>VXBQ01017765.1:359781-394308 GCA_013400175.1 Phainopepla nitens | reverse complement strand
TGTCGCTGTTGGAGGACCCGGTGACGCTGCCGCTGTGCTCGCACAACTTCTGCCGGGGCTGCGTGCTGGAGTGCCTGGCCTCGGCCGAGGCCGCCCGCCTGCAGCAGCTGCAGCGGAGCCCGGGGCAGGCCCGTCTCGGCCGCGGGGCGCCGGGGTCGGGCCCAGGCCAGTCCTGCGCCCGGCTGCCTTGTCCGCTGTGCAGGAAGCTGTGCCTGCTGCCCCGCGGCGGCGTCGCCGCCCTGCCCGTCAACACCACCCTGGCCGAGGTGGTCAAGCTCTACCGGTCCGGCGGGGAGGCGGCGCTGGGGCCGAAGCCGGGGTCCGACCTGCTCTCCCTGCAGGCCTTCGGGGGAAGCTGCCAGAAACACCCGAGCCGGCCGGTGCAGCTCTACTGCCGCATGTGCCGGCAGGCGGGGTGCGGGCAGTGCGTCTCCGAGGAGCATCAGGGTATCTTCCACTCTGTCAACCTCATAGACACGGTGTACCAGGAAGAAAAAGTAAGCGCGGCGCTCCCCCTCCGCTCTAGGGGCCTGGCTGGGAGTTCGGGCTGTCCGCAGGAAATCCCGCCGGGCACGGGTTGGTTTTATCAGAAACACAGGGAAAACCGCGGCGTGGTGGGCAGGAGAGAGGCAGAGGGCTTGTGCTGCTTTGGGGCATCAGGAGTTGTTCGTGGACTGCCGTCGGACTGCATCCTGCGCTCACAGGGAACCGGGCGCTATTGCTGTAGCGACAGCTCTGAACCCAATTTACCGAAGGACCTGGAGAGTTGATTTTGGGGTGGTGTCGGGTTTGTTTGGTTTGATTCGAGGGTGAGGGGTGTTGGTGTTTGGTTTTGTTGTTGTTTCTCCGAGTTCAGGAGGATCTAACGACTCCAGAAACCCACCCACGGATGATTTGTTTATAGGCTCTCTAGCTGCGATAGGTAATTTGGGTCACAGATAATTACATATTTAGGGATAGATAGTTTGAGTGAGTAATAATAAGTGTAGAAACAAGATGCTTTACAGTCTGCATAAGAAGGCAGCTACCTGCCATCATGGTTGGTTGCCTGGTTGTAGAAGTTGTGATTTTTTTGACAAAATAGCGATTATTTAGGTAGAGTGAGCTTTTCATGCCCTATGCAAATTGAGTGCAGGGTGGCAGTTCTGTTGTGCAGTAATTGAATCAACTGCGGGGCAGTGATGAAAAATACAAGTCTAAAAGTTTAAATACAGCACTGACTATTCTTTAAGACAAAAGTTGCTTTTAAACTGAATTTCCTCCTGCCTTTTCCATCAGCAATTGTATGCCACTTGGGAAAGCAGGGGAAAACAGCCTTTGCGCTAGACTTACTACTACATAGTGTAAAGTAGTGATACTGTAGAGAAATAAAGGAGGAAGACTCAGTGATAATATTAGTTTAAGCACAAACTGAAGTATCTTGATTATGAACAGCTTTCTGTTCTACAAATGTGAGGCATAAAAAGTGAGTATTACACAGTTTTTTGCCAAATTGGAATAACACCATTAAAACTTATGTTGTGATTGATAGATGTATGTGAGGGGAGGGTTTAAAAAAAGTTTGAGGAAAGCAGTGTTTTAACTATAAAGTAGTCATTCTATCAGTATGCTCTGAAGGTGAGCTTAAGAACATTACTTTGAGAAACAGCAGAAGAAAGTTTGTGCACTGATCCAGGAAAGCATTAAATGTTATTAAGTGAAGTTTTGAATCACAAGCTTTTTTACTATATTGTTCAGAATATCACAGACTTTATAGGGTTGGAAGGAACCTCTGGAGATCATGCAGTCCAAACCCCTGCCAAGGCAGGGTCATCTGGAGTAGGTGACACAGAATTGGGACCAGGTGGGGTTTGAATGTCTCTAGAGAAGGAGACTCCACAACCTCCTTAGGCAGCCTGTTGCAGTGCTCTTCCACTCTCAATGTAAGTAAGTTCTTTTTCACGTTGAGGTGGAACTTCTTGTGGTTAAGTTTATAGCCACTGCTCCTTGTCCTGTCTTTCCAAAGAGTTTGGCACCTGCCTTTGAGATATTTATATACCTCAATGAGATCTCCTTTCAGTCTTCTCCAGACTAAACAGGCCCAGCTCCTGCAGTCTCTCCTCATAAAAGAGATGCTCCAGACCCCTCATCATCCTTGTGCTCATCCACTGGACCCTTCCAGTAGCTCCTTGTTTGTCTTGATCTGATTCTAGATAAGCACTGAAATGTATTTATTTCATGGAATGAATAAGGTTGTAATAAGTGTTTCAATTGTCTTGCAGTTAACCTTCTTTAGCACTCTGAAACAAATGAGGATAGTAAATGAGAAGCTGGTGAATGAGATCTCAAAGCGACCGAACGATGCCGATGTGAGTTACAAATGCTGGGTATTCTTTGTGCGTGTGTGTGATAGTTTATTCACAGCCTGGAGCGTGCAGGTGCTCCTTGTGGCATGGATGTGCTCTGAGCTTCCTTGGAGAAGTGACTCTGTGTGGACATTGCCAGTGCATTTCCATCTGTTCTTGTGTTCTCGTGCTTCTAGGTGATGCTGAAAAATGACGTGGAGTTAATTGAGCTGAAATTTGGAGAAATTTTCAAAACTCTAGAAATGAAAAAGCAGCAATTACTAGAAGATGTTGAAAATCAAAGAAGTAAAAAAGAGAAAGAATTTCAGATTTGGAAGAAAATGAAAGACACTCACAAGAAGACCATTGAGAATTTTTTGAAGGACTGTGAAAAGCTTGTCCATGAGTGTGATCCTCAGTGTTTCCTGGAGGTAATGATCTTTTGTTTTTGATATCAGTTGTATAAAGCACTCAAATAGAGCCTGCTGTTTTGTAGATAATGATTATAATTGATCAGGAAAAACAAAGTCAACAAATGAAAAATGTAAATTAAAATTACTTAACACTTCATACTTTTTTTATAACAATGTTTTTCATTTTTAGAAGAGTTAGAAAAAGCTTTATGTGCAGCTTATCAGTGATTTTTATTGTTTGCTTTCCTAAGAAACAGCATGTTGCTGATTTCTGCAATGGGTCCTTTGGTGCCTGCAGATAAATGGGATGCTAAGAAAGTACAGAGTTTGACCAAGTGTCTGGTAACAACTTGAAAAGTAAAATTTAACTTTTACTCAAAGTAAAAGTAACTCCCACTTTTGGAAGAAGTGCTGTGATTTCAGTGATTAGTATGTCACTAATCACTGCCACATCTCTCTTTCTCAACTTACGCCTTTTCTTCCTGTTGTTCTTCCTCCCTCTCTTTTCTTGTCATTCTCCATCCTGTTTTCTTCTTCTTCCTCCTACGTCTCCAGGTTTGCTTCATATTCTGCCTGTTCCTTCTGGTTCTCCTTTGCCTTCTGCTCTTCCTCCACTTTCACTTTTGGTTCCATCTTAACTTCCTCTTTTTTTCCCTCCCATTCCTCCTGTTCATCTACTTCCTCTTTCTGCTGTTTGGTTCCTTTCTGTTTAACTTACCACCTCCTTGCCTGCCCTCCATAACAGTACACTGGTTTTGTTGTGGAAAGATCTGGTACAGTGAGATCACCAGGTTTTTATAGGGAAGCAGCTCTAATCCAGTCAGGTTTTTTACTGCTCATTACATGCTCTTTGGGAAGTCTCATGTGACCTCAGTGCAGTGCACTGCATTTCTTACCACCATTATCTGTCTGATTTAAAACTACAAGACAGCTTTTTTAATAGTATAATAGCATACTGAGAGGACATAGCAGAGGCTTTCTTCTCCAAGAAATACAAAACAGGCCTTCATTTGAATGTTCTCGAGTTTCTGAACTTCTGAAACTGATCAAGTGACCATATGGGCCATGATTTGAATGCTTTCATTTGGTTCTGAAGGATTTATTTTTGTATTTATCACAAGATATTACAAGATAAATAATTGTCACAGATGTACTTGTTTAGTTGGTTTTTTTAATGTTACCAGCTTTATTTTCTATAGTTCTGCGAAATGAAGACAGGGGCTTTAGTCTCTCAAGTATTTTGATAAAGCAATAACTTCCTGATTGTTGGAGAAATGCTCATATCTTACAAATTCTTGTTTTATTTGTAGGTTGCCTGTGGCTTGAATGCAAGGTATATTTTTTCATATTTTGTTTGTTTTCTAGTTTTCTTTTAGATTTTTAAGACTAAAAACTAAAAAAATAACTACATTGGATATCATAAGATAAGCAAGTTAAAATGAAAATAGTATTGAGTAATTACGGGATTTTTGGATGCCCAATATTCCAAATTTTAGGAAATGTGTCAAGAATTTGAGTGATGTACTAGCTGGGATTAGATGTAATCAAGCTTTTGAATTATCTCCCTAATAAAGAGCAAATGCAGAAATTCATAAATACTTGGTGATTGGATATTTTCAGATGTGTTATTTAAACTCTAGAACACTGAAGCATGCTTGAAGCTTTTACAGAAATCTTTCAGTGTAAGAGAATGTGTGGAGATTCTGCAGTTTCTTTGGTTTTATGTTGGTAGTGCACATACCCTGTAATGTCTTCTAAGGGTTCTTAATTACATTTCTTAGAACCTTTTAAACTGTATTTGAGAAAGAATATTGGAAGTGGAGTTCTTGAAAATACATTGTGTTTCAGACATTAGCAATGCCCTGTGAAGGAGTATAACTTAGATTCAGGCAATGTACACTAAGGAAAGTGGAGGGGGTAATTTTTTGCTGACCTACCAGCACTATTTGTTGTGGTTCTCTTTGATTATGAAACCAAATTCAAGTGAGCAAGTTCTAGGAAAAATAATCTAGAGAACTTGAAATGTTATTGTAGACATAATTTTTCTGATTCCTTCTCCTTTCTCGTGATTTCTTAGTATTTTTTTTTATATTAGGCTGGTATAATTTAGCCAGCATGTAAGCATGAAGAAGAAATTTTAAGTTGGTTCATTTTCCTTTTCCAGAATGAAAACTCAGCTTGATGTGATGAATATAGCATCCAACTGGGAAAAACCACCAGTGTATATGCCAAAGAAGATGGATATCAAGTCTGTAGTTAATGAGATCTTAGCATTGGAGTTAACACCTGTTGATGCAGGCATTGTTCAAGGTGGGAAAGAAGGATGTAATTAAGACAAGATTTAGGAAGTCTAGAAACTGGAACTCGTGGAAGCCATTGCTGATAAACAATCTGCATGGCAAACACGTGCAAGAAAGCATCTGAGCAAATCAAATGAGTGATGAATTCATGAGGGGTTTTTAATTGTGTTTTATGGGTGTGCTGTCTGGGGAAGTTCCCAGGCTGTGTTTTTGGAAGGTGCGGTACCGACAGCGCCGCTCTCAGAGGTGTGTGCTGAACCAGAGGGCTGTGTGTTGTAGTGCCAGTGTTGGCCACGCTCACATGCAGCTCCTTTACCTCACAGGAAGAGATGTTTGTGTTTTCTGTAAGGCCAGGCATTTCCAGCATTTACAAATATGTATTACACAGGCTTCTTGCTTTATATCCCAGAGAATTCAGCAAGGGCTAGGGTCTCACTTAGGGCACTGTATTTTTGTTCTTGAGTGGAATCTGTTTAGGTGCATGAGAACCTTTCAGGATTTTCTATATTTAATATATTGTCCATCACTATATTTGTCCTCTTCCTAATAGAGCTACCCCGTGAAGGAAGTGAGAGCTCAACTTTATTTAAAGGTACCTTAAAGCAGTGGCAGGACCAACAGAATGCACCCAGCACATTTCTTGTAAGTTATTGGCTATGTGGTCTTCAGCATGGTACTGTTTTGTCTGTTTTGGCTTATCAAAATGAAATATAATGTTTGCTGCAAAATATTTTTCAGCCTGTAGCAGGACAGGATGAAGCAGATGGTAGGAGGATCCCTACTCGCTTTATGTCAATATCAGAAATGTCAGCATTTCAAAATATGAGCCATGAGGTATGATTGAACATCATTTGTAAGTATGGTTAAGTTACTGTTTGTTGTGATGCACCTTTCTAAATAAGCTTTTAAAATGTTTTTCATTTTCCTCAGTAGAACGTTATCCTTCAAATTCTAAAATGAAATCTGACTAGGTGTTAAAGCTTTCAGAGTTTTACTTTTTTTTTTTTTTTTTTTTTGCCTTTAGAAAGCTGAAACTTAATCTTGCTACTGACTTCAAATACTTATTTTATATTTAGTGTGGCTTTTTGAGTCACATCTGTAGCTTTCTAATCTGAATAAACTTCCCTGGTGTCTATTTGAAGAGGAAATATTCCACCTGTATTCTGTTTTCTAAAGAATAGACTTCCATCTTTTAAGACCACATAATAATTTGACATGAAACTGAATTCAGTCTTTTTTGTTTCATTTTGAATGATGTAGGTATACAACTAGATTTTTAATTTTTTTTTACTTACTAGTAGCTCCATGTGGCTGGCTGATTTTTATTCTGTACAGAATGATTCCAGTTACAGTTAGTGAAGCATGGTTGGCAGTGAATCACATTGTGCATGTTTTGAGAATACCAGTGGCAGATAATTGAATTAAAAAATTGCTTAGATCCTTTAAACATAGAAATTTTTTTCTCAATTATTTTGGAAAATATCTATTTTCTATTGCCATTAAAAATGCAATTATATATAATAACAAAAAAGAACAAAGCCCCAACCATCTAGCTTAATTTCAGATGGCTATTTTTCATGAGAATTTGATTGAGAATTTGTTGCTTAGTATCTAACTTAATGTTTTCATCTATTTTTGGTTTTGATAGTGACTTTAAATACAGTTTTCTGTAGTCTTCTCTTTCAAAACCCACTTTGTCATCAGGGTTCTATGTATATCTTGTTCAATTGTCTTTAAAGCACCTTTTTCTTTAATGACTTGTGTCTTGTTGCCTTCCAGTAGCAATGGAAAAATACATTATAAATTTTCTAGAATATAGGAAGGCTTTTCTTCAGTCTCAGTTGTACATGAGTTTTATAACCTCAGAATCCACAAATGCCGTGTTAGATGATGTGATTTCTTTTTTTTTCCTTGCTGCAATTGTAGGAGTTACGTTACAAATACTATATGGAACTTCAGAAGCTCACCAATGTGTTTAAGACACAAAATTTCCCTGCAAACAAAAAGTATAAATTTGTAACTGCTGAGGCCTCCAAGGATAAGTCCTCAGGAACTTCTTTTATGTCTTCACCTACCAAAGCAAATAACACAGATAAAATAAAAATGGGAACCCTGCGAAAAGGAGGTGGCTTTGATGAAAGAAACTTCTCTGGAAGCAGTGCTCATAGCATCCCCTCCACAAATACCATCTTTTCTGAAACAAATGGTGACTTAAAATTATTTCGTGAGGGAAGTGGCCAGGAAGTAACCACTCCAGCATTGTCAGAAACCTCTCCAGACTTGTTAATTGAAGAAAAATGGCCAAGACAGGCAGCAGCAGGTACTGTTTCCAATGAAATGAACTCAAATTCTAGCACTTCATCGGACTTAAAGCCAGCAGCAACAGTGACTGTTACTGTTTCAAATTCAGAATCTGTAGATGTTTCAGCAGAGAGACCTTCAGGTGTACCTTTTACTTTCAGTGCATCTAACAACTCATTACCAAGACTTAGTAAAGATAGAGGTCCATTTGCCTTTAAAAAGCAAGACAAGAGATGTACTTTTCCTCAGTTTTATTTAGGGAGATGTGATAAGGTGGATAAGGGCTCAGCAGAAAGTGAGAAACCACACATTTTGTTTCCCTTCGGCAATTCAGAAAGAGATTGGTTTACAGGATCAGAAGTTAGCAATTCACCATCATCCTCTCTTTTTAGCCAATTTGAGAAGCCATCTGATAAAAACACATCTCACATGAGGGAAAAAACTCCTTGTGCAAAGGAGCCTGCAGGATATGGTACACAGAAACCATCTATCTTAGGGGAACAAAAACCTCACAGCTCAGAATCCAGCACAAGTGTACCTGGCAGTTCGTCAGAAACCAGCACTGGAGGTGGGGTGAATGGTGTCTCCAAGACCCCCCTTCTCACCGGTAATGGTGCATTTTCTTTCAACAGTAACTTTCCATTGCCTTCACCAGTATTTTCATTTGGAGGTATTGTCAGAAATACCTCTGATTTGCTGACTTCTTCCATGTTTTTCTCTGGAAACAGACCAGAAGAAATGGATAAAGAGAAGATGAAATCTCCTGACCAAAAACTTCTAAATCTAGAGAAACCTGTATCTTCAGAGCGTGCAGAGCCTGCTTGTCTTCAGAGTCATCCGAAATACGAAGGCTCATGTTTGCCTATGAACTCACCCAAAAACACTGAAAGTGCAGAAAGGCTTGATGATGGTAACACTCCTTGTCAGCCTGTATGTTCAGGAGGCCTTCCTGTTGAATACGAGAATGCATCTTCCACTCAACTCACTGCAGCAACACAACAACAAAAAATGGTAAAAGATGATGAAACTGTTGCTGAAAACAACTGTGTGTGTCCTAGAAGGGAGGATAAATGTGAGCCTGTACAGTTTCAGAACACAGCTTGTTCTGTTCCCAGCACATGCAACGAACCATCTTTGGGAGGTGCTGTGCTTGCAGTGAGTGAGACAGGAGGAATGCTAAGAGACAGCTCTTCTGACACTTAAGAGCCAAGTCAAACATCTGTCTCTACTGATACCAGCCATGCATCAGAACCTTTTTCTGTTGCTGAAGACAAAACGTCTGGTAGAAGAAAATCAGATGTGAAGAGAGACTGAAAAGGAAAACAAGCTGGAATTAAATAAATGCTACTTAAGATGTTAAAAGGTGGGGATACTTCTGATCTTAGAGCTGTTCTCCCCACTTCTCGCCAGTCGAGGTATCTCTGTGCTGGAAATGTAACTGCTTATGAGCAGTGCAATGCAATGGAGTGATCTTCATAGTGTTGTCACAAACTCAAGAAACAACCAAAAATGTCGTGTCCGGCTCAAGACCAAAGCAAAGCCACAGATGCTGCATCTTCAAGAATGCAAACCTTCTGGGGTATGTTTGGGGGATGTGGAACTGAGGTGTCCCAGAAATGGAGTTGGGTGAAGCCTCAGTGGCAGGAGGCAGTAAATTGCTGTCTGTGTACAGCAGCACTTGCACTTAAATGGGTAAGAGAACAGCCAAGAGCATTCACTTCACAGGCGGGGGGGGGAAAGAGCCACAACAAAAATAAAGGATTTTGAAGATGTTACCAAAAATTGTTTTGCTTATCTCCCCTTGGCTGTTTCCTTTTCTGTGATGTGTCTAATGTATGTTGAAAGTGTAAGTTTGAGTGTAATTTCAATAATTTCTCTTGCGCTTTTGAAATGGATGCATCCTATCAGTGTTCTTGTTATTCACTGCAGAAGGGTGTCAGCTACACTTCTGAAGTGCTGCCTTCAGGAAAAAAAAAACATCACAATTTCATCTCTTTCTGGCAACAGTTTGGGAATATTTGGACAGATTAACTTGCTGTTTTATTGAAAGCTTTTGGAGAACCTAGCTTTTAAAAGACAAAAATTTTCTTTTAAAATCTGTGTGTAATGACAAGAAAAAAGGAAAACAGCACTTCTCACTAAATGTATTAATGATTTAGAACTCACGGAATTTTTAGTCTGTAAATCAGTACAAAGTAAGGATAAAAAGACCATCTTTTCTATTTTGCTGGCCATTTTGTTGGATCCAAGAGAGAACTCTGCTTTAGTTATTGGAATACACAGTCAGTAGCACTGTTTCAGAATAAAGCTCTATGTTGTTTACTGTTCATGCTTCAGCAAAAGCTGATACTAGGCTTTGAAGAAATTAATTCTGTATTAGATAAATATGTCAACTGGCAAGTATTAAATCAAAATGCAGAATATTTAATATTCCTTCGGAAGTTTTCACTGGCAACTAGAAAAATCAGTAATCTGCAAATTACGTCTGTAACTCTATAAGAAAAATATTACTTAATTTAAATCTCTGCAATACTTACTAATATACTTACTGTGACATAATACTTAGAGAAACTATTCTTGTTTCAGGAAATGTTGATCTAATTTCATTTGTGTTCAGTTCTTGACCTTAATTTTTCTGTGGCATTGCATTCCTTATTAAATATGCTGAAAAAATAGTTTCTAGTATTTATAACAATTAATAATACTACTTTTCTGTCTGCATTATAAAATTAGAAAATTCTCTCTATGGTTAGTCTTTTAGTTCTTGATGTTCATCTCTTAAATTTTACTGTATTTCAGTTTTCTCCTAAGATTTTTACTGCTGTTATCTCTAGACATTCTTGTCATGTTCTGCACACGTAAGAGAGAAATGTTAATTCAAATCACTGGAAGACAAAGGCTTAGTGAGATGATAATGACAGAGAATGTCACAGAGGTTTGTCTCACTGTAATAAAAGCAAGAGAAATTGAACAGTTTTAGAGTCAAATGAGACACCTGTGAAGTTGATTGCCAGAAAGTTGTAGAAAATGTTTGTTTATCTTCTATAGTGACAAAAAAAATTCTTAATGAGCTAGGGTTAATCAGAGTTAATATATCAGTTAATATACGTCTTTAATTTATAAAAAGTTTCTGAAGCTTACATATCTTCAACCTGTCTTCTGTTAACTTCTGTTGTTTAATGAGAGTTTGATACAGTTAAACTTGCATGCAGATAATTTGTCTCTTAGTGAAAAGACACCATCATAGACTCATAAAGCAAATAGACTACTCTGTACTACTTTGGAAGTAGAAGTTGTGGGTGTGGGGGTTTGCTACAGTCCTGGGGCTGCTTTCCAAGCATTGTTGTTCAAGTGCCTTAAAGCTCAGCATTCAGATTTCACAGGGCAGATATGATTCACACAGAAACCCCCAACAAGATTCTTGCCCACTCCCTTGGCCATACTACACTGACCCAGAAGGGAGCCCTTGCACTGTTCCCTGGAAATAATGTGAGGTGCAGAATAACCTCTGGGTGTTAGGCATGCCTCCTCCTGACTGCTGTAAAAATTAACCCTGTCCTGGCTGGAAGCAGGACAGGCACTGATCCTGGGTGAACACTAGAGCCAATTCAAAGAAATGGGATTCAGAATTGTCCTTAGTGTATATTTTGCTTATTATCCATAGAGAATAACTTATACCACTATCTTGGTCATCATCATAAAATTCTGTATGGTGGTGACTGATGTCAAAGCTTCAGTTTCCTAGGTTTTCTAAACTTAAGTGTGTGTGTATATCTTTTCAGATTACTGGTAAACAAAGAGGCAGGGTTGAAGCATTTGTCTGAAAATACTGCTCAGAACTTTGCCCTTCCTGAAAAAAAACCAAAAACAAAGACCACAAACAAACAAAAAAAGGCAGAAAATAAAAACAACCACAAAACCAAACAAAAAATAGTCAGAAAAAAACCCAAAAAAGGCAGAAAAAAATGCAAAGCACCAAGGAACTGACATATTTTACTAAACTCAGTAATTTGTTTTACACAGTTCTGTATCTTTTTGATTCCTTTAGATACAAGAGGTAAAAAATAAAGTAATTCTACATGTGGTTAGAAAATTTTGTTAATCAAACTTTGTTATACTGGTATAAAGCCCTCTATCTATTTCAGATTTTGTAAAATAAATCTGCAGGCCAGTTTGAAAGCTTTTATAGTGGTTCATAAAGATAATACTTCATGATTTAATAGAAACATTGGAAAACAGTTGAAACTGTTTTATTATAATTGCTAAAGTACTTGTTGAACATAGGTCACAAAGGAGCTGAAAGTTTCTAGTGCTGTGCTAATGAGAGGCTAATCTCTGTGATGTTTGTTAAATATATATCTGAGAGCTATATTAACATAAATGTCACTGCCTGGAGAAAAAGTGCAACTGAAAGATAACANNNNGTGCAACTGAAAGATAACAATTATTCAGTTTTGTAACTATTAAAAGAAATACAATTTATTAAAAACAACTGTTAGTTGGCATTAGAGCTGCTTAAGTGTCAATTTGTAAAGGTTAACATCCTAAAGCAAACTTTGCATTATTTTGTATTTTTTGTTTATTATTGTTTTATTGGTTATTAACTAAAGCTTTATTCTGGAATTGTATTTGATAACTCACATCTAGTAACGTTCTAACTTAAGGACTGCTGATCTGGGTGGTGAGAGTGTTAAGTATGCTGCTTTGGTTGGTTTTTGTTCTTCAGATAACACGCTTCAATTTCTCTTCATAGTTTTCTTCCAGCTGTTTAAATGCCAGTAGAACATTATTATTTGGATCATCACAGTTCGCTCAGACTTGTTCTGGTTTAATAAAAAAAAAAAAAAAGGGAGTATTGTTCCCTTTTAAGTTGCTTTAAAAATGAAGTATATTTTGTATTCTAAAAAGCACAAATAGATTTAATAAGGAGTGAAAGATCCTTGAGTGCATAGTAAGCATCTCCTTCATTTAACCTAAAGAAAAAAAAATCAAATAGATGCACACTGGAACTGTTTCATTGTTAATAAACCCCGTTGTGTAGGTTGGGTAAGGATGCAGAGAGCATTTGGCATGACCTCAAATAGTGACACACAAGTTCCCTGGGATCGCTGCAGAACAGCTATAAACTTAAACTACCAATGCTGCAAAGGCTCATGTCTCTATAATTACATTGAGCATATAAGACTCGTGAGTAGTATTAGAAAAGAAAATTTATTAATATTATATTGAGAACATGGTATCAACTGTTTGAATAACCTGTTGTAAGCTAAACTGGAAGACTGCAGACAAAGCTGCTGGCTAAATTGAGCAGGAGATTGTTTGAGCTTTCTATCATTGATGAAGACCCTATGTTTTGCAAAAAGGACCACTGATTACTGAAAAGGAACTTAACAAACTCAGTTCCTAATAATTAAGAATACTACCTGGGATTTTTTAAATACTTTTATTGAAGTCAATATTTTGTTGAAATACTGGAATTATAGAAGGTTTTGGGCTGAAAAGGACCTTATGGGCCATCTATTCAGTCACCTGGGTTGGTGCAGCCTTAGGCACAAATCCAGGCTGAGCAGAAAATGGACTGAGCCCTGCAGAGAAGCACTTGGGGGAGATGATTGATGAGAAACTCAACACAAGCCAGCACTGTGCACTCACGACCCAGAAAGCAAATGGAATCCTGGGCTGCATCAAGAGAAATGTGGCCAGCAGGTCGAGGGAGCTGATTCTCCCCTTTAACTGTGCTCTTGTGAGACCCCACCTACAGTAAAGCATCCAGCTCTGGTGTCCCCAGTAGGAGGACACAGAACTGTTGGAGCAAATCCAAAGAAGGGACATGAAGTTGTTATGTGAATGGATCACTTCCCCTATAAAGTAAGGCTGGAAAAGTTGGGTCTGTTCAGCCTGGAGAAGAGAAAGTCACATGGAGACCCCATAGCAACCTTTCAGTATCTGAAGGAGACCTACAGGGAAGCTGGAGAGGGACACTGTCAGGAAATGTAGTGATGGGACATGGGGGAATGGCTTCAAACTGCAGTAGTAGGTTTTGATGAGGGAGAAATGCCTTACTGTGAGGGTGGTGAGGCACTGGAACAGGATATCCAGAGAAGTGGAGGATGCCTGCTCCCTGAAAGTTGTCAAGGCTAGGTTGGATGGGGATTTGAGTAACCTGGTCTAGTGGGAGGTGTCCCTGCTTATGGCAGTGGGGGGTTGAAAAAAGATAATCTTTAAGGTCCCTTTCAAGCTGGACCATTACAGAATTCTGTAGTCTCAACTCCCCTGCTGAGGGCATGGACATCTTTCACTAGGCTGGTTCAAGAGCTGTCTCTCAGGGCTCTGCCTTGGGACTGGGGCTCGTCAGTGCCTTTATCAATGACACCCAGGGACACCAAGTACCCCACATTTGCAGGGAATGGGAATGTGAGTGGGGCAGGGGTGCCACAGAATGATGGCATCATCCAGAGGCACCTGGATGAGCTTGAGAAGTGGGAAGAGAACCTCATGAGGTTCCACAAGTCCTGGTGCCAAGCGCTGCATCTCGGTCAGTGCAATCCCTGAGTCACGGATTCTTCCAGGTCAGAATGGGCCTCCAAATCCCTCCGTTTAGCACTGCTTCCCCAGCCACTCCCACCACCCCCAGGACCAGCACTTGGATGGCCCTTGGGGCTTTCCCATGCCCTTGCCCACTTCCAGGAGTGCTGGCCTGAAGGGAGCACACACAGCCTGTGCCTCTCCTCCACAGCCCCTGTGGGCAGCATGTCCAGCCACCGTGCACGGGCTCTGCTGGGGAATGTCTTTCCAGAACAAAGAAATCAACAGCTGTAGCAATAATAGCAGCGTATACTTACATGGTCCCTTGGCCAGTTTTTCCTGACTTTTACCATTGTGTACTAAGAATTTCTTGTGGTGATAAAACTAGGTCTAAAGGGAAGTCATATTTTCAGTCTACTGTTCCAAAGAAAAAAATGCAACAACTTTTTGGTCTTTGCTCTGACCTGAGTCACTGAACAATACAGAGCTGAATATAAAGCGGCCAAAAGGATAGGATTATTTTCAGCCTGGATCATGCCAGTGTTCTGTCCCTATACTTGTGTACCGATACAAGCATCAGTACAACTACATTTACACTTGCAGCTGATGAGCAGCAGAGGGAGGAAGAGCTGCAATCTATCTTCCTCACGGCACACAATGAATTTGAAAGTGAAGTACAAGTTAGTGTGACATGTGAGCTGACGATAGTTCACTGCAGCTGCTGAGAACATATCATTTTTATAATACCGCTACTTCAGCTCTTTTCTTTCACTCCCTTTTCACGTTTCTCACTCTCAACTACACAGCATCAACCCTTTTTTAGTTTAGTTTCTGTCACTCATTTGCTGGTTCAGCTCACTAAGATGATAAAAAACAATTCACATCTTTCTTGGGTTAGTCCTTTCCTGCAATATCTTCATAAATTCACTCACTGTGGAACCAGACAAGTACCAGGGCCAGCATGAGATGGGGCAGTTCACACAGCTGGTACAGGAGAGGAAAGAGAGTGGAGGAGAGAAAACTAGGGTGCCCATTTTGTGCTCCAGCAAACCATTAGAATGTCTCAGCTCAGAGTCTCTGATGGTACTCTTCAGAATCTTCAGGAAAAAAAAACTATTTGCAAAGATTCTTACTTTTCCCACTTATAACAATGGTAACTGTAGGGACTGACGATGCAGACAAACATGACATGAAATATCAAATACAGAATAAAGTGCCTAAACTTAGATGCCAATATTTAGAAACATAACTGTACCTTTAATGGAACTTCAGAAAATACTAATATTTGAATTAAAGCTGTTTCGTTTCCCCTATTCAGTCTAACACTGTAAGTATTATCTGCTTTGTCGGTGTTTTCTGTTTTCTCCTTCCTTTCTTTGGAATCTGACAACAAATTGGAGATCTCTTTTTCTTTCCTCTCAGCATGTTGCCACTATCTCTTTACTGTAGTAACAATCTAAAAAAATTAGAATACAATACATTGTATTCGTTTTCTAGATTTAATATAGTGATACAAACTTGGAAACCTCTTCAAAAGGGCAACAAGAACTAGTGCAGAATCTACAGGTCAAAGGGTGATGTTATGCCACTAACATTTTTTGAGACACATTTTTTTATTTCCATTTGTCTAACAGCCATTGGGCAGCAATGATTAACACTATGTAAATGGCCTGCTATGGACCAGTTTTCCTCATTTATGTAGTTTGTGTCCAACTCCTTGCCCTGCACAGGACACACCAAGAATCACACCACATTCCTGAGAGCATTGTCCAGATGCTTCTTGTACTCAGACAAGGCTTGGTGCTGTGACCCCTTCCCTGAGAAGCCTGTTCCAGTGCCCAGCCACTTCCAGGTGTGGAACCTTTTCTTGATATCCAATCTAAACCTGCCCTAACTCAGCTTCATGCTGTTTCCTTGAGTCCTGTCACTGGTCACCACAGAGAAGAGATCAGTGCCTGGAAGCTGCAGGCTGCAGTGAGGTCTCCCCTCAATCTCCTCCAGGCTGAACAGACCAAGTGATGTCAGCTGCTTCTCATACAGCTTCCCCTCAGAGCCCTTCTCCAGTGTGTTGCCCTCCTCCTGACTCTCTCTAATGGCTTAATGTCTTTTTTTATATTGTGGCACCCAAAACTGCACACAATGCTAGAGGTGAGGCTGTCCTGGGCAGGACAATTCCCTCCTTGCCCAGCTGGTGATGCAGTGCCCGATGCACCCCAGGAGAGTGTTGGCTCTCCTGGCTGCCAGGGCACAATGACTCACGTTCAACTTGCCATCAACCAGGACCCCCTGGTCCCTTTCCACAGTGCTGCTCTCCAGACTCTTATTCCTCAGTCTGTGTGTCCATCCAGGGTGTCAAGAGAGGTTTAAATCTCCTAAGTAAATTCTGCCAATGCCCCCTTTGTGCCTGACTGGCTGCTGAGGGCTTCAAGGTGTGGGTGGGGCTTGGGGCTGCTGTTCGTGTGTCCCCTGGGTTTGGGAATCTGCCTGTATATCTTGATATAATCCTCACTCCCAGAATTACCCCAGACTCAAGATTATCTTTGAACTTCATTTATTTCTTGTAATGCCAGCATCTTCATGTGCACACCCATAAGCATAAATACATTAAATAAAAGTCACAGTGTATGGTATTACCTGCCATGTATCTGAGTAGAAATTTTGAACCCTGGGATCTCTGTCATCCTCTCTCCTCAAAACGGGAAATGGCCTTGTGCTTCAGAAGAAATCGAGCTACTCCCACAACAACAGAAAATGTGGAGAGGATCTGTTTGAGTGTGTTCTGGATTCTGTCCATGCAAAGTATATCCCAGCATGAGAAAACTAACAGCTTATTTGGAGAAATGTCATACAAATTATTCAGATATCAGTGTAAGAAGAGTTAAGAAAAGTTTAAAAAAACAGCTGCACAAACTGAATGGATAAAAGAACAAGATATGGCAACAACATAAAACACACACCAATATATCAGAAATTATCTGACATTCAGTTAAGGATTTCAGCACACAAGCTTTGTGCTTTTCCTAAATATGGATACAATGCCCCGTATTCTTTAGGGAGATGAACATACAAAACATAAAGTAATTTAAAAAGAGTACAATTTTTGGAACTTCAAACTGACCTTCAAAGCAACCCAAAAAGCCATTAGGGGAGCTGAAAGATATTTACAGACAAATTTACATAAAAATTTACATCCTTGTAGGCTGAAAGGGACAAGACAAACTTCCCTCCTGAATGGGAACCTCTACTGATAAGATTAGATGATCAATCATCTCAAAATTGACCCCAAATAGCTGATTACCAGGGTATTCCATCTCAATTACAATGCAGTACTAGGTGGCATATAATAACCTCATATGTGGAGCAGATTTAATTAGGCAATACAGTAAAGAAAATCACACTTGGCCTGCTAAGCAGTATATGCTTTTCTAAAAAGAAAAAGAAGCATAATTTAGAAGTGAATAATTTGGAAGTGAATGGGATTGCTGGAAAGTCATTTAAATCTGAACAAATGGCTGGGGGACAATGAAGAAAGCTTACACATTTCATTGGGAAAATGCTTCTTGAGCACAACTATCTGACATGCACTCACCCCTGCTCTGCAAGGCATTTAAGAACATCTGTTAAAGGCAGCAATGTCACAGAATTATAATATAAAAGTAAGTCCTTAATTGAAAGGTTTCAGTGCACGATATGGCTATAAGCACACATGATACAGTATTTCTACAAATTTTTATAAGGTTAAGCAATTAGTATATCTAACGAATAGAAGAGCAATTGGTCCAATTAGAAGAGCAGTTGGTTAGGTGATTTCCCTCTGGGTTCTGCCTCGTGTGAGCTCCCCCACCGCCGATCTTTTAGCCCTACATTTTATTATGAATATGATGTATGGTGCAAAACAAAGTGTCCTTGCTAGACTAAAAAGCAAGACTAAGCAGAATTAGAAGGTAGCATATGAGAGAACGTGCAACTACTATGCTAAAGTCACAGTGTTAGAAACCATACAGTTATACATTAAAATATATAAAGCTACAAATATATAAAAAGCAAAAACCTTTATGCATCAGAACTACAGGCAATTACAAATAGTGGATCTCTGAACTTTACAGTTCTTGATTTTGCAATGTAAGTATGTCTCTATCAGGGTTTTCAAATGTCGCTTTCAGATTTTGGGAAAAACAATTCCAACTATGCAGCAACAAATACATGTAGGAAAAATGGAAAAATGAAAAAATGTGATTATTATATTATTATAATCTGTGAATAATCCAGGCTGTTTATCAAATTCTCAAATCCTAAATATCTACGGCATTTGGCAATCCTCTGACTATCGTCTCCAGTAAATCATGCTATTTATCCAGTAGACAATGGATTCTTCTCTTGCTTCAATAGTTATTCTTAGATCTTTTATTCTTCTGCCTCAGGAGAAAAAAGACAAACAATCAAAAACCAACAGCCCTAATGATAGTCACATTCATTAACTTATATTTAAGAAACATTCCCCTAATGGAAGGAACTCTCAAAAATCAGTGATTCTCACAAATGTTCCAATGTGTAAATCAGCATGCATTACGGGTGTACTTGAAAATGAAAATGCATGCATGTTCTCTCTGCAAAAGTACAGCATGCATTTTCCTGTGATCTCCCACATCATTTTGGGCCTCCAGTCCTATAAACCTTAGGCACCTGCTGATCTGGGTGAATAGTTACTGATGCCAGCCCACCCTTAGTTCAGTCATTGCTTCAGGTGTAACTAGCTGTAGCTAGTGACTAGGTGTAACTGTCCCAGTTATTCTACACTAACTGATGGTATGCTAAACTCTACCTGTTAGGTGATGCAGCTTGAAAAAAAAAACAAAAAAGCTGCCAGAAGTTAGTATGCAGAGAAGTGGAAATCATTGGTATGGAAAGGTCAAACCAAAGGCTCCTGCAAGTTGTTTATAATTCCCTTTCATCCCTAGACAGTGTATCAGTGGATTCATCAAAATTGCTCAAATCGAGCAGCTTCACCAGCCTCGAACTGAATGGCCTGGGGGTCTGGGCAATCACAAAATAGCAATGCATCCCCTGCACCAGGTCCTGCACTCCTTGGCTAGCACTGCTGGAGGGGCATTACTAGGCAGAAGAGAGGCCTTCGCACCCAGTGGATGCATACCTCAATCAGGGACCTTTTTACACCTCACTGTTCACCCTGTGAAGAACATATGTTCGTCATCATTGCTGGGAATTTAGTAGAAACAGAATGTACTGAGATGTGCAAGCTTGATTTAGTAAGTACATCCTCAAAAAGCACAATACGGGTCTATTATGTACCTTAGCATGTTGAAGCATTCTTTTCCCTTCTGCTACTCAGCTGGCCCAGCATAATCTACGATATACCTAGTGTGAAAAATAACTTCTTACAAATCTCAGCTGATGCCAAGCTGATGAACTGCCCAGAAAACTCCTCAGATAAAGCATATGCCTCTTGCACAATCTAATTTCCTTGAAGTGATCTGAGCCTCATGTAAAACTCTCAGTAGAAAAACAGTACCATTACAGTAGGCAAAGTTTATTAGTATGTTCTTCTCTAATCTTTGCAGAGTTAATTCCTGCTATCCCCTCCAAAGAAACCACAAAAAATATGTACATTTACCTTTATCTAGAGATTGTTCTTTGCACAGCTGTAACCAGACATTTCTGCAGTACATTTCACAGAATTATTTTGGCATGTTTCCAGGAAAACTTTTACCTTGTTTATTCCAGACCCAAAATTGTGTTTAATTTGGTTGTCAATGCAAAGCTTTTTCAATTGTTTCCACTTTTTTTTCCTGTTCATCTTTTATCCTGCTCTGATTTTGTTCAATAATTTTGCTTTTCAATTCTATTGATTAATCACATTACATATGAAATTGTTATGCAATTTTAGCTGAGATGCTAAATATCTTCCATAAATTCCAAGTTCATTGCTTTATAAAACTGATCTTTGTTTTCCATTTTCTCTCATATAAAATATTTATAAAACAAATCACAGTCAATACATAAAGCACCAGTGTAACCCAGTGGTAATGAAACATATCCATACACTGTGAAGAAAACATGTCCAGGGATAAAGTGATATTAAGGCTTTGATAACTCTTTGATTTTTTGTTTTGAGTAAAAGGACAAAAATATATTTTACCATACAAGTGGGTTAATAAAAAACTCACACAAAGCAGCAGTGATATTCAACTGATTGCCTCACATATTGTCTAAAATACTTTCTCTATTGTGTTATTCAAAGTTTTAAAAACAAATTGATATATTTTCACTCTGCATCAGCTACTATAAAAAAATGACATTTAGAATAAACAACCATTTAAAAACAAAAATATTAATCACTCATTTGCATACTAATAATAATAATAATAATAATAATAATAATAATAATAATAATAATAATAATAATAATAATAATAATAATAATAATAATAATAATACCACCACCTGAAGCACTGATTCCTTCATATGTATTTGCCATTCCTCTGTCCTGTCCCATTTTTAAAGTATTACCCAAAAAGCAAAGTAATTGTTCTACCCACATAATAGTGTGAATTACCCCACTTTTAGGCCTCTATTCCCATAAGAAATGCTCTGAAAAGATGTGAGGGCTGCAAGCTCAGCAAAGGGCCAATACTGACCCTTTGTTATCACTAAGCATCACTAAACAAACACCAAATTGAAGAGATTTATGATGAAAGCTTGTTAACATTTTGAACTGTACCTTTGAGGAAATGTGTGTCTGGATGTATTAAATAACAATCATTCAGTGTACGAGGCAGAACCTAAAAAACAAATTAAACTTACACACAGAGATCTTATGATGAAACACTAGTCCATGTAACATACCTCTGTGCAACTCTAAAAGTTAAATTTCAGAAAGTCTTAGCAAACTATCACTAGGATTATATAATCATGTCCAAGCATCTCTTTGCTCCATCTTTATTCCTGCAAGGTACAGGAATAATACAAGGGCTGCGAACTTGAACATTCAGAAATCAAATAATGATGAAGTGAAAGGCTTTGTCATGTAAACCCTATCCAGCCTCTACGAGACCTGAGCAGTGGGGCAGATGTCCAGTCTGTACAACTGAGTCTGAACAAATGTACTGTCTGCTTTCAAAGCTGTTACATTTAGGAACTTGAAAGACTTGTGAAAGGACTGAAGTGTGTACTAGAAAGTCATCTCTGTGACTTATGACTAACCAAAATTTCAGGTATTTGGTTAAAAATGTTTTCCAAGTTACGTCTCCACGTAGAATGCTGGCAAAGTATCAAAGCAATGATGTCTCCTCTAATAATAGTGAAATACTTAGAATAAAGGCCCTGTAATAAACATTACAAAAAAAAAAATAGAGTTTAGATTGAAGGATCTTCCTCAAACCATATGAAAGTTTGATAGAGACAAAAGAGAATTGGCTTCCTTCCTGAATTTCTGATGGTTGGTTTGTTGGGTTTTTTTGTTGGTTTTTTTTTTTTTTTGTGAAACTCACTGACTGTCAATAACTGCTGTATTTCTTCTCCAAAATGTATTAGAAAATTGTCTGCACTTTTATTTTTGCCTTGATCCTCAAAAGATACAAATTTTTCTTACAACTTTTGTCATTATCATTTCTATTTTGAAAACAAACTGTAGATGCCATAATTGTCACATATCACTGTTCATATAGGATTTTTAGAAGGGGCCATTTATTTCCACATATTACATTTTCTGTAGATTTGTAAGAAAAAAAAAATCTTATGAGCCTTATTAGTTAAAATACTTTATACTTCAAGCCAATGAACTTTGAAAGATGGCAGCTAACTATTGTTAAAAGTTTTGTTACATTATATTTACTAATTTACTTCATAAGGGTTTGAAGTCAATGGACAGCAACAACCCTAAGCATAGTCTCTGACATCTCTTCTGTGCAATTCCCCAAACTGCAAACTCACTCTCACTCACACCACTACAAGTGCACAGAAAAATGAAGAGCATCAAAACTGGCTAAGCAGAAAACCCTCACACCATCCACTCAATTTGCAGAACAAAGGTAAGGAAAGAGTTCTTGGTCAAACACAGCTAAATGTTTGCAAAGGAGAGGTGCTAACTTCTATGGGCTTTTGAGGTAATCGACTCTATGTTTAAAAACTCAAAGACAGCAATTCCCAAGGCAAAGTTTTAGATGTTGATGCTTTCAATTTAGGATTTCAAATGCATGCTCCAGGAAAATGCTATGAAAAATAGAGATAAGAATGATGTATTGGTTTGTTTATATAGATACGATACATCAACTGATCACAAAACTGTGCAATATATTCTCATACAGTAAGTACAATTTTGTCAAAATAATAAAATTTTTGTGTCTGCTAATTCCTGAATACTGTGTATTTACATATTGTAGCTGTTGACGTGTTGATCTTTTTCAATGATATTATATATAAAATTATTATATATTTAATGCATGTATTATATAGTAATTATTCCAATTCTATATAAAATATATCTAACACCTCTTCTAAACTCGCTTGTATCAACACTAACTTTAACTCTCCTGACTGTTTGGATCTGAGGGTGGTAACAAAGGGAATTAAACAGCTTGTTGTTTGGTTTGTTTTGGTTAGACCACCCTTCCTTCTCTCTTGTTATGTAAAGAAAAACCTAGATTGGTTGGCTCTGTTGGATCCTAATCTTGCACACCATCTATGTCTCTATTTCTATCTGTACCATGTGTGCAACAGTACAGTTCATGCTTTTGCAAAAAGTTTTTCAGTAGCAGATTTATTGCCTACATTCTCTGGGTTGCAGCCAGGTTTTACCATTGCCCACATTTCAAAGGAAATAATACATGCGGTAGATTGCTCATATAGCATCTTAGAATTTTAGAGTCTTTTGTGATTTTGACTCTTTCGACTCTTTCATCTGCCAGGTTCTTTGGATTTCGTCAGGTTTTGATGGCAAAGCCAGAAATTGCATTCCAAACAGTCTGAAAGTGGTGTTTCCAGTAATCTATTTCAATGAATCATTCTTTCAGTGGCTCTCTCAGCTGTCTCACTCATGCTTTTAAGTCTCAAATGCATACTTGCATCATCATTAAAGGGTGGTTGTCTTGGCTCTCTAGGCTGCTTCCTCCCAGATCTGCATTCCTTCTCTGTCTCTGTCTTGAATATTTTGCATGATTATCAGTGACATTTTACTTTTTAAAGAGAAATCATTAGTTCACTGATCAATCAGGCTCCCTTTTCTAGACTAACACCACCAGGCTCATGTAAGGACCAGAAAACTGATGTATAAAGAACCACTGAAACTCAAATGACATCTCATTGAACAACTAGGAAATACATGAATTTAAAATTACTTGTTCCTTCTTTGATACAGAAAAACAAGTACAAGGTCCACATCTGATGCTGGAGAATTTAAAGCATGGAAAAACATATCTTTGAATAACTGCATACTTTGCCTCTTTATTTTAAGCAAGATATCAAACAGGACAGAAAGGAGGTGTGCACATCTTATCATGCACTTTTCATGTTTGATGGTGAGTAGAAACCTATATGTTTTGTCTGAAATATATTTTAAAATTATTTTTCATCTCTGCCTTCTAAACGTACTCAATTTGCCTCTGCAATTTTTATTTTTTTCACCAGAAATAATCACTCTTTAGGAAAAAGAAAAAGCTGGATCCTGTCTAAATAGAGACTGTGTTTAACAGCTTGTTTAACTTAAAAAATTCTGACTGTCAATTTTTCAAATCAGTCAATGCCCAAGTATCAGGATTGTACCCCATCAATGTTTAGTCATTGGCTCTGAAGCTGTAATGCCTGGAGGGAGAGATGGACTTATCAATACAAGATCAGTACTCTGTCAAAATTCTAATTCTTGCTTTTGACAGAACCAGTGGATTTAAGTTTGAGATCCAAGCTCTAGAAATTGACTCCAAAATGAAGAAATACAAGCATTCTCAGTGCTGCCACACAAGTTGTTATTGCCACTGAAAGGCACCTTCTTCTCTCACGAGTTTGGAGGCGTAATTTGTGTCATTCCTAAAAGCACCTATTTTTAAAACAGTTTGTTTGCTACATGATTTTTTCTCTAAAAGGAAATTATTAATACATAATGCAATAGTACATTTCTGTTTGAGAGACATAGACTCCTTAAACACAACCTATTTATTTGTAAATCAGAAGTATGCAGAACATTTCACCCTGTGAAAAACAAAACAAAACAAAACAAAAACACCAAGAAAAAAAACTACTACATGGTTTTAGTTTTAAGGCATTAAACATTTGCTATGTAGAACACACCACTCCCAAACTCTAAATGCAGGCAGTTGTATTTTCAACTGACATGAATCAGTCCTTTGTCTGATCTCTTTTCATCTCACTACAGAAAGAAAGGAAAAATTCTGTTATATTTTTATATGGTATAGCCTATCATAAAACAATAAGTAAATTGCTGTTGCTTGTCTGTGTGATATTCACCATGCCTGCAATATTTCTGCCACCACCTTTTTCAGCACTTGTCTGTGGCCAATCAGAAAAAAGCAAAAGGCCTGAAGCCTCTCCAGCTCCAGGGAAACACTTTCCAAAAATATCCCCAAGCTAAGTGTCTCCCTAATAAGAGCTACTGACTGACAAATCTCTCAGCAGTTCATTCTAAATAGCCAGCTGTGTTTTAACTTTTTTTTTTTTATTTTTAATTTAGTTCTACTGAAGCTAACAGTGGAAGTAATCAGCTGTTCAGTGTTCCTCCTTCAGCATTCATTCCTCTTTCCAGAAGTATGGATGTCACGTTCTTGCACATTTGTCTTTGTTAGTGCTGACTTCTGGCAGCAATACACAGCTGCCTACCCCTATCTGGCATCTGACATGTTTTTAGGTGGCAGGTGGAGTCTTCCTACGGCCCACAGGAATACATTTGGCAGAATCAAAAGACAGCGTGCAATAGCTGTTACAAAGGTAAAGCAATGTAAAGCTGTATTATGATAAAAGTAGAAAGAGAAGTAAATATTTATTTTCCTACAGATCAGCATCTCACATTTTGTTGAAAGAAGCACATTCCTTTTTCAAAGTCAATCCCCTTGTAAAGAAAGAAGCTTTTATCTGGTATCGAACTTCAGCACTGTCTGTGCTTGCTCAGATCAAACACATTTCACATGCTAAGAAGGGATCCAAATACATGACTGGCTGTGAACATAAACATGTAAAATATGCACTATAGGCTTGCAGCTAAAATTGATCTAATAGAGATCATTTTCCTCACGAAGAGAGAAGTCTAAATCTTAGCACATATAACATTAAAGGATGACATGTGATGCTATAAAGCATTTTTCTCACTGCCCAACTGTGGGAATTTTATGATATGCATAAGTGCAAGTAGCTTTCATATAAAAGAAAAAGGACTGCAGTACTTAGAATTAACCAGTTCCACACAACACAGGGCACGGCATGGGTAGTTATAACAAGTGTAATTAATTTAAAAATAAAAGAATTGGTAAAGTCATAATGAATATGACTAACATGTACAGCATACAGGACAAAATCAACTGAGAGAAGAGTAACACTTAAAGCATTTAAGTTAAACAAAACTGGACAAAATTAAAGCTAAGGTCTTGTATATGGAATTCTTAAAAAAAGTCTTAATTTTAAGAAAGAAACTAGTGTAAACTCTGCTTTGCAGAGTTGGGACAAAAATTAGCTCTATAACATTGAGTTGCTTTTCTTCTTTCAAACAATTGTTTAAGTTAGAGCATTACTTTTGTGACACAGATTTTCCACCACAGTGTTTTAACTCTAATTTGTTTCCCTTCTTTTCTTTAGAAAATTATGTAAAGCTACACTGAGCTGATACAGCTTAGATTTCTTAAACTTATCGTAAAATTTGAACTCTTTAAATGCTAGACTTTACCATCTCAATTATATTGCCACGTGCTACACTGACAAATTCTATCCTTGCTTTCTCTATCCTTATGAGTTTGCATAAGTCCTGCCTTCTTTAACTTACACTCATTTCCCTCTTGCTTCTTAATTCAGCATGAAATTTGATTTCTTAAGTTTTGATACTAAAATCAGCTGTAACACAGGCTTGCTTAAATTCTAATTTGTATACCTTCCCAAACGCTAAAATGTGGAACGGCCTTTCTACCTGAACCACAGAAGACTGTCAATTCAGAGCTTCTTGACACCTCACTTCTTTTCTTTGACACCCCTAGATAACACACCTTAAATATTTGAACAGAACCGGGCGGTGGAAAGGCCATGTCACGGCGGTGAGCGCCGGAGCTCCACGGCGCGGCCGTGGGCCCAGCAGGTGTGGCGTGGCCGCGCCTCCACGGCGCACATGGAGCACTGCACTGCACTGCACTGCACAGCACAGCACTGCACTGCACAGCGCAGCACTGCACTGCACAGCGCAGCACTGCACTGCACAGCGCAGCACTGCACTGCACAGCGCAGCACTGCACTGCACAGCGCAGCACTGCACTGCACAGCGCAGCACTGCACTGCACAGCGCAGCACTGCACTGCACAGCGCAGCACTGCACTGCACAGCGCAGCACTGCACTGCACAGCGCAGCACTGCACTGCACAGCGCAGCACTGCACTGCACAGCGCAGCACTGCACTGCACAGCGCAGCACTGCACTGCACAGCGCAGCACTGCACTGCACAGCGCAGCACTGCACTGCACAGCGCAGCACTGCACTGCACAGCGCAGCACTGCACTGCACAGCGCAGCACTGCACTGCACAGCGCAGCACTGCACTGCACAGCGCAGCACTGCACTGCACAGCGCAGCACTGCACTGCACAGCGCAGCACTGCACTGCACAGCGCAGCACTGCACTGCACAGCGCAGCACTGCACTGCACAGCGCAGCACTGCACTGCACAGCGCAGCACTGCACTGCACAGCGCAGCACTGCACTGCACAGCGCAGCACTGCACTGCACAGCGCAGCACTGCACTGCACAGCGCAGCACTGCACTGCACAGCGCAGCACTGCACTGCACAGCGCAGCACTGCACTGCACAGCGCAGCACTGCACTGCACAGCGCAGCACTGCACTGCACAGCGCAGCACTGCACTGCACAGCGCAGCACTGCACTGCACAGCGCAGCACTGCACTGCACAGCGCAGCACTGCACTGCACAGCGCAGCACTGCACTGCACAGCGCAGCACTGCACTGCACAGCGCAGCACTGCACTGCACAGCGCAGCACTGCACTGCACAGCGCAGCACTGCACTGCACAGCGCAGCACTGCACTGCACAGCGCAGCACTGCACTGCACAGCGCAGCACTGCACTGCACAGCGCAGCACTGCACTGCACAGCGCAGCACTGCACTGCACAGCGCAGCACTGCACTGCACAGCGCAGCACTGCACTGCACAGCGCAGCACTGCACTGCACAGCGCAGCACTGCACTGCACAGCGCAGCACTGCACTGCACAGCGCAGCACTGCACTGCACAGCGCAGCACTGCACTGCACAGCGCAGCACAGCACAGCACTGCACAGCACTGCACAGTGTAGCACAGCAGAGCGCTGCACCGCACTGCACATCAACACATGCCGCGGGCCGTGCTCGGCCCAGGGGCACCCGCTGCCGCCACAGCCGCACAGAGCGGCAGGCTCCAGGCTCCCCGCCGCTCCCCGCAGAGCCTCACCTGCCTGCCCGCCTCAGCAGCCGCTCTCGCCGGGCCTGGCCGGCCCCTCTTCACCTCCAGCAGCATCGCCATTCACCAGCGCCCACTCGCTTCTCCAAGGCCAGAGCCCATCCGCGCTTTCCCCTCAGCGCCTCACGCACCAGAGCGTGCACCGGGCTGTGAGGGAAGAGTCTGGCCAGGCAGCGAGGCAGGCTCGGATACCAGCATGTCATGGGGACATGGCCCTGAAGAGAGCCTGGTGAACACAGGGCCTGGCAAGAGGCAGGCTCGGATACCAGCATGTGGTGGGGACATGGCCCTGAAGGGAGCCTGGTGAACACAGGGCCTGGCAAGAGGCAGGCTCAGACAGCGCTGCCTTTCCCAGGGCACTGCCCGCTCTCGGGTAACGCGGCATCTCTACGCTGGGCACAGTGTTTGTTGGCAAAGATCAAACAGCTTTGCCCTATGTGTCTTCACCTTTGTAATAAATCTGTGAGAGCACAATTTGCTTCACAGCTGCAGATGCAAAAGTGCATTAATCACAGTGCACAGGGGTGCAAATTCCTAACAAATTTCCTTTGAAATTTGAAGGGATGCTGGGGGCACTCACCAGTCAAGTAGCTGTTTGTACAGGTGTTCCATTATTACCTGTCCAGCTACTAAAAGTTAAAGGAGATGGCATCTTGAGACAGAATGACATTACAAGTGTCCTACTAGTCTTGAGGTAAGGGAAGCTGAATGGCAAGTTTCTCAGTATGAGGTAGTTTGCCTCATCAAGACCTTAGATAGACTATAGATCTTGGACTGAGAAGTTTTCATCTCTTTCCCAGTTTACAGAATGGTATTAGTTCTTTGTGACTTACTTAGCCTTCCTTTCTGTTTTATGGTTTCCTTTCCTATTCACAGCTGTGGTAATTCTAGAAAGTTGTACTGTTTTCAGGTTTATTGATGTGTTGTTACTTGCGGCCCCTCAATCTCTTTGTTGGTGAAATATTCTGGAAAAGAAGGCTTGGAATTATTTTTACTGTTCTGTTATTAGCTTAATTTTAACAGTTGCTGTATTTCTTCCAGACCGATTACTAATACAATTGCTAGCAAAAGCTGAAGGTGCATAAGTTTTCCCACTGCACTCCTAACAAAATCCTCAGAGAAACTTGGGAAAATTGTATTTGAATACCACTGACACTGCTTGCCACATTTGACACTTTCATACATATATGACAGGTAGGTACTTCCAACGCACTCTATGAAAACATAGATTAGCTCTAGCTATGTACAAAAATCCATTTACCATGTATTTACAAGCAAAATTAAATGTTTTTTTCCATACTGAGGGAAGACCAAAAAACAAAGCTACATATGGCGTAGAACTACAGCAAGGCATTGACCCAGTCTGTTCAAGCACAGGCGACCAGATTATTTTTTGCTCTTTCAGAGGTGGAAAAAATGTCTGTTAGTAACTCAAAATAACTGGAGGTTTCTGTGGCAACTGGTAAAGGAGGTTGTATCTCTCTCTGCTGCTTAAAGTAGAAGCAGTTCTTAGAGATATCTATTTGAAGTTTGCATACTGGTGTTTGACTTCAGGTCTTGGAAAGGAGACTGCCTATCTACTTGTATTTTATCCTGTTGCTATTTAGAGTAAGATACAAAATAACAAGGACCATAACAGAGGTGTTCTGCTTTCTCAGGTAAGTACATTAATCATTAGGATAAACAGCTTATTACTGTATTTTGGTTTTATGCAATAAACTATGAAAATCTTTTGCATTATGTAACATCTTCATCAGATGCAACGGAAAACTTCTACAACCAGAACGGTTTTATGGTCTTTGGCATGAGATTTAGAATGGCTTGAGCTGACTAGTGTTAGAAACTATTATTAAGGTTTCAGGAAAACTGCAGCTGTGTTCCATCAAATCTGTTGGTAGTGAAAGCTGTTATCTCTGTTCTGTTCATCAGCTGAATTTTACATAATACTGCTACAGGAATGGAGTGAGCATATTAGCTGTCTATCTCTAATCTTGTTTGATGTTATTATTAATTTTATAAATATTATATGCAAATGCTAAATTGTGAACATCATTGCATATTAAAGCGTGTTTATCTTGCAAAATATGTTGACTGTTCCAAAGTTTTAGTCTGTTTGCCATTTGTTTATGGTGATTTACTGCCTTTACTACTTTTAAAAAGGAGAATACACATTATTTTTGCAATAAAAATGAAAGGTCTTTATTCTAAACTATTCAGTACAGATCAAAGGATATAAGCTTTCCCTAAATCATAGAAGAACAATGTTGGGAAAATTTATTCATGGCTTAATAGAGCTGTATAAAACCTTGCCCTATTAACTTTTCAGGTTATGAAGAGTAATTCATTAACAGTTGAAGAGGAATTAATTGAACACAAAATTTTCACTTTCTGGACAAATGTTTCTATCATGCTGTACGAAAAGCGTTGGGCATACTTGATTTATACAAAACAATACGTTATTTGTATTCGAAAACCTAGATTTCTTTGAAAATATCTCTGCAGGTATCTACAGGCAGATATATTTTCTTCCCAGAAGTGAAAATTTAAACACATAATTGCAGGAACCAGGATTTCATCCACCCACTCCCTGTAGAAAATGCTGAAGATAGCCCAAGGCAGCTTGTTGCTGTTTATATGTAGGCTATTTTTGACTCCTATTCCAAGGTGGCAAAGTCATATGTATTTAGTGAAGATGCTGGGTTTCTGGAAAAGGACCTTGATTTTACTTTGTAGGGTGACTGCTTAAAAATTAGGCATACAGTGGTTAACTCTTGGATAACCAGCTCCTTCTTTGTGCACAGTTTTCAGCTTGAAATTTTTAGAATAATGGTTCTGTTCCTATTTGACATGCATATAAAATGACCTGAAATAAAATCCTTTTAGCTAATTTCATTACAACATGGTAAGGATCTCAAGCTGCAAAAATGGGGTTTGTGTACACTGTGAAGTATTCCCAGTCCAGCAGTGAATCTGTTCAAGCTGTGATTAGGGGACAGTAACTGCCTGTATGAAGATGCCAGTGCTCTATCAACACTGAAATACAATGTGTGCTACTGGCACTTATTAGTACTTAAAGATGGTTGGGATCCTGCAGGGAGCTCTGAGTCTCTTGTGCACTTCTGTCACAACAGTACACCTACTGCACTTCTATTGTTGCCAAGGAGCACATTTCAGTAGAAAATGTAAGGCAGTATCTAGAAGACCTTGAGCTAAAAGCAAATGCCAGTGTACAAAATGATTTCAAATCCGAGAGCAGATACAATGGATGCTGGCAGGAGGGATGGAGCTCTGTAACATCTCTTTGCAGCTATAATTTCTTCTATCCCCTCTGGAGCATGTGACTCCCAATAGGTTGCAATCTGGCAGAAACCACGTTGCCCACACATTGCTTTTATTTCTGGAAACTGTGTGATAAAGCCTGTAGATTAAAGCAACAGTCCTCATGTTTACTTCTTCCTTTCACTGAGTTTTAACAGAAATTATGTGCTTGAAAAAGTGCTTTTGGACAGATTTTCTTTTCCTCTGGGACTAAACTCCCACAGGAGATTTAATGAGGTAAAAGTACTTCCTTAGCAGAGACAGTAAGGGAGAATTGACTCTGTTACACATTACACTCTACAACTTTATAGAAACCAAAAATGTATTTTGATTGTTTCAGTGTCAATATATGTGTCAGAGATGTGGAGTATTTTTGAAGCATACATGTTTTCTAGGGATTTTTTTCATCTCTTCTGAGGGAGATATTTCTTTTCTGATTATAGTATTATTTCATTTGAGATGTGAAAATTCAGTAGGTTAATTTATTTATGCAGTGTAGTATATGGTTACAGATTAATAACTGTCAATTATTACAAAAAGTTGCCATATTTATACTCATAACTCCAAAAATGTTAAGGATCTTTTCCAACCTAAATGACTCTAATTTTTTCTTTGCTGCAAGATTTTAAGGTACACAAGGAAGCTATTGATTTTAAACGATTCTTAGTAGAAAAAGGCAATTATTTTATTTATTATCACGAAAATAATGTTGTTTAAAAAAAAAATTAAGAATAAAATGGTATAGAAAGGGAACGGCTACTTTCCCTGAATTTCTGAGTGGTAAGCACACAGAGCTTTGTGCCGCTTCCAGGCCTAAGGTTGCTTCTGCTGGAATTCCAGATAGTGGCAGTCTGCTGAAACATGAGTTCAGTTCCCAAATATAGACGAGAGGGGTACAAATCCCACAGTCACCGAGGACGGATGTAGCGCACAGGCCACAGTCCTCTCGACTAAGGACCAAGCCAGCTTTAGTGAAGAGCTGGAGCAACTTTAAACCTATTGAGATAGAGAAGGAGAAAAACAGCAAAACAACTTTGCCTGCTATTAATTATACTTGAACTCTTCATCTTGGCCTGCTCGTTGTAAGATCTGTTTTGTATTTTCTGCTAAACGTAATTGTTGTCTTTGTGGGGTGATTTTGCAGGATTTCAAAATTCAGGAAAAACTATGTGCCTTTTTTGTTTTACAAAATCTTACTAGATACAATTCATCCTTCATACGATTCTTTTGAAGAGGTGGGCTTGGGGTCATTTTAAGTAATAACTTCTTCTTTGAATTCTGCAAATTCAGGATGTTTATATTTTTCTTGAAATGAATCCTTTAATTTTCTATGTTTTTCCATATTTTACTATGTATCTCTTCAAAATCCTAATTTGATTAGTTACTCAATTTTTTTCTGAAATTATTGTAATCCAGTACATTTCGAATTTAATATTTACCATATGATTCTTTAGAACATCTGTATTGGTTTTTGAATTAGTATTTAAACTGCATGATAAAAAAATATGGTCTTCCTTGGCCATAATTTTTAAATATATAAAAGTAGGACACCATAAATAGTCTGTATGTGATAATGTTGAAAGTACAGGTAAACACTGATCTGCCTGCAACATTGTATTTTATGTTTGTGTCTTTAAATGATACAGTATATGGGTTTGCAGGTTACCTAATGAGTAATGATGATGAAATCTGTTATAAATACATTGTAGTCTAACTTGGAGAAGCTAGAAATAGCATTCAAAATTTCTAATTATGATCTTATAAGCTACTTGATAGGGTTAGTGATACTTCACCTCCAATTCACTGTGGTTACAAAGAGCACTAAAAGAATAGTGAGTTTACGTATTACAGTATGGCTGAAAAAAGTCTTTCTCCTGGAAGCTTCCATTCAGCTCCCTAAAGCTGGACATATTAATCCATTTTCAGGCACCTTTTCACCAAGAAGGCTTATCAGCATTGGAAACTGCCAATAAATCAGCACATTTGAATCCATCAGCTTTATCTAAATAGATAGATTGATTCACCTAAATTTAGATACCAGGCTTTCAAAATTACAATATATGTGGCCGTTATATTTCTCTCATGACAAAGCTGAGTATTGGAAAAAAATATGTTAATTCATAATACATTAGTTTTAATCATCATGTTGGGTAGCTAACAATGAGTAAAATTGTCCTCCTACCCATGAAAGCCCATTGAAACATTAGAGTAGCTTGGTGCTGGAAGTCAGGGAAGTTTATCTGAGTATGTAATGTGTCACTTTGAGATGTGAACAAGCTAGGAACCAGTGCGTGCCCAATTTAAATAAAGAGATCATTTGAAGCACGGATATTTACATGTTGTCTAAATAGCACCTTTGTTCATTTGAATACAAAGTTTTAAAATTAACTAAGATTAAGGAGGCAGAAACTCTGCAGATTTAACCCTTGTTTCCCTGGCATTCATCCAGTTTATGCCTGAACAGCTGAGCCTCTAGACCAACTGTTTGCTGGGCTTCTCAGATTCTTTCTTTAAAGCTGCTATGTGGTAGTCAGTTATACTGTATATACTTTTTTAGATTTTGTTGACAAGAGATTGGCATGGTTGCTAAATTTGTTGCCCTGTAACCACAGATAACAGGCAAGGAAGATGTAATCCCAGCAAATAATTAAACTTATCACTGAATTCTATGAAAACATATATCAAATCCTAAATGCTTTGGGCTTCTTATACTTCTCTTTTATTGAGTTGTAATTTGTTGGCAAGACAAACAGGCATATCAAGAGGTGCATATGCTAAGCCAAGAATTCCAATAATCTATCAGTCATTTAATGACTACATGCTGGGTAAGCCCTGGTTTAGTGACTAAAGGTAATTGGAGCCTGCACAAGCTGATGTAAAATACATCCGAGTGCATCGCATGATTGTCAAGCCATTTCTCCACTAGCAGTAGGAAATTAAAGGAAAAAATATTTTTAAATCTTATGTAAATTTTTTTCTTGTAGAAATTATCATTAGAAGAAGAGAATGGTCCAGGGTAATTAAAACTACTGATGTTCAGCTTTTTTAAATGTTCTGCAGAAACAATAATGTTTCAGATCACATCAGCCACAATCTAGTGACCAGTTAGAGAAATACATTTCAACAGGGAGATTTTCAGGCTAGTGCTTCCCTTGGGGAAAGTGTGGTTTCCCTGATGTCTAGTTTCTTGCTGACTTTACAGAGAATGCTTATCCTAATTCTGAAGTCATGTTGGGAAACTGGGAAGGTATAAATGCTTCTCTGCTTTGTGAAACTGACACAAAATATACGTTATACACTTATACACTTCCATTGTGCAGGATGATATATAGGTTGTGAAATCTATTTCTTCAGTGCTTTACTTTTAGCATGCAGTAGCTTGATGTTTCATTTTTCAGTGTTGAGGAAAGTGCTACTAAATTAGTAACAAGTTAAAAATGTTAGCTCAATAAGTAAAATAATATTAAACAGATTATCAACATCAAAGAGAAAGGATAACTTGGAATTTCTAATCCAAATATCCTTGCGTATATCCTCATAATGGTTTCAACTTGAGCACTTCTCTCAGAATTTGATGGTTTAGTGTCTGGAAGGCAATGTTATGGGAAAGAGAAAAGTAAATATATTCCCAAAATCTTCAGAAGGCTAAAACCAGAAAAAAAAAAAAAAAAAAAAAAA
>VXBQ01017765.1:249222-359775 GCA_013400175.1 Phainopepla nitens | reverse complement strand
AAAAAAAAAAAAAAGAGAGGTAGTAGAATTGATGTAACATAACTAATCAGATGTGAAATAACAGCATATATACATATTGATCCAGTGGAATCGAGATGGTGCTAGGCAATATACATACAAAGGATGTCTTCATACTTCGGAGGGAAGATTAATGAGAAAAATGACTCCTAGGTGCTCTCATTTCCACCTAGACAATTTGCAGTTTTGGCTCATTCTAACAGAAACCCAGGTTTGTGTTATGTCATGCACCAACATTAGGTTCTGCTTATCTTCCAGCGTAGTGCCTTGCTTATGGGAATGAGGATATAACTTTTTTCATTAAGGAATTGTTCTTGTGTCTTCCAGGATGCAAGACAGAAGCTGTGGCCAGGCATTGCCTCTTTCTTTAATGCTGAAGGAGACTTACTCTCCAGAGAGAGGCAGCAGTAAGGGATATCCTGAAAATATGTCAGAAGCTTCATCTTACCATGACTTTTTCTGTGATTCCCTGTCAGACACACAGAATGGTGAATTTTCAAATGAACTTTCTGCCTTCCTTACCCAGGAGGAGATAAGTAAGAGCCTTGACATAGCTCGAGAAGCCATTGCCAATTCCGTGGAGGAAGATGAGAGCACAGCACCAGACCTTACTCATTATCTCAACACCTCTCTTTCTAGCCCTTCAGAAAACCTTTCTTTCAGGGACACCAACCTGCATGAGCAAGATGCTGTGCAGACACCTCAGGCAAGCAGTTGGACTTCATCTGCTGCAAGTCATGTTCTCCCAAGGAATCAGAAAGAGCAATCCACTGCACCTCAGACAGAAGATAGTTTTGTCACAGCTTCTAGGAGACAAGCAAGCACTCCAGCTTTTCTACCTGCTAGTCCCAGCTTTGTCAGAAGCCTGAAATATACAGAGAAAGGTGGTCCAAGTATGCCTAAGACAAGCCCAAACTCTGAATCGACATCCCAGGGAGAAGCTCCTTTCAGGAACAAGCTGTGTGACAAAGCTGCCACATTCATAGAGGAGTTATCATCTATATTTAGACAGGCAGCAAAGACAAGAGGCCGTAGCCCTGATGGGGACTCTTCTTCTCCAGATAGTGGATACCTGTCTCCTAATAAGAAACAACCAGCTTTAAGTACCTTGGTGAGCCAGGAGTATGACAAACCACATCAAGAGACTGAGCCTGAGGAAAAATTACCTGGAGTTCATCTGAATGGAGAGCACTATTCTGGAAGGGGGAGCATCATGGAGAGCAAAATGGTCCTGTGCCGGCCCTTCATCAACATGGAAGAGCATCAACTTTCACCACCTCTGTTCACTCAGAAGCTCCGGAGCCAGGAAGTTGCTGAAGGAAACAAAGTATTGCTGGAGTGCAGAGTTGCTGGCAACCCAGTCCCTGATGTCAGGTAAGTGCCAAGTCACCAGATATCATCACTGGACTGTGGAAGGTACCTAAGGACAGGTATGACAGTGACCTGCTTAGAGGGAGTCACGTAAAAGCAGTTAATCATGCAGTTTTACACAACACAAAGAATAACACATTCTAATGTCTTTATTTCACTAGAATGTTTTACTCTATTTGCTTGGGAAATTAAATTCTGCTTGATTTAAGAGCCACATGGCAAAACTAGAAACAGAATTGGCTCTAGCAACATTCTGTGTGATTGTTACTTCATTAATCCAGGTAAAAGAAGAGACAATTTGCTCCTACAGAGCATCTCTCAAGAAGATGATACAATTTTTTACTGCTGATTAATTAGAATGTCTCCAAGATCCATGTAAACTGTTTTTCTGAATCTTAGCTCAGGCAGAGTCATAAAATAAGAAGACTCTTACTGACAGAGAAAAATGAGTAAGGAGAAACATTGCTGACATAATAGTAGATTATTGTAAAATCAAGTATACTTTTGAGTAATCACATCACTATAAATTAATTTGTAACTTCTGTCTTATTTCCATTTGACACATATAATTGTGCTATGTTAGCAGTCTGTAGACACAGCCGTTACTGAATTGTGGCAAATATGATTCATGGTAACTTTTTAGGCTCTTGAAAAGATCTCTGACAGCCAAATTAATACACTTTCATGGTCCATTCTCAAATTTGTTTTATTTAATAATTATTAATAATTCCCCCTCTGGCAACAGGAAGAAGACTTACCAGTTACTAATAAAAATCACTTTTTCAAAGTTTCCATTAAAAACAAATTTCCCACTTCGTCTCTATTTCATTATGGATCTTCAAGAGAGGAAAAACACGGCAGCTGCACCTCAAAAACTACTCACTTCTTAAGTCGATGCACTTTTTTTGCGTGTCCTTTCTGTAGTGACACCGACTTGGCTGAAGAGGTCACTCACACACAGCACGGGCGGCACAGAGCCCGCGAGTGAGCGCTGCTGTGGAGCCAAGAGAGCCAAAACCAAGGCTCGTTCAGCGGGTTAATAGACAGCAAACACTTAAGTGATGTTTGGGTGGGACTCCAAAGTCTGAATCTTGGGGAAAGGAGGTTTGTTTGGTTTTTTTTCCAGATGAAAAAGCGTGCAGAAAGATATGTAGTGGGTTTTTGTCTCTAATAGCATTACTGGGAACTTCTAAGCAGTTCCATGATATCATCTAGGCACACCACTGTCCTTCTTTCTGGATATGAAAAGGAGTTTTATGGTGTATCCAATATACATCCAGTAAATAGTTAATTTGCTGCAGTGGAAAAAGACAAGCCTGTTTAAAACCACCCACATACTGCAGAGCAAGTGAAGAATGTCTGTGCTACTTTCAGAAATATTTTCTGAAAATGGGAGTTTTATATGGTTTTAAAATAAAGCAAAACACCAATGATACAATAATAGTTGACCATTCTCTTGTATTTTGGTAATGAAAATAATCCAGTTTTCTAAGGCACTTTACTTAGACAATTGTTTCATTACACTGGATTTCTGGTTTGTAATATATATGGAAAACAATCTTCAGACCATAATCATATGAATTCAAAATATTTACAGTTTTCTGAAGAAACTGTCCAGAAAAAAAAAATGCAAAAGATATTAAGCTTTTTGTGAAGATTTCTGAATAGGCAGAAATTAGAAATGGCTGTTAAGAAAGTATTGTATTGCCAAAAGAAAGGCTATAGAACAAGCTGAACAGTTCCCTGGTGTGCGAAGTGTAAGAGCGAGCCAGTTGGCACATGCAAAATCTGCTGAACAGGAGCTGCAGACAGGGGCATGAGCCAGGGCTGCCATAGTCTGTACATTTGCATTTTCTGATTTTTCACAGAAAACCCAGTTTCAATAACATAGCCACTGCAAAGGCTGGTTTTGGAACTCTATGTGATAAGTGTGATTAAAGTAGAAAGCAGTTAGGATTTTTATGGAGTTTTTCTGATCGGGTTTTTTTTTGCCTCACCTGGGAAGAAAACCAGAAGCCACCTTTCCTAAAGTCATGAGGAAGTAACAATAGTTTAATGGTGACAAGAAACTCACTAAGTTCTTATTTCACCAGGCACTCAAAAAGCTGTCCAGGCTAATAATGAATACAGCTGATATTTAAGCAGCATCAAGCACTTGCAACTATGAAATTATCCAGTTGACACCAGAGCAAAAGGGCTTCAAAAGAATCTGCATAGGCTTTCCTGATCTTTTAGCTTTTGTATGCCTCACATTTTATCCTGGATCCAGGTAATCTTTATAACCGGCTTTTTTCCCTTTTCAAAGCTAAACTTTCAAAGTCCTCAACTACACAAAGTTGACCTCCAGTCCTTCTTTATCCTGCTGCTTTTCTTGTGAGGATAAAGACAACAATGTTGCAGAATCTTAGTATGATTAAAGAAACCACCAAATGTAGTATAAGGACAAGGTGTATATTTGAAGGTTATTTGATTAGGAAAGCCTCTAATTTTTTAAGTTCCTTAGATGTTCATAGCCATACACAGCTGAAAGTAAAATAGTAAATGTTATGGTTTGAGTGACAAAACTTGACCAAAGTAGCTTTATACTACAAACAGAAAAAAAAAGTATATTTTGACAGAAGAAGTTACAACTAGAATCTTAGTGTTGAAATCCAAAAGAAAATAGTCAGTTTCATTTCAAGAATCTATTTTTTTTTTTTCAAAATTAAATGTCTAACTTATGAGTTCTACTAGCAGAAAATCAGGTTTCTTACAATGAATATTTTGTCACTGGTCTGAAGAATTCTTACATTTCTGGGCAACCCAGAATCCAGCCTAAGACCTAGGATGGTACAGACTGATTTGAAAAGTTCTAGGATATCTGCCTTCTAAAGAAGGTCTAAACCATGTAAAATGTTAGTTGAAACCAAAATTCTGTTATTCTTTTATCAGTCAGTAGCTGTCCTTCCAAGTGCATCAGCAATACAGTGTTTAAAGTACTCTTATTAACCTTGAGCTAGCTAAAGCAAATCCCAGCTGGGTGTGACTTAGACACTCTTCAGCATTTGCCTCACCTTCTGAATATTTAATTGCTTCTGAGGTCTGCCTGCAGCTGTAAGCTGTAATTAAAGTCTTTTCTGAGGTCCATCCTGAGCTGTAAGCTATGATTAAAGTATTTACAGATATTCACCCAGCTTCTGCAGAACAAGAGGTATTGAAATTTTTGTGCAAAATTATATTATTTTCCCTTCTCCATAGCAAATTGATGCAAAAAAAAAATCCAAATCAAAATAAGGCAGTTTCTACATACTACATGACAAGAACAGGGTTTCTTTGCTTTAAGGGAACAATTTGTTCTCATTATAATCCTTTTCTTCTCATAAGTGCTGTTTGTCTAGATTTGACTGTAACAAATACTCAAAATCCCCACCTAGAAACATTACCTGCCTGTAGCCCACAACTGTTCTTAGAAAATACAGAAACAAATGCAAATTACAACACTTAAATTTATAATAAAACCAAATTACTCTGACTTCCACAGCTTCAAAATCTTACCCAGCTTTACAGTCTTTAAAGGCTTTAAAGACTGAAACCATGCAATAAACTATGTCAGCACCATAGTCCTCCCATCAGGCACAGTTGCAAAGAAAATTGAACATCAGATTAAGTCCTGCTTAACACAAATTTACACAGCTGTGTAAAAACCCAGGTGTACAGAACAACAGTGATTAAACTACCTACATGGCAGCTGGTAGTTTTAAGTCTTGGAAATGTAAGAGGTGTCATAGATGTAGGTTCTGCTTCTTTGCTGGACTTGATTTGAGGTAGAAAAATCTGTATTTTAGAGACAGAATTTAGTTTTGTTTCTTGAAGTCTCTTATGAGGTAGATTTTGTAGTTGTAGTGAAACACCAGTGCCTTGGCGTGAGAGAGAGATGTTCTACTAATTCTATAATGGCAAGGTTTTAGTACTACTTATTTCTGTCAAATATGTATAGTTATTTATGTATGTGTGGTAATGGGACATACTTGACCATTCTAGGTGTCCTTAGTTAAAAACAAATCCTGTTTCATGAGTGTGTTCCTCGCTTTCTTGCAAAAACTCTTTAATAGTCATCTTCAAAATTGTTGTCTCACTTTTATATTTGTATAATCTTAACTATTTAAGTTAGATTTTAGAATTAGATGGTGCAGGTCCTGCTTTTCAAATATTTTCATTAGCTTATATACATACTTGTGTTATTCAAGAAGGAAACTTTAGTGAAGATATTTTATGATGAAGTTGTTTAAAGGATTTGCTAATTCCATTCTTGTTTGCTTGCCTCAGACCAAAATTTGCTTCTGAACAATGAAATGCTTAATGTGTCTTAAAAACAGAATTTAGTAGATTAAAAGTATTATGTAGCTACAGTGATTGCAGAAATAATTCATAAAAAAATAAAAAAGAATAGGATGTTTTTTTGTGTGGGAGGAGAGAGCTCTTGTGACTTCAAAGTCAGTAACAGCTATATATATTATTTTTATACAATAAAAAATCAAGACTTGTATTACGCTTTGAGGTGATTCTTAGCTGTTTACCAAAATGCAATATTTTGCAGTAAGAATTGATCTAAAATACTTCCACAATTTATGCAATTGTTTCTGTTCCATTATTTCAGTGTTGTTATAATTGTTTATTAATATTTAGAACAGTGTAACAAGAAATAGTGGTTTTCTTACTATGCAACATTTTGTAAATAATGTCTCCAGAACATCTTGCATTTATTTCCTAAGGGTGATAATTCATGAAGTTAGTTGTCAAATTGCTCATAAATATAAACATTTTTCTTATATTCTCCCCATAGTTTTCTCTATTAAAATGTTTCCCCAAGAAACATACCTTTATAGAGAAATCTCCCATAGTCCTCTATAAATCTTTTCAGAGCAGAATCCTGCTAATCTGTCTTCTTACTAGCCTTTTGCAAACAGAGGGTGCTTGTTAAGGATGGAAGAATATTCTTGCACCTAAGGAGTTCCTTGGGTCAAAAATGTTATGTTTGCAGATCTGTATGCTTTTCTGTGTGTGGAAGGAGCATTGACAACCATCTGAAAGTGTTAACAGCAGGCTTATTGCTGAGATTAAACAGAAAAATGCTGTTAGCCCTTTTAATCTGGCAGTACACTCACTTAAGAAATCTACTCAGCAGTAATATGCTGTCATTTAGTATTTTATTTATTTTAAATGAAGATAAAATATGCATATGAAAATTATATGTCAGCATCCTCAATGTTTTTTGTCACAATAATATTTCTTCTTTCTCTTTATCAATAATGTCTTCTTTACTTTTGTTGGGCTTTTTTCTTCTTTTACAAGTCAAAATAATAGCTATTTGCAGTTGATTTCATTATTCTTTTAGCTCTTCTTCTCTTCTAATTTATTTCCTTTTATACTCTTTATATATTGGACCGTACCACGCCGTTCTTGTGTCTTTTGCTGATTTTCAGGTAAGGCCTGCCCATCTCCAGGCATCCCTAGAGTTTGAATTTTCTTTCAGAGCAGCTCTGGAATGTAGTGTTGAAAGTCACCTCAGTGACTTGTGAAACTGCCCCTTAATTCTGCTTGTCTTAGAACAGTGCTCTGGACTAGTGGGCTTTGTTGGGGAATCAAGGGGTTATAGTCCAGCACAAATGGTAAAGCTATTGCAGTGGCTGCCTGCAGGGATTTGTGGCCTGCAGGTATTAGGTAGATAGGTATTAGATGCATCTTTCAGATATTTCCTTTTCCATTCTCCATTTTGTGGCAATAAGAGTCCACACCCTCAAGATTTTCTGCATCTGGGGAAAACATACAGTGGAGTTAAGGCCTGTCTAGGTCATGTACCCACCTGCTTTAGAAAGCAGTGTGGCCTATCTGAGCAACACTAGCAGTGCATCGGTTCGCTTAACTTGAAATTTATCATTCTTTTACCTAAGAACCACTTGGAAAGAAGATTTGCCATGGTGCTCCTCAAGAACAGCATTTGGGAGCCCCCTGGTGCAGAGAGGGGGCAGAGCTCAGTGCCCTGTGGCCAGGCTGTTACTCTCAAGGAGCACCTGCTTATCGCCTTGCCCGGTCTGTTCATGGGGGTGTGGTGCCTAACCCAGGGTATGTACCCATATGCACTGCTGCTGAAGATGTTTTCCAAAGCAGGGAGAGGGATTAGGATTGCTCTGTTGGTGTACCACATGGGAGTGGTTTATGACATGGTAATGTCAAGGGCAGTGAGGGTCATTAGGGATGTATGTTCAGTGTTGCTCACCTGGCCTGGTCTTGTCCAATACCTCAGGGTATTTATTAATAATCATACCCAGCCTACAGGAGGAACAGAGGAGGGGAATTTTCCCCAGCCTTCCACCCCCTTCTCCTCTTTCAGGTCTGCTATAAAAGATTTTGAGAATTTTGGATTCTCTTTAGATGTTTAGAAAACCATCTTTCACTAAATTATCTCAACCCATAGGCTCTGCTTTTGTCCCTCCCTCAACAGAAGGGACAGGGGAAAGGGGAGTGGCTTATTTGGAGTTTAATTTCCTCCTAGAGTTAACCCAGTTAATAATGATAACCAAATGTTTTGTTTGAAAGGGTTTTTTTTTTTTTTCCTTGCTATCCTGTCTAACACCATAGAAAACAGTATTTAAAATAGGTACCTGGAAAGCATGGCTTTTTCCTATTTGAAATGATCTTCACAAAGTTCAGATTGTGATAACAGGATAATTTATATAGGTCTTATAAAATAAATCCACTGATTTTACAAAATGACTATTCAAAGATCTAAAAGAATGCGTGGATGTGGTTGGGAAGGTGGCCTATGGGGACATGAACTCTTTACTTTATAAAAGCCCCAAGGAAGATCTGCAGAATCTAGACACTGGGGTTATTTTTATGTTTCATTTATTTATTGCCTCTAGAATAGTTTTGAATACATGATGTAAGCATTTCCTCATCTTTGTTACACAGGCTCTGTCCATCACCTGTCTCTCATTCTTTGGAGCTGTCATTTTTCATGAATGTGGAAATAGCTCTTGTAAATTTTGGAGTTTGAAAGTGTCATACTTTTGTTTTGGTTTTTGTGTGTGGTTTTCATCCTGAAAATTGGGAGAATAAAGCCTGTTAGGTGCATGCAGATGAGTGCTGCAAGAGGCAGTTTTAAAAACAAAGGGATAGTTATTGGAACTAGAATTACTCTCTTAAATTAAAATTAGGAAGAGACTTCCAGCGCAGGTACTTTATTTTTCTGTTTGTGAGTACCAGTGTCTCTGCTTTAGTTTTTCTGATTGTATTACTGAAAATTTAAAAACATCTCAGGTCACCTTTATTCTTTTATTCTTCTTTTTCTGCCTCTCAGTAAAAGAATGTAGGTCTTAAGTTTCTTGCTAATGCTCTCAAAATAAATAATTTATGGACTAATATTTATAAAAAGTCTCAAAGATTAGGTGAAAATGTTATCAAAATACTTGATGGCTAACATGAGAAGCTTAAAAGTAAAGTAATAAAAATTATGCTGCTATCTACATAATGGGAAAAACATAAAGGACTTTTGCCTTGTATTTACATAGGAATTGGATGAGACTTGAAGGAACTTTAAAATAATGTGGCACCATTTGTCTTTAGAAAGCTCCTTCACTACACAAGCTTTGTCCACATTAAACATTTTTAGTTTAAAAACAAAGTTTAATTGAAGTAGTTTTAAAATACAGATTTCCCACAAAAGTGGTGCTGTAAGAGTGCCAGAGGCAGAATTCCAAGAGGCTGCTTTTACTTCATGTTTCAGAATTTATTTGTATAAATCTTCTATGCTGTCTCTGGGCCTTTCCAGCATTGTGCAAAGCATCAACTGCCAAGAAGTCTGACGGTGAGGAAATACATCAGCAATCTGCTTGTCATGGACTAATTGAAAGTCATCTGTGAAAATTAAAACTAAATGTAGAGGCTAGGTAGAATAGAGGTGGGAATGAACCTACATGATTTAAGCCTATTTTACTTGTACTGAAAGAGAAGAAAAGAGTAGTGAGACTCTTCACAGAGAAGTGTTTGGAGTAAGTAATTCTGGCATCATTACTTATCAATGTTCAACAGGTATGAAGAGCTAGTCCAAATCCCATTTAAATTGTCAGGCTTAATACACTTTGGCATGTTTGCTTTTTTGCCTAAAGGCAGTACCATATCTTTGGTAATTGCCTTCTTAAGGGCAATTATAACAGTTTATTAATGTTACTTAAACAGGACATATCTTTTTAAAACACAATACTTTGCTTTACAAATATAAATTAAGTAAATACAAGTATAACTTTTAAACTTGATGCTTTAAAAATTCTTTCCAATAAAAAACTGTCATATATGAAATATGCTCTGTAAATGCATTCTTGGCAATATGAAAGCTACCTTTAAAGCTATGGATAATGAAATTGAACAAATAGGACTTCTCTGCAAACATTCATAGCTGATGGCTGAAAATGTTAAACTTCAGTTTGGGCTTTGAAGGAGGTAGGACAGGCTATGGACTAAAAGCTTACAATAGAACAAACATAGAAGAAACACTGTTAAACAGCAGTGAATAATGACCCTATTTTATTGGTTCTGGGACCCATCTGGAAAGTGTGTTTTTTCTTACAAGTGTTACAGTTTGATAGGGCTCCATTAAGTGGGCTGGAACCGTGGTTCATTTACTTGTAAATGGACCTGCTTTTCCAGCCTGTGCAACGATAAAAGAAGGAGTAAAAGAAATTCCCTTGCCCTCCTATCCCCCATAACATAGGAAAATAAACAAGTCATAGAATCATAGAACATCCTGAGTTGGAAGGAACCCCCGAGGATCATCCAAGTTCAAGTCCTTCTCATAGTAGCCATATTTTCCTTCCCTGAGCACGAAGATAGCAGGAAAGTTAAGGAGTTAGCTATGAACCTTTTTATACCTTGTACAATTTTGCTCATATTTTGAGATGCGTGGTGGGAGAAGAGCATCAAGTAGACATTTTATGTTGTCATGAGTTTTCACATTCCACATGCTTTAGAATAAAAGTGAAGATTAAAAGATTATTTGGGATTTTTACACTTTGGGATATTTTAAAATGATATAGTTATGTAGTGAGGAGATAGAATTTCCTTTAAGATAGCAGAATGAGCAAAATTTGGAAGCTTAGTTTTGTACATAATAAATCTTTATTAAGATAGCGTCCCCTTAGAGATTTCTGTTTCTTAGCTTTTCTGAAAAGAAAAATTTTCACATGTATTATTTTAAGAAATACACTTAATTTCTATTTCTGTGCCTCTGTAAGTTGCCTTATCTGAAGTGACTCACGAAAGGGGAACTGATCAGTAGAAATAGGAAAAAACTGCAAACAACTGAAAACAGTGTGGGACTTGTTTAAATATTGAAAACTTGAATCAATATCATATGGTATCTTTCTATAAATCAGGAAATTAGCATACTTCTTCAATAAGTAGGTAGTCTGGGTAGAGAAGAGATGTTGTTTTATTAAATAAATCAAGAGGAATAATTCAACTAGATTATTTCACCTGTATTTACAGAGGTAAAGTTGCAGAAGGGCCAAACTCCTGTACAAAAGTATCTCACCTGAATTTCTGAATTACTGCATGTTCAAAATGTTTGTTATTGACCTCTCTCCAATAACCTTATTGCCCTCAAGTAGTGTGCTGCCAGTTGGTATGATACTACTCAGCATAGATGAGTACACAGCTTAACACTGGGAGTAGTGTGAACTTGAATAGGTCTGGCTTCTTGTGGGAAAGGAAAATAAGTTTAAATGCCTGGGGATTGGAGGTAATTAACAGGTAGAATAACTCTTAAAATACTGAGGTTCTTTTTTTTCAGCTATCTGCAGGTCAAAACAGAGACTAGGAGATTTAGGATTAGATTCAGGTTAGATTTTAGGAGACTTAACATTTTTCTGCAACAAATCTGTTATGAAGACATATCGGTCATGTTTCTTTTAGTCTAATGCTAACATGCTGCTTCAAATCAAAGTGATTCATTGTCTCAGGTTATTAATATTATGTACTTGCAATGCATGCATACATTAGCATTATAAAAATAGCTTAGTTCGCAGTTATGCAGTGCCTTTCACGTGAGCATTTCAGTGCTTTATAAACAGATTCTATAATATGTGAACAGCTTTTCTTTATCTCCTCTTACTTGATAAAATTATGCTTTTCAGGGGGGCTAGGGAAAAAGTTTAGACAACAAATGAGAGTTGTACTCTCATTTATAGTAAAACTGATGGGCACCTATTGCTAACTATGAAATCTTTTAATATCACAGAGAAAGTGAGCACATTGCTCTTCGAGCAAGTTATTCAACTGCTAGTTACCCATTTTCAAGTGAGACTAAGAGAATTTATCCCAATCTTTGTGAAAACGAAATTAATTTCTGTTTTTTGGGAAAGTCCTGTGTTCAGGCAATTTTTATAGGACATTTTATGAATCTCCTATGAACTGGAGCAAATTCACTTTTCCAGCTGAAACACATTGCCTTATAAATCTATTCTTGACTCTGTTTTGTACAGAGCCTTACCAGATCCCCTTACCCTCCACCATCAATGAAACTAGCAGTTGCAGTAATCTCAGTCGACATAAGTATGTTTCTTTTATTTTCTTTTCTTCTTTTTTCTTAAAAAAAATTATCTTACTAAGCTGAACATTTGCAGCAGGGATTATTACAACCTGAAACCTGACTTAGTGTTGTAATAGGGTTTATACAGCTGCAAGAAGCATGGGACAAACAAAAACATAGTAGTTTAGAAACAGAAGTCCTCACTTATGTTAAAGTTCTGCTTACACCCAGTTTACATGGTGCTCTATTAAGTTTGCTTTTCCAGTCCACAGGAGTTTTGAGAAACAAGCTGAAGGCAAAATCATTGTTCTGTAAATTGGTTGCCCTTTGCTGCCTCAAGAATTGCAGGGCTAATACCAAGGTACTTAGCTTAGAACAATTTATCCATCTTACTGCAATTCAAAGTAAAATGTCTGCTTTTAATATTTACTGAAATTTGCATAGTGGTGGCTGGCAACAGCATAGCTGCACTTCTGGCAGCTATCTGTGCTTACCCATGCAATAGCTTCATTAGATAAGGAGTGTCAGAGATGAAATAAGCAACTCCTGATTCCTTAGAAAGGCTCTCCACACAGCTAATAAAGATTCTTGGAATGTAAATGTCTGACAGTGGGAGATATGAGGAACCACAGACCCACAGGCTCTTCCCATTTATGACTAAGGCATTCTGTGAATTGGCAGTGCAAGAAAACTACACTGCATACAAATGAAATGAAAGAACTGAAGAAACAGCCACTACTTACAATGCTAGGGAGAGGCCTAAGGCACAGCCTTTAATGGAACTTTTTCTTTGCTAGTACAATCTGGTTTTGACTTCTCTTTTAGGACTCCCACTGCTATCATCAAAAATCCTACCTAAGTGATGTAGCTGAGGGTACTGGGAGCAGATTTAGAAGGAATACCACATTCTGACTCCTTTTCTGCCAGTCACAAATTGTCTTTCAATAGAAATATCCTTTACTTATTTCTGCTAATTAAACTGCAAGTAGACTGCAGTTTATAAAGACTGCAACATTATCAAGAAGATACATAAGCATAGAACAGATGAAGAACCTAGTGTTTTATTGTATACTTTTTGTCTGTATTAATAATGGAGTATTCTGCTTTAGAAATTGGTTTTTGTAATTTACAAAACAAAAAAAAAATTATACTTTGTGTGTGTGTGTGTAAGAGCATTTAATACTACTATCTGTGCATATCCTTTTTTTGCTTTTCCTAAAACCTGTATTTCAAGTAACAGCAATTTCTTTTCTCAGAAGGGCATTTATCTCTGAGAAATAAAGTGCTTTGATAACCCTTTATGTCTGTCTACCAAGAGTCTTCATCTCTCCCTACTTTTTCCTTCAAATATTCTGAAAATTTTCTCTTTCACTTTATAAAATAGTTCAACTCATGCATAGGACTCAGAATCTAAAACTAGGGATATTTCTTCCTCAGATTAGGACTGGTTTTTAAATATAATTTGAAAATTGAAGCAAGCCATGGAAACTCAGCTGCAGGTGTGTCAGTTAGAACAAGGAAGCTCCATCATGTGTTGCAAGGTATTTTACTAAGATGCTTATTCAGCTCCCACTAGAATACAATTAAGACTTTTAAGTAGTTGTACCTCTACTTTAGCCTCTTGCTGTCTTTTTCTTTTAACTTCCTCAGCTGAGCTGGTAAATTTAGGTACATCTAACGTAGGCTGTCCTCCATTTCCATAGAGTGGTGCTGATTTTTCTTGTCTTCCCACAAATAGAACAGGTCCGCCCTCAATATGAAGTTCTTGATATGTGAAATGTGTTAAGACTTTCATCAAAATGCTGTTCTGTTGTTCTTCAGAAGAACTCTGTTTCTTTTACTTGCTTAGTAAGTTTTCAACCTTTGAATTCTTTCTTGATTGCTGTTTGGTGAGTAGTGCACAGGGTATAGCTTCACACCATTTTATTTTTGCCTTCTATATTATATTGGCTCTATTTTCTTGTTTGCTCATTTACTTCTAGTGAGCAGCAAAAATACAGTTTCTTAGTACCTTTCCCTGTACTCAAAATGGAAACCATCTAGTTAGTTATATAATCTCCCTCAAAATAGCTGGTCATATAGGAGGCATCTAATAATAGTCTTTGAACAGAAAAACTTTTTTCCCCCATTGGTAATTAAAAAACAGTGACTTAATCCACAGCTGACTTAAAAATCAGTAAAGATGAAAAGATCCATGTGGACATTGAGAATGGAAGCATCAAAAACTTTGAATATGTGAAATCAAATCTCAAAGATACTGGAGCATTTGAGCTAGGGTTTTTTTTCAACACTATTCCATTACCCATTCCATGTCTATTACATATATCTCTTAGGTATAAACATGGCATTGAACTTTTCATTGGAACCTTGAAAAGTGTAATGATAATTCTTAACACCCACTATCTGAAGTTGAAGGGATTTCAGTGGAGACTTAACACCCAGGTAATCTTTGCTATAAAATAATTATTTGCACCTTTTTTAGAGTGACAGTAGACTATTTAAAATGTGGCATTTCTTTGTTGGTTCTTTGTTCTGCAGTGTGTCAAGGGCTAACATAATCTTCTCAGGAGGAAGACACATGACTGTCAATCTCAGGGAAATTCACTTATTTTACCATAAAGAAGTTTGCTTTGCTTTTACTTACTTTAATAAAAATATAAACAACAACAACAACAAAATACCAAAACAAAACAAACCCCAACAGCTATTCCCCCTCCAAAAAAAAAAATAAAGAAACAACAACAAAACCTAGTAACAATGAAGCAAATTGCATGATTACTGAAACAAACACACTGGAAATTAAAATGAAGGAGTAGTGGTTGACATACATGGGCATATTTCTGACCCATTTTAAGAAGATGCTATTTATTCAGTTTTAAGACTAGATGTGTCTGTGAAGACTTTAATTAGTCATTTTCCATGTTTATTGCAGTGAATGTAGGTTTCATATTGTGCTTAGTGTATCACCAGTATTATTTGAACTTTATGCCTGCAAAAAAAAATGTAGGAATAAATGCAAATGAGATTGTCATCTATTTGAAGTCCTATGAGGCAGTTTAAAGAACTACTGTGGGGTTTTTTTTAAAAAACCCTATTTAACACACAGTATCAAATATTCAATCTGGCACATATCATCTTGACTTCCAAGAAAACCTTGCATTGTGGGCCAAAGGGAAAAGGAGGAGGAGAATTTCTGATGCTTCTACAATACTGCAGGCAGCTGGTAGTCTAAAATTAATCTTTCTTGCATAAGCTGAAGCAGGATAGCTTCAGCTATAAGATCAATTATATCAGATGTTCTGCTAGGTTTATTTAGTGAATCTTATAGAATAAAACTGAACCTTTTCTTGGCTTGCTGAAGAATGGAATAACAAAATCTTTGAGATTGACCACTTAGGCTGGAGGGAGATTAATTTCTGACAGATGCAGTCCTTCTACATAATAGCTCTGGGAAAGTTTTAAATTATTCCTGATATTGCTAGTTATTCACAGTTTGGCATGGAGGGGAGGAAAGATCACTGTTTTAGTACTGCCTTTAATGCAAGCTCTTTTACTAAAGAGCTCTCTTAAACTCAAGATGCTGAAAAAATAGAAAAGCACAATATGTAGAAAAGGACTCCATTGCAAAGGGACTTGTTTCAGGCTGATGATAGGTCTGCAGTCATATTTTGCAATGGCTTACAAGTGTCCAGTTCTCATTTGGGAGTTAAGTAAAGCAAGAGGACGTTGCATGGTGGATTGACTGTGAAACCCATCAGGGTTTAAAGAGAACAAGCAAGAGACAGGAAGGCTCCTGACTGTTATTTCAGTATTCTAACAATCTTTCATACTTTAAAGCTTCAACAAAGCAAACATATTGCACAATTACTTACAGTTTCAAAAAAACCTTTATCATAAACACAGTGCCATAAACAGAAAGCTAGGAGATTGATTTCAAGAGTCTTAGAGATTAATGTACTTTCCACTTATTTCTCAAGTCTTAAATTCTTGTAGGGAAACATGGGCACCAGTGAGAGACAACGGTGGAGCAGGGCAAGCTAGTGAACAGAAAAGAGCTTTGCCTTCTGTCTGATGTAATGAGCTTACAGAACTAAAGAAATCTGTAGAACAATAATCTCATGGTCCCTTAGTTACTTACTCTCCTCATGGACCACAAAGATATCACACGATGCAAGAAGGGCAAGTATCACTCAGGCCTGTAAGCATAAGGCATAGCTGGTTGGATGGAGCTTGAGGTTTGCAATATTATTATTTATTATTGTTATTATTATTATTACTACTACTTCTTCTCCTAATCTTGTGAGAGTGTTGCAGTTTTCACCGGACTTGAGTTTCACTGCATTCTTGTAGCTCTACTGCACCCTAACTATAGCCATGTCTCATCTGGGATAAAGAATTTCATGAAGTCACTCTGTTGTAGAGAATGACTATGAAAAGGCTGTGGTGGTTGTAACCAGAGCATCATGTCCTATTCCAGAGCTACCATTGGAGTTTAGAACTCTTGACCCCTTTATTCTGCTCCTTGTTAACAAATCTGCCTGTACCTGCTGAAGTCTGTTCCATACATACAAACAGACACTGTTATGAAAAGATGATAGTCTACCATGCTTTCACAGTACACTGGGTCTCTCATGCAAACCTCTGTATTAGCTATTTGATGATCAAAAACCCCATTTCTTCAAGGAGGACAAATTAGACATGCTCTGCATAATTTCAGTAAACCCAGAAAGTTCTGTAGAGATTCTCTTGTTTTGGTTTGAAAAGAGAACTGCTTTTTTTGTTGCTCTTCTGCAGGAATCAGGAAAGTAACTTGATGTGAGAAAAACAAATGACAATTATTGCAAGTTTTTCAAATGTATCTGAATGGGTTCTCTTATTTACATGTGGTTATATTATTTCTATAAGTGCCTCTTCTAGGTTTTGGATTTAGAGAAATAAAACTATTCTTTCACTTAATATTTGAATCCCTTTCACTTTTCTAATTTTATGTTTCATGAAACCTTAGAGCCTGAGAACCCTTTGAGAATAGTCATCATAGATCTAACAGAATACTTTTGATATTTATCACAGCATGAAGGCAAAAATGAAGAAATGCTGAGATTTAATGATGTTTTTCTTCAGAGCAGCTACTAAAAATACCAATGGAAAAAATGTTGATCTGTGTTAGGGCCAAATATTGGCTAGAAAGGAAGTGTTTTGATTACATTGTAGTAGTATGAAATATTGCCTAAATAATGAAAGGCAAAAGGATATGGCTTCTTACCATATAATCTCTTTGGCCATCAGCCAAAGCAGGAAATTTTCTCTGGGAGAGTGAAAGTATCGAGTAACTTGCAAAGTAATATATTTTTAAAGACACTAACTTCACTTCACACTGCTTTCTAGAATTAGATTGTCACCTTAAAGAAAAGACTTCTTGTTTGAAAAGTCGACTGCAGTGTAGCTCTTTTTCTGTATTTGTTTAAAATATGCTTTATTTGGATAGGGAAGAGAGGGAAAACTACAGAATACCATTGTTTTAGTAAGAACCTTTATTACTAGTGAATAGCAGTACACTGGGAAATATACTAGAGAACAGCATATATTATTCATGACTAGTACAAATGTGTCACCATGAAGTCAAACACTAAAATACCATATTTGCAGCATTTCACTTAACTGAACTGACTCTTGGCACAGTCAGTGTCAGAAATAAATCCTGAAAAGTGCAGTGATGGGTCCTGCAATTCTATTCTGCTTCTCCTGTTTGTTGTACCAAGTGAGTTTGTTGACCTTTTTGAAAGTCTTTGTGGCAAGACCATTGAATGAATGAATCTATACAGAACTAAGGCAGAAGGAGAGGGGATGAAGGGGAAGGCTGTAGATGGTTGGAGGGATTTCAAATCAATCTTGAAAAGATTTTGGTTACTGACTGAACCTTTAAAAGAACTGTTATTATTGTACAGCAAACTGCATGCTGCTAAAATTTGAACAGTGAAATGGAGTTTATCTCAGAGACAATTGCAAAGTTTTGACTACTATTCTACTTGTGGGGACAAAGCTACCACAATATGTTATTATGTACTAAAAAAGTTCTGTTTCAGAAAGTACACTCGTTTATAATGCTTTTGAAATGTCCCTACCTGTATTAAATTTGCTATATGAATTGGGATAGTGATTATCTCTTGTCTCGGGGAATAATTGAACAATCACAATATTCATGTAACTTAAAAAAGCATGACTAGGACCTGGTGGAGGAGAGGGAGTTAAGACTTAGACACAAACATTCAATTCCATCAAGGCAGCCTGATCCCCTCTCTTGCTCAAATAGGATGGATGTTGCAACAGAAAGTGTCTTAGAGAGAATGTGAGATTCCTTCTTCTTTATCAGTCTCGTGCAGGAGTTGTGCCATGGATAGCATGGGAGAATCAGCATCAGTCCTTTAGTGCTGCGTGCATTCTGTTCACAATGCCAGATACTGTAATGACATCACATCACAAATCGTTTCTTTGGGGGCATCCACACCTCCTTTAATTGTTTCTATCCTTTGAAGACCTGCTGATTACAGCTTTGTTATCCCTTAACTTCAAAAGTCCCAACCAATTAAAAGGTTCTGGGAAGGATTTTGTGACTGCTAAGGGTGTGGGACTTTTAGGTTTTTTCTTTTTAAGAGAGGAATGAGCAGAAAATTAGGTGTTTAGGTTGCCTGAATTTAAAAAAAAAAAATGGTGCCCAGTAATATATATATATTGTCTTGCCAGTTCTTTAGGGCATATTTTGAAATTTGATACAGGGAAACCTTTGTGCTAGAGATGTGCCTTTTGCCACTCCTATGAAAATCCACTCAGAGCTGGCCAAGTCGCAACCTGCACTTCTTTCTGGATTTATACGTAGTTCCATGATTGAGGAATTTTGCCCTAAAGCAAAGATTATGTATTGTACTTGCTGTGTTCATCTCAGAAGCCAATCCAAGCAGCTTAAAGCCTTTACAGGCTGGTGGTTTTCTATGTTCTCCATTAGGCTGAAGAGACTGGGACAGTTAGAAGAGAGCTTTGGCCAGGAGTGTAGGGTGCACTCAGGACCAGCACAGAATGACTTAAGAGGCCACTGCCAGGAGCTGTGAACAAGCTGGGAACTGACCAGATAAAAGCTCTTGAAAACCAGGGCAGGAGGGAAGAAAAGAGTGCCTGGTTAAGAATGCTGGAACTGCAGTCCAGTAAGGATTAATGGAAGGAGATGGAAAACAAAGAAAACTAAATAAGAGGTCAGGAGGCTGTGCTAGGAAATATGAAGTACATGGTTTAAGGCTGCCTATACAAAAAGATATAGACATATAAAGAATGAGACCAGGATGGGTGGACATAAAAGCTATTTTTCTCATGGTAGATTAAAATATTCTGATGTGATTCCATGCCTTTTGTAATCCTGTATGATAGAACTTACCTTGTTGTTGGCTTGTTCCAAGAAGCATAAAAATGCTGTCAGTTCTAAATAATTATTGAAGTTATAAAGTTAATGACTCAAAATGTAGAAAACCAAGTTTCACTCAAGCAGTGTACTACATTATGTAGTTATAAAATTGTATTTGCCCCAGCCCCCCCCCATGATCTTGATCAGCAGATACAGTAGAGGGGTAAAATCAAGAAAGGAATTTTGTTGGATTCTTAGCTTTTTTTTGTTGCTGGAACTGGAAAACTAGGTACTGAATGAATATACACAGTTATTGAATGAATATTGTAAATTATACTTGTTGTTCCAGGTAATGAGGTCGGTGTTATCAGCTGCAACTGAAACTAATAAATTCCACTCTAAATACATACAGCATTATTTACTCTCTGAATAAACCAGCTCCTAAATATTTCAAATTGAATTTTGCAATCTCCTTTGCTAAGCAATGATAACAATTTTTATCTCATTGTTAATTCTGAAAAGAAGTTGCTTATGAATTGTTTGTGTAGAGGGAAATAAAAAGACAACAAATACTAATAATAGTTTTAAAAGTAGGTAGACATTATATAGCAAAGAAGTCCAAATATTGTTAGATAAAACCAAGGTTTGGAAGGAGATGGAACAGGAATAGCCATGGATATATAAATTAAGGACAAATGGAGAGAGAACAGGCTCCTTTCAGTCTCTCAGATCTTTATTCCTGCCCTTACTGTGCTATTAGTATGTGTTGGAAAAAACCTGGTAATGAACAGTCCCATCCTTTCCTCTCCCAAACACCATTATCTGCTCAGCTAATTCTCTCCAGAGTATGTTTGCTATTTGGCATTTCCTAGCATCTGAGTGCTTAACCTCTTAGCAATGCTTTTTAATGCACTAGGCTTGTATGCAATGCCTTTTCTTTCCAAATATAATGCTGAAAGCTCAGAACCCTCTGTCGTTACTCATGAGATGCACAAAGTCAGCTTGTCAGATATACAGCTGCTCCAGCTGACTTTAAATAAAAAAATAAAGAAACTGTAAAATGATTGTTTAACCTGTGGTTTGAAAAGATTAAAATACACTACAAATTCTATGTGCCTTTTGAAAAAACATGAAGAATCATTCCTCCAAATCTGCTAAAAAGAAAGGCCAACAACAATGGTATAGAAATAAAGGTTTCTACTAAATGTGTGGTTGTGAGGCATGAGTTTAAGATTCTCCAAGCACATAAAAATGACCAGTTTTACCTGTGGGGAGTATTTTATCAACACATTTTATTCAAACAATACCCATTCTTATCAACCAGAACCAGGTTCAGTCTTGTTAATGGGATGAATTGGCAATGAATTCTGTCTACATAGCAACCAGCAAATATTGTTCCAGTGGTCCAGAGCAGCCAGTGAGGGGCGGGGCACTCTGGGGCAGCTTCACTCATGCCCATAGCACCGAGCTGCAATTCCTCCTCCTGACAACCCCCTCCCCACTGCACGGATGTGAACATTTTTGAGTATGATCTCATCTAAAAATCTCAAATACTTGGCACTTTTATGACAGGAAAGTATTACAAAGTGCTGAGGCTTGCTTCATGAAGAATTTAGGTAGGAAGCCTAATTTTCTGTTGTTGATGGCTTACAAACATTTACCAAAAAACATAATTATGCTAACTCATTCCTAATTTCAGTAAGAGTTCGTGTGTACAGTATTTAGTGTTTGCAAGTCCTCATTGTCCTTAGAGCCTCTTAGTGGAAGTGCACTCAGCTGCTTTTTATTGTCCATAAACAGGCAGTGACTGGGAAAAAAGGAAATCTTTTCACTACTATTGTTTATAAGATTTTAACATCTGCCACCTAGTAATGCCTCTTGCATTTTGTTCTGAAATTCTTCATTTTGTTGCTGAAATGCCCTTACTTCACTCTGGATTGTAGAATGAACCATGAAATACTATATTGCCTGCTTTTCCTTTTATATTTTCTTAATATGGAGTATATATCTTTATAAAGGAAATGCTTCATGCATCCAAAGAGATGAACTACATAAGTCAGGAAGTATTTGGAACATTTAACATGGGTGGTTTTTATAGGTGTCTATCATTTAGTGGTGTTTTCTATATAAAAACAATTTCCATCTTCATTTTAGTTTAAACCCAGTATTTTGAGTTTTTTGAGTAGAAATTTTAATAGGTATATATTACACCAATGAATAGGATAAAGAATAATATCTTGTACTTTTTGCATATATGGAGGAAATCTAGGTTTTAAATCCTTTGGGGCCAATAGGGAAAATGCTACCTTTACTTTTAGTTTAATTTTTCTTTTAGAAATACGGTTATTTGATGTTTTAAAGATACTGCTTCTGACTTGAGGAGAAAGGTGAAATTAGATTGCATATGCCAACAGTAGATGAATATATCTAAAATATATCCAAAAATATCAAAAATACTAAAGTAGTGTTTCTCCCAACTTCTAAACTCAAATTTTAAGCAGAGGTATTTTGAATCTAAAAAGTGACTTGAAGTTTAAATTTTTTAACATTCAGTGCAGCTGTCTGACTTCAAATTTATGAAATAAAATATGTCATTTTTCATACAAGCATCCAAACAAATAGGATCATATTTTCAACAGCTATCTGCTTTGGATCACTTTCAGTCGGTATTGTGGAGGTATATTCTATCAGATTTTTTTTTCTTGAAGCCAGAAAGAACAGTTGTTTGAATATGCAGTGTCCATACAAAGATTATTGTTTATGCAAATTTTTAATACAAAATAATTTCTTATGCCATAAATTCGTGCATTTTGTATAGAGCAAGTTCTTGTTCTGATTCCTGCTGATTTTGCAGATTCCAGAATGATTTCAGTAGGTCACTTAAAAGCATCAGTCAACATCAGCTGAAGACCAGAAAGCTCAGGGATATAATGGTTTCTGCTCACAGTCCTTAAACGTGAGTTTCATAGTTAAATTTAAAATTGGTTGGGATCTAAAAGTGTAAAACTCCAATGTCCAGGCTGTACTGCTGAGAAAGAATACTAAACAGATTTTTCAGTAGGAAATGTTTCTAAGCAGACTAATACATTGATTTTACTTGAGTCTCTTACCTTGAATACTTCCCTGAAGTTTTGTCTTTACACTATGGTTTCGGCCTCTGTTGGTTCTACTCCTGAATGTAACGTTAATTAATGTTTACCCTATCCAGAAGAAATTTTGTTGCAGGGCTTGCCAGCAATATTATCTGTTCTGTGTAAGAGAAGATCATAAGTTGAAGCATTTTTGGATGCTTTTAGAGAAAACTAAACTGGCATAAAATTTAGGGTGTTTAAGTTCTAACATTTATGCTTGCTATTTATGACAATTCCATCATTAGATGGAATTATTTCTTTATCAAAAGTTTCCCTATGATCTTGACTTTGTGGAGACAAATGAGTGAAATGAGTGTTTAAAGACTATGAAAATTAACAATACACAGGAAAGGAATCAGTAAGCTTCCTTGCAGGTAGAGTAAAAGCACTGTCACAAAGCATTTTGTTTTCATGTTCTTTCCTGGAGGAACTCAACCCTACAAGGATCATCCTGCTGCAGGTTACTTGTACCAGAATTGCAGAAGTATGGTCCCCGTAAGACGAATTTTGTTTGAAATATCTCACATTAGGAGACAAAATAGATTTAGTCTGTGTGGTAGCAAGGTAACAAGAGCTTCCTTTCAAATGCAATGTGTGTCATCTTGCAGCAGTAATTCTCCCCCTCTTCACTATGGCAACACCAAAATGATGTCATTATACTTTGCATTTATACATGTTTGATCTTGACCTTCCCATAGAACACTTAGAGAAATTCAAGCCCTGAGTTATATGGCTTCCTTTGGATCCAAACTGAACCGTGTTATTTTAATTAACATTTGTAGTCTCTGATTTCCACATCTTGATGACAGATTAGCATACCAGCAGAGTGATAAAATAAGATTAAAAGGTAGACAAACTTCTGTTTTTATTAAGCCTGAATGTTACAAAAGAAGAAAGGAATTTGATTGTGGAATGTTCCTAGATTAAAGATCTTAATAACAAATTTCCATGGAATTTCTTTTAAGCTATTGTTTACCTCTGGATTTGGATGTATTAGGAACTTAGTTTTTTGAGTTGTTGTGGACCATTTTATCTTCATAGCTGTGGAAAGCTCAAATGCTACTGAAACTAAAAAAGGCAAGTGTGATTGCATACCTAAATATTTCACCCAAAGACTTCTTTCTTTCCTTTTTGTTTTTCTTTCTTTTTAGACAAAACATTCCTATCTGTTTTTTTCTAAGCTCCATAGGGCTTGCAGGACTGCATCATTGATTGGAGGTGTTGATTCAGCTTTTAAATAGGTAGTTATCTATTATAAATTAACATCTACCCTAGGCTCAGGAGGAACTACTTACAATGTCAGTCTTGGGAAAGATGCACAAAATGAAAATTCTCTAGTAAGCTGTTAGGTCTTTGGCTTTTTAATTTTTATTTCTTTTTACTTTCTGGCTACAATTATTTGTATTGTATGCAATAGCTTGTTAGACTAAATGTTTATATTTTATAAGCTAATTAAGCCAAACTAATTGCAGTAAATAAGCTCAGCATACTTGAATTCAGCTTGTCTTTTGGAACTGTGGGCATTTTGATGATTTTAGATTATATCACATTGCCATATTTGAAAATGCAGGGGAAGCAGTTTTTGAGCTTGAAAGAAAATTGGCAGATAATTATCCCTGGATATCCCCTCTAATTTAGAGTAGTAGCAGGTGCTAGTGAGCTCCCATGATCTTATTCCTAGAAGTGCCTACATTCTTTGGGAAGAGATGCAATCAGCATCAGTAACCTGTACTGAATACTATTTATTTTGTATTTAGCTTTTCCAAAGTAGCAATGTGCACTCCATAAATACAGCCCTCTTTTTTCCAGAGAGTGTTGGAAGTCCTGGGCCTGAGGGGCTGTTTAAAGCTCTGCCTTCAGAAAGCCATCAAGAAGGAAAGGCCATGTCACATTCTGTAGGAGTACAGGGAGTAAAGCATAGTGCAGATTTGGTACACGGGTACTGGGCAGGAGTCACTGACTTTAGCATTATGTATTAACAGTAAACTGAGCGCTCCTTTGTATGGATATATGTATATTTTCGTCTGATAAATATTTTATGTACAGTGATATCTGTTATATTCCTGATCCTGCCCTGGCAATGAAGGCTAGAAGTGTTTTCAAAACACTGCACAGACTGGTTGGGAAACTTATCAGTCAGCACTAACCATACCCAGAGGATTTTGAAAGCAAATCTTGTTTTTGTTTTTTACCAATCCCACTAGGCAAAGGCCTATGCAATATAGGACTGGGATCTTCTCAAGGGGTAAGAAGTGATAGGGATTTGGCATTATCAGTACAGAAATAACTTTCATAGATACTCATGTCAAATTTTAATGTTGCTATGAGTGAAGCATGAATAAAAATGTGTATATAAGCACCAGAAGAAAGAGCATAAGTGTTAAAAGAACGACCTCAAATGATAGTATAGGACATAATTCCCAGCTGATCATATGAAATGCTATGTTACTTCTATCATAACCCAAAAAAGCTTAATAGGTTAGCATTTTGTCAGTGGAAGACTGTGCATTTTGACAACAGAAGGGTGGGAACAAGATTGTAGTATGTGCATTTTCTTTTTCTGTTAGCCCAAAAGAGAAGAAATCTTATAGCAAAAGATTTTCCATTACAAAAAAAATTGCTGCTCATCGAGAAGAAACTTCAAGAAAACACAAGAGCTTGATAGCCAGCATCCCTTGTTTTCCATGTTGCATAAGAGTGATCCTGGCCAGACCACTAAATACATGTTTTGCTTCTTGTAAATACGTGGGTGTGAGAGTATATGTTCAATCAAGAGTGGATGAAAGCTACAATGGAATGACTGTGTAGGTAAAATCAAATTACCTGGAGACATTGCAAATGCTGTGTTATCATCTATTTAAGGTTTTGCACAGAGATTTGTTATACCAGTTTTCTACCTATCTACCTAAAATTTGTGAGGGAAACATTTAATTTTAGGTATGCACAGCTGAGGAAATCATACTGAAATTTCATCTCACAAAAAATAGAAAGTTGAAAAAAAATGTTAATTTGATGCACTTTCTTCTGCAGGAATGGTCTTGCAGTAAAGGAAAAAACTCAAACATCCGACTGCACCACCAACTCCATGTTGCACACCCCTGCAGCCAGGGAGGACAAATACTATACAATTCTTAGAATGGTCAGTGTTCCAAACACTTGAAATTGACATCTTACTTAGAGTCTCGTTTTATGACAAGTGTTTACATCAGGGACAAATCAACTTGCTGTAGAATTAGAATTTTTGGTGTAAGAACAGCAGATGTATGTAGCATTCCGATTTAGAGCTAAATAATTTGTTAGCCAAGTCTTTTTCAATGGTGATGTCTTTGACTATATATTGATACCTGCAAGCCTCAGACTGCTACCCTTTCTTAAACATTAGAGCACCCATTTTAAGGAGCACTTCAAGGATACTCTAGGAAACTCTTGGTGTTTAGTCCAAATGTTAAACTGAGACTTGTACAATATACTAGCTAATATATTAGTATATGATATATGCAAATATATATTATATTGTTATATAATATATTGTATTGGGGGGAAAAAGTTATGTCCTTCTAGCTAGTGTTGGCATCAGCCTATCTTCTCTCTGGTGATGACTGAAAACTGATAGTCCAGGCTCTAGCATTATCACTGCCATCAAGTAATGTTATGTAAAATACACATTCTTAGAAAGGAAAGCTGCAAGCAGGTGTACTGAGTGTTGTTCAATTCTTGGTTTTATCCTCCTGCGTGTTAATTTGTATTTGTTACTAAATGTGGTGGGAAAAACTTTAACTGAAAAAAAAATGGAAATGTCAGATTATATTCTTTTAGTCAATTGTAAGACCTTATAAAAGGATGTCTTTGGCAGGAAGGTTGTCAGCCCTTTGCAGATTGGTTATGGTCCTTACAGCCCGGGGTTTGTGATCTGTGTAATATATCTGTGGACATATTGTTGTTTATAACTAGTCCCCTTTTCAAGTATCACTTGACTTGACTTTCAGAGACTTGTTGATACCATTTTGCGAGATTAAAGTTCTCGAAGCATAACATTTTCGTTCCACACTGTCCTCGCCCAGCAGCAGGGCAGACGCTCCCTCAGACGCCTCTCTACTGCACTCTAGTGTATCGTCCGGAGATTTCCCCCGTCCTATGCGAGCACACGCTACTTCCAAAATTCTCACGACTTTTGGATGCCTAAAGTTGTTTTTCCCCCTCCTGGTTCTCGGTACAAAATGACAAACACTTAAGCAAAATGTAATGTTATGTGTTTTGCTTCCTCCTTTGAGATTTTTCCATCCATTGAAAAGACGTTTTAGTGACCTTATGTTAAAAAATGAACTTCAACCTGCCTCCTCTCAGTTGTGTGCTGATCCTTTCAGGGATCTATTGCAACTTTTCAGAATGAGTCACCTGGAAGGAGATTTCGATATTTTCCTGCTTAACTTTGCGTTAGTGTTGCCTATACTTAGCTGCTTAAAAGGATCTGACCTTTGGATAGCTTATCTTTGCATTTCTCTGACTAGGGAATGGTGCCAATGGTGCTAGATATGCTTTGTGGTGACATTGAGCTGGGATATCCAGAACATTTGCATGAGAATCCATATTACACAAGGGGTGCAAAATCTAAAGAAAAGTGATCTCTTCTGATGGGTATAGTTTTGTGTGTGCCCACAATTTGTGTTAATCTCTTAGGCTCCTATGTATGTAATCAAATTCTGTCTAGAATACAAATAGCTGTTAAAAAAGTGAAATAAGTCCAAATTAAACCTGTGTTTTTCTCTAGTGAACACTTCAGAACATACATTTCTGTGTTCTTACTAATTATTTTCTTCGCGTAGCAAAAGACAGGATTGCAAAAGGAAAAAAGCTGAAATTCTCAGCAGAAAAAGGCTTTAAGCTTTGATTCTGATAAGCAGTTTGAACAGAAAGCAAATAACTTCTATTTCTTAGAAATATTTCAATCTTATGTTATGTGCAATTTTAAAATGAGTACATGTATCCAAAGGAAAAGTCTTGCCCTCTTTTTAAAAAGCAAGTGCAGCATTAACTATGAGCTGCTACCAGGAATTTGCTATGGAGAAGAAAGTTCTTGGACCTCTGACTTCATGATAGGAGTTTAATAATGGATGCGGATTATTTATCTTACCAATTGGGTGGCATCTGTTTTTGGTTTTTTTCTCTCTTTTCAGATTTGATGAGTATAGAAAGGAAGCCAGAAAAGTTTCTTGGTTTTGAATGCATATTTACAGAGAAGGTCTTCAATATTTTAGTACAGAGATTAATATAATGCTGGCAAAATTGAGACTGTCCAATTTGAGGTACTTTACATGAATCAAATAATGAGCTCTAAGTAGTTCCAAATCTTTACAGTCTTGTCCAGTACTTCAATTATACAAGTCACTACTGTCATATTTTTATTCAATGTTGCATTTTGAAATACATGTATTTTAATATAAATGCTTTTATATGTGTGCAAGCAATTTTAATGAAAATATTGATCATGCTTGTGTGTATTGATCTGCTTGCCCCTTATCTTAGAATGTTCCTTCATACGCCCAGTAACCTGTACTTGGAGCAACATTCCCTTGACTCTCCTGGTCATTCAGCAGCTTGCTACTCTTCTAAAAAGCCGTAAAATAAGAGGGAATACAAAGTGGTTCTCTCTGAACCATCTAGAACCAGGCTCATCCCTTCCTCCCCAGACAAGAGGGGTGAATGTAGTTCAGCATGCTACATGTTTGACAGATTTAGAAATGCCCAGGTTTCCTTCCAAAGGCACTGCTGTTGAAAGGCGCTTACTGTGCAAGTTCTCCTACAGACAGCTGCTGATGGAACCACAGTGGCACAGACAGACTTAACTTAGTTTGTGTGCATTTTGGTTATTTTCAAAGTGTGCAAACTGCCTACAGAAAATGGAGCACTATTGCCTAACTACTTTAATTTCTTTGTAAGGCTAGAGCATAGCAGTATCTTTTTGCCTTCACCAAGTCAAGGGCCCCAGTGTTTGTGATTGTGTAAATATATAACCAAATAAGTATAAATTCCTTCTGAGTCCCCACATGCATGGATCACTGCAACAAGTCGTGAGAAATCAACATTAATGATATCTATGACAGGCATAGTGAGGGGAAAAGAGAAGGAAAAAGGATTAGAAGCTTTGCATGGATTCACTACATGCATAAAATAAAATGTTTTTCATTTTAAATGAGAAGCTGGCATTTTCAGTGATATCTAGAGGGGAGCCTGTGAATATATAGAAAAGATGATCTGTGTCCTGAGAGCTCCGACTGGTATGTGGCAATTGGATGTTACTTCTGGCACTGTGTGGGCTTGATCATCTGATGAGTTCCTGGCACAGCAATCTGTGTAGCAAAGATCTGTGAAGACATCAAGGACTTGGCAACACTGTCTGTGTCTTAACAATACAAGCCTCGATTTGCCAACAGGTATTGCTGCATGAGTTCATTCACTGAAGGCAGAAACAAAAGCCAGTTTTCCAGTGAGAGGGGAAGGAGGACAGTCTTGCCAGCTGCATTACTCATTAGTCCTTTCAGTCTAGCTTAACCCTTTTTTGCACAGTGAAGCTGTGAGGAGAGCAACGAGCCTTTGGGAGTGTTTGAATGCTTTGTGGATGCCTTCTGCATTTGTTCATCAGCTGCTAGAGAGCAGCTGGCCATGCTGCAAGAGGGAAACTCTAAGAATGTGTTTCCAGAACTGCTTGGGCAGTTTGCCCTCCAGTTTGTGAGGCTATTGTTGAAGGTATGCAAAGACCACGGATACTGCACTGAAGAGCAGCAGGATATCTGCTGATTAAGAAATTTATGATAGTGCATGCATGGAGTATCCATTTTTCACCATAAATCCTATTAGCTCAGAACTTGCATAGCAGAATGGTGGGAAATGTGATCAGGTTCTACCATGAAACACACATGCAGTCTCTTTGCTTTTAATTTTGGATTCTTATTACTGGTGCTCATGCCATACTGAGGGACTACAGAAAAAAACCTTAATTTTAAAATCCCAGTAACAATGGCAAAAAAAAATCTTGAGTACAGCTTTGGCTACTACTGGCTAGAAACATTATCAAATCCAGGTATTAGCATTCATTTACCAAAAATCCTCTTCTTCAATGTTAAGGAATGCATTTGGAAGGAAACAGCATCGTGTGTTCAGTATAATTTTTCTGGGGGGTTTTATTTTATTTTTTAATTTACCTATGAGTTCATTTCCTGAACTCATGTACCTCTGAATTTAGGAATAGAAATATGTGGCTTACCTCAAGTTACTTTTGAAGAATTACTGCTGCATGGTTAATCCATCTGAATAGCATTTTTAAGATTTTTTCAAATCATGAAAGGGGATTTGTACCAGAAGTAGGTGAAGCAAGCAGCCTGGTAAAACTCAGCCTTCACTCCCCAGCTATCCAAACAGCCAAAGCAAGCTTGAATCTATATAAAAAGTATAGATTGATGTTCAAGTGAGGTCTGTTCCAGGCGATGCATGAACTGGGACCCCCTTACAATCCTGTCAGCAGTCTCTGCTAGGTGATCTATTGGGAGGTTTTCCCTCACTCCAACCTAATCCTCAGTGTTTGTGCCAAAATATCTTTTCTGGAAATCATCCTTTGAGACATTACATAGTTTGTTTAAAAAAATTATGCATCAACTCCAAAGTGAATATGCGAGGAATGAGATTTTATTTTTTAAAAATTTATTAATAAGGTATACTTTTGACATATTATTTAAATTTACTTTTAATTTCATTTTCTGCTGGTATCAATGCTTCCTTTATGCCAAATGTTAATTCCTGAGTTATTTCTAGTCCTTATTCTCTATATCCAAATGTAATTTCTGGGTTTTTATTTCTTTGGATAGAAAATATTCTAACCTTAAAGGGAAATATAACTTTTTAATATAACATGTCTCAAAACATAATGTCACAAAAGTGTGAGAAGGAAAACTGTGGCTACCTTTGTAACTTACTTTTAAAAGACCGGTAGTGATAGTTCTCTTTTTACACAAGTAGAAATGTATATTGCTTTTGCCATAGCAGTTGGACATGAATTTTTGGCTTACTTAGATTCTACACTCGTCTAACAAAAAGCATTTGTACAAACAATTTATGTTTTCTGTTAAAAGTAAACCCAAGAATCATTGGGTTTTTTGAAATCTAAGTCTTGGTATTTTGGCTATAAGAACTCCTCAAGTACTGATTAAATTTAACATCAGAATCCAATAAAGGGTTTTTTTTTTCTTCAATTTATCTGCTTTCTTTATGGCAATTTATAAATGCTGGCTAACCATCAAATCTGTTAAATGCTTCTACTGCTTAGTAAACATATCTTGAAAAAATGCAGCATTTTTCACTTGGCTTAAGTTAATCACTGCGTTTCTTTAAAAGGAGGTTGTTCTTCCCATTTAAAAACTTTTTGGTTGCTGGTTGTCAACATGCTGTTTGCTGAGAATAGAATGATTTATTATTTTGCGTTGAGAGGGGCAGGATGGTTATAATTTTGCATGGGTTTGTGGTAAATAATGCAACTTATTTTTTAAGAGGTGTTATGTGACTTTCAGGAGATGGCAGTTGCCTTGCTGTCAGTTAAAGCCTTGATCACAGTTCAAGAACTGAACCTTTAGGATGACACAAGAAAAAATAGTGGGGGTCCTTTCCTGCTTCAGCTACACTTTATTTAATTCTGTTTTTTACCAAATACTTGTTTCAATGTTAAATATACCTTTTATTTAAATAGAAATGCAGCAGTTGCTGGATTGTTTCTGCAGTAATGTATTCTTTAAAGGACCAACCAGAATGGGATAAAATTATTCCTATACTTTCAAAAAGAACTATGATTTTTAAAGTAAACTGGCAAACAAAAAATAATCCCACCTTCAGAATAGGAGGTATGTGGTGAGTGGAAGGGCTTGGTCCCCACAAACCTCTTGCTGTATTGCTACATTTTATTATTTAACTCCTGACAGCTGCTAGATGGTAAGATAATGGTTTTGGCATTGCTCATAATAAAAACAAACAAACAAAAAACACATTAAAAAAAAACAGCAACCATGCTAAGAACTAATATAAATAGTTTTCCTTCACAGACTCTGTTCTTCAAAGATTCTTAGAATTGCAAATGAACGGGGGAGGAAATACAGAGGATTTAGTGATGTTACTTTAAGGAAAAATACTTTCTCTTAGTCTAAACTCAAAGAAATTTTTCATGAGCTTCTTACTTTGACTTCTTGTTTCTTAGCTAAAATGGATTTGGTGGTCAGGTGGAGGCAGCATTATCTGCTGACAGCAGTCTGCATCAGCAAAGATGTACTGATAGTGTTGGAAGCCTTGTTTTAAGAACTGATGGCATAGGTTCCACAGAACACAAGAGTTGCATTAATATTTCTTGGAGTCTGGTCAGTAATCCCAACCACTTGCCTTGTCAGCCTGGAAAGAAAGACTGTGAAATGCCTGTGGTTCCACTTTCTTTAGCAATGTGACCATGGATTTTCTACTCTCTGTTCAAGCAATATTTTTTCTGTTATTCTTCATAGATTTTCATTAGTAAATAGTTGCAGATAATGGTAGAAAATAAAATTAAGGGAGGAAAAGAGGAATGGAATGGGGGAGAACTAGGGAGCATTTGCACTGCAAATTATATTGTAAGATTACAAACAACTTTTGGGTGCAGCTCCTTATTTTTTACAACCAAAGTTGATGCCCTTTTCTACCTCTACTGAATGTATAATTTCTTATGAAAGGCAGAATTTAATTTTCATTAACATCTTTTAAAGTATTCACTTATTTGTGAAAATCTTCAATTCTAACTGAGAATATATGTCCTATCCAGAAAGATGTAGCTGAGTTTTTCATTTTCTGACAGACTAGAATGGAGAACCACTACCAATTTCCAGACTTTAGGTTTGTATTTTCTCTCAACACGAGAATGAAGGTGAACTAAAACTGCAAAAAAATAGAAGTATCAGAGAAGGCATAAGATTATCAGACTAGTTAGCAATTAAAAGAATAATTCCTATGAGCAATAACCTCAAGCAGAATATCTGAGTTCTTTGAATCATATGGACAGTGTATGAATTAAACAAGTAAATGAGTTGAATTTTGGAAATGTTTGGTTCCCTCATCTCCACCTTATTATTATCCTAGTCCATGCATCCTTCTAAAGTGCCCCTATTTAATCACTAAGCAATTAAAATGGAATCTGTTTCAGGGCTAATGATTGTATACTAATCCTGAGATGACAATGGAGTCCATAAACAAGAAAAAGAAGTAGATGGTTCTGGGAACAAAGACTTCAGCCATTTGAATTGTTTGGGCTTGGGATGCCTGCATATATCCCCCTTAAATATAAATGAATTTCCATTGAAATCAGATATAGCTTCTGATTTGGTGAGTAATCATTAATGGTTAATAAAAGAGTTTGTGGGCATTTTGATCTTTGGGGAATTTCTGTTTTCATTTAAATGACAGATTCCTACATTCCTCTCTTGCTCTGAAATATCAGTCAGGTTATTTGACTGGCATTCAGGCCTAAGTACAGATGAGGAAGATTTTTATTTATGTAATTGCAGCAAATGTGTATTTCTCTCAGTTTGTTACAATCCATCTATAGAGCATTTGGAAAACCAAGCTTGTGATCAGATACTGTTAGTGTGATATAGATACGAAGTTGGAGAGAATTTTGCTTATAGGTATCTTTCATTTTAATAGTTACTGGCTTTCAAAATCTGGTGATTTCTTTAAAACTTCCATTTAGGTGTGGTGTTAATTCTAACCTTGGATTGTATGAAAGAAATCTCATTAACTTATTCTGAGATATCTGAATACATGCCTTTTTATACATAGCTTATGTATACAGTTGCTTCTAATACCTTGTTCTTCTCCATCTCTACAGCTTATAAGTGAATTAACAATGTTTATAAATAGAAACACTGGAGAACCCAGAGACAGAATTATGTATATTCTTGTGTCTTTAAAAAAAGAAAATATTAATGCAAGGAAAGCATCATGAAAATTTTGTTTTCCTCTGATTCAAACAATATTTTTATGAAAGTTTATTGGAAAAAATTAGGGAAGGAGGGAAGTTATATTTGCCTGAAATAAAAACTAACTTAGTTATACCTCTGAGGCAAAATTACTTTAAAAATACACAGTAAGTCTAACTTTCAAAAGAGTCTAAATGCTCTTTAGGCCTTTTTAGTTTTGGAGAATGAAATATCAACATTAAATAATTTCAGAACATGCAAATACTTCACACATTTTATTTACAGAGGAAAAGTTCCTCTATAAACCTCTGCCACAAAACCACTTTCATGTTTTAAAAGAACACAAGTCTTTAGCAGGAGCGGAGAGAGCAAAGGAGTTGATGAAAAAGCAGGCTTTGGGTCCACAGCCACAGAAATCATGAAAAGGATGCATGGATAGGAAAAGCAAAACCTTTAAATGTTTTATAATCAAACATAAATTCAGCCTGAGTCATTGTTTAAACAATTTAGGTGGGTAGATACCAAAAGAAGAAGGTTGGATTTAGGAAAATACAGATTATCTGAACTCGGTCTTCTATCTTTTTGCATTTTTCACCAATTTTGTCTCTTTTATTAGATCATAGCCTTTGTCTTGTAAGTGCTCCCTACACCCAAACAGTGTGTGACCTTTACTGCTGAATGCCAAATTTGCATAGGCTATACTGGAAACACATTTATTTGTGTCTACAGAATACATGACACTGAATTTGTTTAATTGTCCTATTTACTAGAGCTTGTGTCTAGTAAGTGCTCAAAACAAGAGAGTAAAATATGCTCTTTCCTCTAAATACATGGCTACTGTTTTATTATAGTGCTATTCTTGGGAGACCAAAAAAATAAAATATGAATGCTTCTTGATGCAAATAGTCCATGAGGGTCTGCCATAACCTTTCTAAACGGGCCTTCCCATACAGTAATATGAGAACATCTTGATTTTCAAAAGCTACTGCCAGCAGTCAATTCATACTTTACTTAGAACATGGTGATTAAAATCTGTGTTATTTTTTTGCTGATTATAATTTTAGACGCATTTATTTAATGGTTCAAAAATTATTATAACCATCTAGTCTGAGCATCAATCAATTTATGATGGTTATATTGTACTGGTCAAAGCATTTCTAATGCAAATTGTCTCATTTCCACATGTAACAAGAATGACATTTCAATCAAAGAATTTATAATGTATATATTTTCTTTTTCCTTCCTTCTTTAACTAGAAATGAGAACAGCTGAAAAAAAAAAAGCTGAATTCTGATAGATCTTCATCATAATTTGAAGCTTGCAGCTAAATTATTTGTAGGCAGAAAATCAGACCTTACTTGGAGCAAATCACCTGCAAATTACCAAATATACAGTTATTGTAAGTTTCCTAAATGTCACAGGATTGCCTTATATTTGAATTAAATAACAATAATTTTAGTGTTGTAATACTTTATGCAACTAGATTGAATTAAAAAAATTCAATCTTCTAGTTCACTGATCACCGAATAACAAATAAATCCGGGGTTTGGGCCTTTTTCAAGTGTTGCATGTCTTTCATCTGTGTAGACATTCTAGGAGAATAATAAGAATGTAGCATCTATGCTAATAATGATTTTTTGGCCAGATGAACATTGTAGAGTATCAGCTACTGAAATACTCAACTTTAATTTTATCATATAATATTGGAATTTTGGGTTGTCTGGATACAAACTGTCCTAAAAATAGCTTTGAGTCTGGTTATGACAACAGACAGAGGAAAAGGAGGTGGCAGCTCTCCATTGTCCCTTTGTTTCCTTGCTTTTCTGTCTTTATGTTGTATAATTTTGCTAAATTCATATTCTTTCATGCCTGTGCTTTTTCATAATAGCAAAACAAAGTCAAATGTCTGGGCTAAAACTGGATTTTGGACTAACCTCTTGTGTGGAGACTGGATCTCATAGCAAACTGTGGGCTTATTTTTGTCCACTTGTAGAGTGTTTTTCATTTTAGAACTGTAATTAGCCAATTCAGCAAATTCAATGCAGCTGATGTTCAAGATAGGATGAGATGTAGACTGAAAGCCCTCAGGTATTCTTATCTGTTCTGGATCTTTCCTTATGTGTGAAATTTGTCAGGTTAAAGTTTGACTGGCAAGCTTCAAGACAACAAAGGAAGCCAAGCTTTGTAATGCTACCAAGTATCCACAGAAAAGTACATCACACAGTAGGACTGAACTTCCTGATACAGAACTTGGATTTACTGTAAATTTTCTGGCCTTCTAATATATTAAAATTCAGTCTCTAGTGGATATGCAGGAAGGCAAACTTAAATCATCATAACTTCCTTACATTCCAGATGGTTTCTATAGGCTTCTGAGATTTACCTTCAACATAGAGTGTATTTGTAGTTTTAAAATTTATCATAAAAAAAAAATTCTGCTAGTAGCTTTGGAAAAGCACTGTCATTTCTTTAATGTAGTGGGAATGAAGGGAAATGTGTTGTATCTGTTCTATAAAACCTTAGCTCCTATCCAAAGCTTCATTTTTTTTACAAAAGGATAAAACAGGGGTAGGTCCACAAGTGCTGACCCTGGATATGGAAATCACTGTGTCTGAGCTACACTGTCTCTCATATTGCAGAACAGTCTTGTGTAAGCAGGTGGCTGATTTACGCCATCATTGTTGAAGCCAGCACACTGGAATCTACTTTCTAACTAGTTTCTGCCTTCTTTCCCACTGTTATTTCTGTTGTGAAAATTGGAATTTTAAAACCATTCATTGTTGAAGTTTACCAGTTTTGCTTTTCTTAAATACCCAGTACCACATCAAGCACCTCAGAATCATGGGCTAAACTAATCTGCATGAGATTAAATTAAACCCAAAATTGCCTTGATCTTTCTTTATATTGTAATGTTTAAATTAAAACTTAATGAAACCATTCACAGAGAGTATCACAATAAAAGTATGACTTCTTTGTGTTATCTTACAGTATTTTGAAGGGAGCTCCTTGAGACTGAAGTCCTACTAGATTGTGTAAAGATTCTTCAGAAATGTTAGCTAATCGTAGGGACTGTTTCCAAGTTTATAAAAAGAGGTCTTCAAGTTGATTTTACAGAAACCAGGTTAAATACAAGTACTAAAAATAATATTGGGTCTATCATGGGATAAGCTCAGTTGATCAGAGCACGGTGCTAATGATGCCAAGATTGTGGGTTCAGTCCCTCTGTGGGCTGTTCACTTCAGAGCTGGACTTGATCCTCACGGGTCCCTTCTAACTTAGAAGATTCTGTGATTAATGGGTTATTATGGTTATTATTTTTCCTTAAATTTGTTCTTCATTTGTTAATGACTATTTTTAAGATTTTTGAAAGCCCACAATTACTGAAGTCAATATTCTAAGGCTTTTACAGAATAGGAAAAGTCACAATACTTACATTATAGCTTTCTGATTATTCACATAGGATTTTTTTTTTAGTTGGGGTTTTCTTGTTTATGTTATGTCATAGGTGTTGATTTTCTTTTTGACACAATACTCTTCTGTATGTGGAATTTGTTTTAAATAATTGTAAAAAAACAGGGCAAATATAAACTATATAAAGACTTTTATATCCCTGTTTCTGCATTATATTGTAAATTTGCAACATGTGCTACTTTGAAAATCAACACTAAGCAGTGTCTGGAAATACCTAGGACTGGAATTTAGGAACAGGCAAACGTGACACTGTTTTTTTCTGGGGTGTAGTAAACTATGTTAGTGGTTTCTGTTTTTTCTCTCCAGTTTGCAAACAAATGCACACTGTGTGAAATGCATGCCGGCTGCAGTATCATCAAGTAGGTTGCTACTAAATCATGCATTTCGTGACGTGTTCTTGTAAGTGTACAGCTCCCCAGTTACAATTTAAAAGCACAATCATATGAGCTGCAAGTCACAATGGAATTTTTCTCTACCTACTCCTGAGATCACAATCTTAGGGCAGGGACGCTCCCAGTACATGCGATAAGAAGAGAGAGAATGAGGGGAGACGGATCACTACTTGACTTCCTTCGTGTTATTTTTGGATATGACTAGCATTCCTCCCCTTACACACACCCTCTTTTCCCCCAGCCCCCATCTCTTACACGCGCTACAAGCTCATGCAAACACTCTCACGTACTCTGCAGCAACAGCGAGAGCAACTCTTGGACTGGAGCCAGAGGACTCAAACTCCGCTTCCTCATTGCCAGCAGGCTTTGTTCTTTGGACTCAGTCAGAACTAGGGAGGACGTCTTCATTGCCGGTCGTGCTGGTTGGAATTTGGCAGCTCAGCTGTCTATTAAATTTTTCTGTGCTCCTCTGCGGACTAGGCTGAATTTAGAGCAGCAAAGCTAAGCAGCGGGGCTAGTCAAGAAATCAAGGACCCAGAGACCATCAGCTCTCAGCCTCTTTGCGGGGGTAGGGTCCCTCCGTGCCACGACGGTAAGTGCCAGCTTTAAGCGTGTATAAAGGTGCGGGAAACTCTGAGGTGCTTTAGCTTACGACAATAGGAGAGGGGGGAAAGAACGTGAGTGAATCATACAGTGTGTGCTGTTACAGTGGTCTTGGAACGCTGCCTAGCAGTAAAATGTTCCTCATTTCTTCCTTTCCAAAAAGCTTTATAAGAATGTGTCTATTTTTACAAAATCCCTAAATGTCTGTACAATTTTGGAAAGCTTTCCAAAATGGCTTTATTATTAGGTTTTCCGCAAACTTGTTTTGTTTTGAACCATGTGTTACAGAGTAACTTTAACTGACAGAGTAACTCATTTGTTTTAAGTGCAAGAGCTGAACCTTGGAAGTAAAGGTGTTCCATCACGGAGGATATGAGCAGAACTGAAGTTCAGGAGGATGGGGAGGGTAAAGGTATCATATGCATCCTAGGACTAGTTTATAGGCACCTAAAATAAGTTTTTTTTAAATGACTGGCATTCATTCGGAGCACATCCCCTCCCCCTTCCTTTCCCCACTATTAGGAGTGAAGTGAATCTCTTTTTAAAAACAAAAAGCTTTGAGAGTCTACTGTTCTAGGGCATGCAAGTGAAAGCTAATGTACAGTGTAAAAAGAATGTAAGCTTGAATAAATGACTCTGAGAGAGGACAGGAGTCCTGCAAAGGGAACTGCTTTCTTCCAATATGCAAAATGATTTAGCTGTTCTTGTTTCTTCAAAGTGTTAAGACTGCTACCTTTTAAGTAAGTTTGCTAGCAAAATGGTTTGCTTTCTTACAAAGACTTTTTTTTTTTTTATCTCTCAGTATTGTCTTTAGGAAAAGTTTTATAATGGTCAGAACAGAGGCAGGTTAATCCAAATGCACTGCTTTCAGAAATGCCATCTAGCTGTCAAAGGAAGTTCACTGCAGGGACCCATTTGTTTTAAAAGCACTGATAAGCCCTGCTATCAGCATGCTATTATGTCTTGCTCTGTGGGTTACCTTAATAAAATGATAAATAAGAAAACTCTTGAAATCCAGAAAGTCAACTATATAATAAATTTGACAAAGGTGACTGAATGTACTTAAGCACTTTTAAAACAAAAAGACCAAGGAAACCTTACTGGGACAATAGACCTGAAAAGGGGGAAAAAATTCCTTTCCCTTGCCTTAACTCTGGCTCCATCAGTTACTTCAAGTAGTTGTTGAAATATTTTTTGTTGACAAAGTGAGTGTTCCCTCTACCCAGTTATTAACTGCTGTTGATCAAGTATTTGTGAAGGTGAATCTAGTCCCATGAAAAATATGCTGAATGAGCATAAGTGTGATTGTGGAAAGTATAGCAGTCATAGTCAATTAACTGTTTGTTTGAGGTCTATGTGGGGTTTTTTCTAATTTAGAAACTCAAAACCAAAGCTTTGTTATTCTGACTCTCACCCTTCATTTGGGAGAATACTCTGGTGTGGTAATTGTTAGAAATTATCTGCTAAGTTATATTTCTATGGATTGACAGTGAAGCAGTGCTCAGCAGCACAGTGTGCAATGAGTTAGGATGTTGGGGATGTTTAGTACACTTTGCTTGCCAGGTACTAAGGCATTTCTTTCTATAGTAGTTACTAGCTCTATTTATGACAAGTTATCCACTGGATGGGAATCACACACTAGAACTAGCAAAGATTCTTTTTCAGAACTAAAAATGGAATATTGTTTTCCTCAGCTGGACCCCCCTCTGCCAATGGCACCATGTCAGGTTGCCTCAGCAGCTGCTTTCAGTTTCACAATTTACATGGGTGCTATAATGACATTTTTTCTCATTGATGTGGTGGAAAAATCTGACATCTTTATGCTGGTTTTCCTGCTTTGATATGTTAAAGCATATTTTCTATTGACTGTGAGGTTTGGCAATGAGTGTTGAGTTCAGAGATGGGCCTGTACCAAAATCCCTGGATTCCTACATCCATGAAGTATAAGAAGGTTAATAACTGGATCCAAATGTCTTGGCTCTGGTCTATTCCTGTTTTAAATGCACATCGCTTTGGCCACATGTTTAAATTGTTTTTTGAGGTGATTAAGACTGAAAGAAATCTTTCAGGCTCCAGACACAGTTTTAAAGAGGAAATGGCATTTAAGAATCTTACAGTTATTTAAGCAAAGCTTGCTCATTTGCTGTTTAAATGTGACTTTTAGCAGCCCCCAAGGACCTACATTCCCTTTCCTCTGTTATAACTTTAGATGTAAGTAATATTTTGGAACTCCATCTGAGATGTGCTGAGGAAGCTACGGTGGTTTTTGCCTGTCCTTTCTATTTGCTTGAGGAGGATAGTGAAGAAGGCTAGCAGCATATATTCAGGTAATGCAGATACCTCAAAACAGTTTTTGATCTAAAGTGATCTACCTATAAGCTTCTCAGAAAGTGCCATATATGTAAATATTAAACTGCAAAAAATTCTGGTAGCCTATGGTAAGGAGTACTCTAATGTGGTGTAGGAGGATGCACAGATTGTTGCTGAAATGGGGTGTATTCTGCATTTTTAATTGATCAGCTTCTCCTCCTCTGGCTAGCTTAATGGATTTAGTGGCTCTCTGTGAATACAATTGCATATGCATCTGCCAGCTGCTTGTGGTATCCCTGCCTCAGCAAGAAAAGCTGTTCTTTGGCTGTGTTGGCTCACTGCGCTTTGTGGCACACAACACTGATTTATTAGGCTGTAGATGCATTTTTTTTCTCTTTTTCTTGAATGATTAAACTATGATGTCACTTTTTGTCTTGGCTTTAACCTTTTAGAAAACTTTTTTTTTTTCTCTTAACACTAGGAAAGTGGGAAATATCTCAATGTTCATTGCAGAGCAACTCTGTCTACCCCAGCACATTCCAGGGCCACCGAATCATTTGTGGTGAGAGTGATTCAGATCTGGTTAAGATGATTTAAAAGAGAGGTTATGGGCATACTGCAGTTGTGCATTTAAGAAAATACAGAGAGTTTTTACTGCCTGATTGAGACCACATGGCTCCAACTTAGACTTTTTTTTTTAACATGGAAATCATTGGCTGGATGTACTCAAACGATTTATTTTTTTTTAATTGCCTAGAGGCTGAGAGTTTGGGTCATAGCATTTAATGGTAAGGTCAGGGTTAAAACAAATAGTTTTTAGTGTTCCTTTGAATAAATGAAAAATAGCTTCTTTGAATATTTTGCATGGGATGAAAACATGCTTCTCTTAAAAGAGAGCAAATGTATCTCAGGAATTCTTTTGGACATTACAGGGTAATTGGTGACCAGACTTGAGAGTGAGAAGGATAGAGATAAGGGAAGATCTCCCTGTCATAAATCACAATAAATATGTTCTACTCCAAATATGTTATGTAAAATACCTAAAGTAAAAAGGAAAGACCTTTTTTTATTGCATACAATTTAACTGCTTACTCTCAGCAATTTGTGGTGCTCTTAAGAGAATTGAAAAGTTTATACAACTAAACTCTTTTTAAATTGTTGTAACTAACTACATACAGTATATCCTTACTATGAAGAATGAAATTGTAATAATCAATATTCTTTTTATGCATATTCTTTATTCTGAAATACTCTTAATAAAATCTTGTTCTTGACTCAGTGCTCTCACTTCTTTCTTTTCAATTATAACATTTCTCCCATAAACTGGTGCATAGCTTTGATGTAAAACTTTCATCCAAATTTTCCTCAGATGAGAGAATTAGATTATGAATGTTACTTTATATTGATACTTTTGAAATGAGTACAAAAGTCCAAGATGTTTCAAACATAGAATGCAGATCAAAAGTTACTGCATTGAAAAACACTGTTTACTCTTGCCTCTGTTTGGAAGATGAAGTGATGATGAAAGGGAATTCTTACACTAATTCACCTTAATTTATCTAGAAATAATGCAGAAGTAGTATTCTGCAACGGGAAACCAATAAACAATAGTTATGAGCTTTTTGCTATCTTTAAGGATTGGGATGGTAAATTTAGCTAGGGGAAAAAGGAAAAAAAGAAGAGAATACCAGTCATGTAGCTGTGTACGTCTCTTTCAACTAGTTCCTTGCTTAACATTACATCTCTCTCAAATTTACAGAACATGCATGAACTTTGTTCTTAACTTTAAAAAAGGCTGAAAAAACCCAAACAAAAAGGCTAAAAAAAAAAAACAAAAAAAGAAAGAAAAGAAAACAACCCAAACATTAACCAGAGTTCATGAATGACTATTAGTTAATTTCTGCCTCATATAAACTACAGTGTAACTGTTTAAACTTTACTTGCAGATTTTTGTAACCTTGGAGTGCATAATGCTGATGGGAAAGCTATTATTATTTCTGAATAACTGCTATGAGAATTAATCAGGACAAAATGTGTACTACAGTGCCTTGACATTCCTGCCTGTGGTATGTTAATGTGTTGTGTCAGTGTTCAGTTTTACTGAGTTAATGCATATAAAATATGTAGAATCAAATGGATTTGGTTTTATACTACACAATCCTAATTGTACTGTGGATAAAACAGTACAATTTTTCCACAAATACACAAGAAAGCATGGCCTTTAAGATGGCCATTCTTAAAAGACCTATCTTGTGCCTGAAGACACAAGGGTATGTACATATAACTGTATACAATTATTCATCTATTACTAGATTGAAAGCTATCGTTCTTCCTAAACAGTGGCTACTTGCTTTTCTTTTCTGACTGTAATGCTGATGCAGTCTACATTGCACTCTGCATATGTAAAACAGACACCTTTAGACCTTAGAGACCTCTTTAGTCAGTTTTTCAAGCAATGGAGAGAGGCACATTGGAAAAGGAAATAAGAATCAAGGAATTCCAGAATTTACAGGGGTCATAGGAAGCATATATAAACTCGAGTCAGTGGAAAGAGGAGTAGACCTTAAAGTAATCTTGAGTGTTGACCCTCAACCTGTTGGATTCCTCAGGAATTTTTGATTTTCTCTAAAACCTGCTTTTGGTATTATTTAATATTTCAGGTTTCATAATGTGAAAAATACATGTGGTATTCTTTGAGGCATGGCTGGCTAGGCTGGTGTATGTCAGTAGGTAGGAAGAATCTTGAATATTTGAAAATAATCTTGAAACGAATGTTGGGAGCAAGCAGGCACTAGTCATAAGTCTGCAAATAGTCACCAAAGCATAAAGCATGGGTACATGCATGCTCTAGGATCATACCACATTGAGAGCTGTCAAACATAGATGTAAGCTTGCCTGATAAAGCTGAAACTAAAGACTGAAGTGAGAGCTGGGCTGTGTCGTGCAGCTAGTGAGGTGTGTAAAGGCACTTCAACTGATACCTGAAGAGATAGCATAAGTTACTTATTATTATTTTGAGAAAAGTGATGGCTAGTCCTCAGACCTGGCTTAGGAAGCGAATGTAATCCTCCCTAAGGAGGATTGCTTGTGTGCTGCAAAATGCACTGTTACTGCAGCAGTTAACACTAATGAAAGGTATCTCATTGTATGAACTGAGGAAATCAGTCAGATTTTGCCTATGGAATGTAATTTCAGTAAAGGAATGCTGTGTGAAGGATGCTGAGGAAAAAGTGGCATAAGTTTTGGGAGAACTGAGGCTCCAAAGACAGGTAATTTTCCTTCCCCGCCCTTGCCTTCCTATTATCTGCTGTTTTAACTAAACCTTTTTATACATCACACTCTAAATCTGTCCTAGGACACCACAGATGTTATCCCAGACTCCAAAGACTTGAATCTTATTTTACCTCTTTTAATGGATAAATTTTTGCTACATCTATGATTCTATTTGCCTCTGAGCTATAAGAAAATAGCACGCTATGGAAAAGTACCATTACTTGTAAATATGACGGCTATTTACATAGAGTTCAAGCCTTTTTTTTCCATGAGCAGCTGTGAAAATTATCTTGGATAATATTACATTATCAATTAGAACAAGTATTATCCGTATTGTTTTGCTAATACATGTTGGAAATTAATCCAGAAAACTTCCAGTTTCCTACAGACCAGTAAGCATAGAAACAAAGTTGTTAAAATGGTGTTTTTTCTATCTGTAAACACATGAAATTAACACAACTGTTGCAAATGTCTGTGAATATAGGGCATCCTAATCTCGAGCTCTTTGATGATGACAGTTTCCTCCACTGACATCCCAGCCTTCCAAGACCCGTTGCCAGTATTGAAAGGAGTGGTCAGAGCAGGACTGAGGTGCTTGTTCTCTACATCCTGTGGCACTCTGCAGAGTGCTGCCAATCTCTGCAGGCTGAGTCTCACTGAGTAAATTGCACTACTGTCAAGCTTAATGCAAGGCACTGACAAAACTGCTGAGAGCTTCCTTGCTTTGTTCTCAGTTACTAAGTTGCTGACTTGACCCAAATGAATCAAGTATTTCAGCTTCTGCTCAACAAACTTACACTGACTGTCTCTAGCTTAGAAATAATCGAGAAGTAAGAAAAAGAGAGATGGTATTAGGAATAGTACCCATATGAAAATGGAACCCTTTTGTATTGGCTACGTAGGGTTTCATTTTTTTTTATTTGATTTGATCTAGTTTAGCTAATGTTGCAGGTGCCAATTAAAAATGTGTCTATTCAGCTGCTATCATATAGATAACTGTCTTCTATAGGCATCATTGAGTTGTGCCTATAAAAAGCACAGTGATGGCAATATATGTCACAGCTGATATAAAGATGTTTGCCAATTTACAAGGCAAACCAACAAGTTCCATGGTTACTGCTTCCATGTGTTCAGTATGAACAAGACTATACATCCTGAATGGAGGTTTCCTTTTACTTAGTGTTGATTTGCAAGTTACTAATTATTTCATAATTTAATATTGTTGGTTTATTTTCTGTGGACTAGAGTGGTTGGTCTCAAACAGTTTTCATCTTCTTCTCCTTTTTAAGTCTTATGGTTTTGAGAAGAAATATTACTTCTTCATCTGACATGTGTGAGCTGATTTGCCACTGACTAACTCAGCATAACCATGTTAAATGCAATCTACCTTATGTGTTAGAATTCTAATGGCATAAATGCAATTTCATCCTTATAACTTTACACCTTTTTTCTTACTTTTAACTCTTTAAAGTCCTTCCCTCAAAGTTCAAAATGTTATTTCACTGGAAGATTATGCCTGGCAGTTCTATAATAGGTACCCTTCCCCATGAGGGCTAAATAATGACAGTGTGCTCTTTGAAAATCCGTTTCTGGCCGAAGCGATAGCTAAGAGCGGCATTTCAGTTATAGTCACTATGCATTCCATTTCAGCTAGACAAGGAATCATGTTAATCCTACAAGCCTCAACAGTTCTTTGTGTTTGAAAAATGTTCAGCATTTCACACCGGATTATTAAATGCCTTTTTTTTTTTTTTAACCTGCTCTAAACATCTTCACTGCTTTTAATTTTGTTTCTTTTCCTTCCCTTCCATGATCTTCTTAATTTTCTACCAAATACCAGAAGTGGTAACTTCTTTTAAGCATAGGTCTACATAAGCCAAGCGATGGTATCTTCAATCTAAGTGCACAAAGTTACAGCTATTTACTGCACTTAGGTGTATGACTGCCTTCAGACTTCATGGAAGGTGGCCACATAAAATCTTTCTGCAACAGGGAAATAGACCCCGAAGAATGAAATTCCAGTATTTCATTGGCATGGAGGGCTGTATAATAACTTACATCCATCTCTTCATGCCAATCTGCTAGCTTCCAAAAAGATTGAATCATTTTACAGCTAGCAGTACATCTGGTAATGCAAGGTCAGAATCTGCTCTTATTTTAGAGACATGGTCAGCACATAGAAGGTGGCCTTCAAGTTAAGACAGTGGAAATTGAGTTCTGAGATGGCTCCTACCTTTCTTGGGAGATGATGGACAAAGTGCTTAACCTCATTTTCTCAATAGTAAAACATCTATTTATCTCATGGCCAATTACTGTTTCAGTGTTTAAAGACCTGTTCATTGAGCTTTTCTTTAGAGAAACATTTTTATTCATCTCCTGCAGACACAAGAACATTCATTGTGCAGTTAGATTCTGTCTAGACTGTTGTTAACAGGTAGCCCAATGCTTACAATAAGATGTGCCATATGCTAGACACTGTGGAAAATTATGGTGAATGCTCTTACTGAAAATACACATAAGGGTATGCCCAACCTAACAGAATGGGAAAAATGTTTGGGGGAGGAAATGGTGGGATAAAATGAGGGAGGCCTAGTATGCTGCTCTAGTGGGCTCTTCCAGCTTGCTCTGAAACCGAGAGCAATCTGAATGGAACCGGGAACGTTGTCTCTAATACCATATGTGTGTTTTCTCTGAAGCACTAAACTTTATGCCCCACTACTTTACTCTCAGTACAATGCTGGATACGTTTGAGGACTACTTTTTAAAATGTTTGGGATAGCTTTCTGTGACTTTGTTTAAACAAATATTTGAGAATGCTTCATGGGACATAAACCAGGCAGAATTTCCTGGATTAACTTTCAAGTCAATTGTGGAGAGAAAATTTGAACCTGTGTAATTCCACGTATAGCAAAATCCTTTAGCTACAGGATGCAAAATATGGAGCAACATCTCTGCTTTGGAAATCTAACATTCTGATTTTTGGGGGAAGAGATGATAATCTTTGCATGAAACAAAACAGCAGACAAATCAATTTTTTGCTGGCACAACTACAGACACAAGCAGAAAGGGTCTGCTTGGCTTAATGACAAATGAATTAGTGGAACAATCTGAAATGCAGATAATGTCTACCACACTTTGACTTCAGGGTAAGATGTTCCAGGCCCCAGAAGGAAGTTGTACAAAACCAGTCAATTTAATTACCTGTCACAATGAAAGAAATTATTGCTCAGTGTCTGGCTTTTCATGCCCTAAAACTATAGGAGCTCCTGTGTAGTAGCTAGCTGAATGCAAAAAGTGCATGTTTCAGGTGCTGGAGTTTTTCTTCTGTTCAGTGCTGAATTCTTCTGTATAATATGTTTCACAGTTCCATGACAATCCTCTGAAAGTATAAAATTCTCAGAGGGTGGTAAATGAATGGCTTTATCTGGTAATCATTTAAACCTAAATTACATTAAAAAATTAATGAAAGCATCTACGGTAATATTAAGCACAGAACTGCAGAGCCAGCTATTATCAAAATATTTATGACTGTACTTGCTCATTCATCACATTTATAAACTGTTCTGTCTTTGTGCTCTGACACATGGAAACAGCTTCCAGGTTTATTGGCATTGGAGGCAAGCTACTGCAGTGGAGATCAAAAATGTAGAAGATATTTCAAAAGAAAAAAAAAAAAAACTTGCCGTGAAATATGAAACCTAAAAATACAAAATGAGAAAGTTACATGGAATGTTAAGGTTATAAATGAATGTAAGTTGATCTTTTACTCCACTTAATTTGTTCTGTCACTTCCTGCTTCTATCACCTACCGACATGAGTGTAAAGTCTTCTGAAATACAGGTAAATGTATCACAAAACTACTAGGGGAGCATTTTTTTCTGTACCTTTCTTCTTCTCATTTGCTTTTTTTGTTTTTACTGAGTCATAATAGAGAATTGCATTGGTAGATATGTCAGAAGACCAAAGAATTTTTCTTTTCAATGCATTTCAATTAATTTTGGAAATTGTAGACCAGATTATAACTCCTTAGAATTTTTTTAATTTTTTTGTCTGAAAAAAATGAAACATGGAGAGGTCACAGATACTTTTACTCATGCATTTATGAAGCAAACAACCATTATACAAAAGTAAATGGTATCATTTGGGACTATGAACAAGTGGGAATTTGCAACTATTCAATTATTTTGCCATATCTTGTATTTAATAATATTGAAAAAAAATTGTATTATACATTATGGAGATATATAGATATAGATAGATCTATCTATCTATCTATCTATCTATCTATCTATCTATCTATCTATATTGAACTGTTCAGTTATTGTAACTTGGAGGTGTTTACAATGCAATATCTTTTCCCCCTTGGTATGTCCAGGCTTTTATAATTAAATGTTGGGATCTCGTAGCTAAGGAGAACAAATTTCCATGAAGGAAAGAGAATTTAGCCACCTGAAGTTGAAAGTATTTTGTTGTGACACAATATTGGCTTTCTTCTGAAGGAAATTTATTTCAGTTTCACCACACAATGAGAGCTTGAAAAAAATTAAATATTGTCAAGTGCAGCCATCCAAGTTGTTGAGTGATTACATTCAGTACTGAAATACAGAATTGTAATTGGAGTGAAGCAAGGAGTTGTTTTGACTCTTCAGCTCTGCCAGAAAGTGTCTATTCTGAATTTTCAGGAGAGTAGCAGTTTTCTCTTCGTTTATTCTGATTTATCCTTCTTCAGTGTAGCTGACCTGGAAGATGGCAGAGTTATTTCTTCAGCACTCTCAAAGAGGCTCTAGCTATGTTGGCCCAGACCACTCTGGATCTCAAAGCCCCTTTTTAGATTTATCCCAAATGTCTGGCTGAGTTGTAAGTGGTAGTAGTATGCATACATGTGGCAGGAACTCAGGTTTAGTCAAATAGATTATATAAAATATTCTTCTATAAACATTTAGATGTCAGGTACAAAATAGTGCTCAAGAAAATGAAATGAGAGTAAATTGTCCAGGAAGAGATGATGTAGGGAAATTGATACATTAAATATTATTAATGACTTGTAATGCAATAAATTTTCTGAATGTTCTGAAGAAAACAACTGAAGTAAAGAATCTCACTAAATTAGCCTGCAGTTATCTAATGAGTCCAACAGCCCTGCAAAAGGTCTTACAAATAAAAGTGTGGAAAACTTCATATCTTGAATCACATTTCATTTATTCCTGGTTTTTAATTCATGCCTTTTTATTCACATGTATGAACATGGTCACATAGCTTTTAAATTTGTATATATGTCCAAATTCACTGGTTACAGAGGTTGCTCAATGAAATGAATTATTTTTGAATAAGTAGCTTACGTGCCACAAATAATCAACATGCCTGTAGTAAAAAAAGGTGGTTTGCAGTTCATAAGACATAAGTGCTCCTTGAACTGCACAGAATTTTCACTCTTTCTTGATCTGAAGATTGCAAAAAAAATAGAAGAAACTGAATTATCTATCTGCATCTGTTTGTCAGTTAAATTACCGCTTCTGAAAGTGACACTTTTATAGCACAGGCTTGTGGCCAAAGAGGGAAAAGAAAGTTCTGTGAAGGGTTTCTGAAAATCTGAAATCTGCAGGTTACACCTACACCTGGACAATGCTTTTGTCTTCAGAAAACATATAGTTAGATCAAGAATCATAGGTACTTTGTGTTTTGCTAATGGACAAAGATATGGAAAAAAAGATAAATCTTTTGTGGCAAAGAGTAAAGATAGATCAAAATAGGATGTGAGGTAGGGTTTAAGCTTTGGGCTTCAGAAATGGAAAATAAGTTATTCAGTGTGCATTTCAGCATTCTGTTATTTCAGAAGGTTGACTATAACATAAACAATATTGTTTTAGAAGACACCTCTTTAAGAGATATTTGGTCATTCTGGTTAGAGAGGTAAGCACACAGACTTTTTCCTTTAATATTGACTGCTTTTTGGCCAGTTAAAGAAATATGATCTCCCTGCCATTCTTGTTGAATAAAAACAGCTGCACAGATGTCTTTGATCCACATGATGAAACAGGATTACCTGAAATGTGGTATCTCATTTGGATACCATTGATACATTTGCAAAATTTCATTTGCACCACCCCTACAGAGCAGTCAACAGCAAGAGTCACTTCCCTGCTTTTTTTGCAGCACGGCAAAGAGACTTTTTATGAGATTTTGAAGCCAGATTAAACAACAAAGTTGCTAGATACTTTTTGTTGGTTTTATGTTAAATATTTATGTATCTTCCATATAAACAGACTTCTACAAAAAATAGTGAGCATATCCTGTTTTATGAAAAGTTACTCCTGCAAGAAATTAATAGAAAGTAATGAAGATTACTTTAACTTCCTACACAGCTTGTTATTACAGAAAGGTATATTAATCAGAAATCAGTAAATTTGGATTGCATGTGAGTCATACAGCAGGTACCTCTTTTCTATGTGATACAGTGTCTCTGGCTATGTACAGAAAAGTTTAGCATTAAACTTCTGCATTATAGGCATGATGTGTAATTCAGTTTTATTCATTAAATAAAATGATTTTTGCCTTTATATCCAGGTATTTCTTTACTGCATCTCAGCACACATATCTTCCAACTTTTATAACACTGCAGGATTAACACAGAGATATGCAATTTATAGCAATAAAACTTTACTAAATTAGAATGTGTTTGATTAATGAACTCATTCTTTTTTTTGTTTTTTTCATAGTACATAATCAAATTATGATTAATGTAAAAAAAAGACAGTTTATTTATTTAAATTACTTTTTGTCCTTCTCTCACTCCAAGGCAACTACTTTTAAACTCCCAAAAAAACCCCAAAACCAAGTACTAATCTAGATATAGCTGTAAGCATTCCTTTAAAAAGTAATAAATAAAAAAATATCAATTTGTATTTCAGTTCATATTATAATGCTCGCAGTAGTTTTGGCTATGCTCCTTTAAAAATATAACAGGAAGCTGAGATGAAGCAGAAGGACCTGAGGAAACAAGAAATAGTTGTCTCAGTTGTAAATTTATAGGAGTGAATTTCAGTACCTTCAGCAACTTCAGAAAAATACATTTTGTATCAAAACTTCTTATTGTGCCTAAGAATAGTTTAGCAATAATACAGTTGAAATCAGCAGCATGCATTAAACTACTGCCAGAGAAATGCAAAATAAACAGTGGTAACTGTTGAGCAAATAATTTAAAATTCAGTTAATCCAAAAAGTAAAAGATATGTTCTCTAAAAGGTTTGGTATATGGAAAGCTGTAGTTAAAAATCTTGGCTTTGCTCAGTGTTGAGTTCAATCTTCTACTTTCTAGCACTGGTTTTGTGTTTTCTTGTGTGAATACCTTTATCATTCAGGTAACTAAAAGCTTCCATCAAAAATATTTTCTTTAAAACTTCTATACTTAAAAGCTACAAAGTGAGGCCAACTGATGCAAAGTCGATGACAAGATAAAATCTTGAAAAAAAATAGGAATTTCTAAGCTGATTCTATGGTTTTGAGACAGAACAATTACTTTTTAACCAAGTCTGACAATGCTGTCTTTCTTTTCTAATTAGCTGTACACATCTATGTAAGGCTGTGGAACATTGCAGTACCCAGAGAGAATGACATGGGCTGCAGGCTGTAACTTTGAGCATCTTGTCTGAACCTATCAAAATCTCAAACTAACTTTCAGATTATTTCCCCAGCTGAAACAGAGTAGAATCCTTGTTCCATGGGTAATGTGAACTGAAAGAGGCTTGGAAAACCTACACAGGAATGTAGGGAAGAAATTTTCCTAATGACAGGAACAAGCTAAGAAAATCATCTTTGGAGTTACTGCAGGTTGCAGTCAGTGACAGAGGCCATTGCTCACTGTTCTTGGAAGCTTTGTAGCCCAGGGCTCAGCTGGTCCCATCTGTCACTTCTGTACCCCTTCACTTTACATCCTGGCACAAAACATGATGCAGAGCTTCTCTTCAGAGGAAGCACAGTTAACCTGTAGGAAATGGCAGACTGAAATGTTGGTATGTGTCTTGAAGACACAATGATTTTGGTCTCCAAGTACCTAGTTGTGCCGTTTACTCGGCTGGATGTGAAGTCCTGACTAAAATTTGTGAGAGCTGCAAGATGTGCTGCATCTGAAGAATCAATTAAATCAGTTAAATTAATGTGCAATGCTTATAATGCAACATGCTTTTTATTATAAAATTGGCTTCTATGGTTTTCAGTACATAGAGATTTTTTTAATTGTCTAACTGAAGATTCAGACAAAGCATCAGCATTTATATTCAGATTTTTTTTTATTACAGTATATAAATATTTAAAGCATGTATGTTGTTATTGATAACTCTCTTATTAGTTACTTACACAAATAAGGAAACATCTGTTGCACAAAAAAATTGGGCAGTGTGTAGAGAATTTTAAGCATCTGAATCGTTTGATTCCTGCAGTGTACTCTAAATCTTTTATGACAAAGCTGACTTCTTCTAAAAATCAGGTTTAAGTTCTTTAGGTAGTAATGTTTTATAGTCTGGAAGTGTTGGATTGCTTAGTTTCAATGGAGAAAAACAAAATGGGAGTTACACAGTATTGTGATGGAAATGCTGACTCTGCCAGTATGGGAATGTCAGAGTATTTCATTTTGACTTTTCTTGCTGGACATACTTAACACCACTAAGGATAAAATTACTTTTTAATTTACAACTTATCTCTCTGCACTTTCTGTAGTGGTCAGAGTTCCCTATTATAATTTCTCCCTAAGGCTATATCTTAAGGTTTCACTTCAGCTGCCATTTTAAATTAACTTTAAGATTGTGCAGAGAGGAAAACCTCTCTATTCCTCAGTGACTCTCAAAAAACATCAGTTCCAGCAGGATTATGCATTACAGAGAACCTTGAACTGTTTTTCTTAAGGCCCTTGTGCTTACTTAGTCAGTGTACTGTTCAACTCTGTTTATATTTTGTTCAGGGTCAATAAAATCCCAGACACACGTGCTCCTATGTATTTCCATGCATGGAGGACTGTGAGGGCATAAAGAAAAGATGAGTGAATAGAAAGGCATGTTGTGTGGCTTCCTGCTTGATGTCAGTGTGCATGAACTGCTGCTCACCTGGCATCCGACTGTCCTTTTCCTGTTTGCTGTTCTGCTTTTGCCGCAATCTAGCCAGTGGAAAAGCAAAGAGGACTTGAAGCATGAAAAATGAGTACCTAATCATTGCTCCCCAGCTACCAAAATATCACTTCCTTGTCTGTTGACTTTCCAGTCTAGTGATTGTTTCACTGCCTGCATTAAATATTTAATTGCTATAATTTTAATGTACAGGAGATACAACGTAAGTGTACACTAAGCCTGGTTGAAGAAAAAGCAATGCAGAGTGGAAATGCACACAAGAAGAGAAATGGTGGAAAGAGAATGAAGAAGAAAGTAGGAAAGAGCAGAAAAAATCAGTGTAATTTGAAATTTGGGCTAGATACAGAATAACTAATAAAATTGATTTTCAGGTATATAAAATGAGAACCTGCAACAAAGGGATAGGGAAATGAGTTGATATTTTTACATTTGGTATCCAGAAGTCGTGAAAGAGGCATCTTTTTAAAACAATGGTCTCTACATAGAGAATTTTCTTTCTCTCCAAGCATCTGCTGTGCTTTGTTCCTCTGTGTTATTTCCGGGGTGGGTTTGGTTTGGGGTGTTTTAACTCTCCAGAAGTATTGTTGCCTTCTCACAGCTAGAAAGTAATCCTCTTAACCCCAAGAGGATCAGTAGGCTGGAATGGACTGGACATGAGTTAATGCTGCCCTACTTAGCATAAAACTGGAATTTTCTTGTAAGACTTGCTTTGTGGCTATTTTTCTGTGTCTAGCCATGAGTCCTGGTTTCTTTCTCTCAGTTACCTTTTGATAGTGATTGCTTTAGTGATCCCTCTGCAGAAAGAGGGAATGCTTCAGAGATTTATCTTTGAATCTTTTTCAGTCCTTAGGAACAGAAAATTCTCTTCCATGATTATTGTAATGCAGTAAGGCTGACTGCACAAGTATATATATGAAAGATGAAAAAGTAGTATTTAGTCTGTGTTTGGGAAAAAAATGCTTCGCTTATTTTTACTTGATGACATTTTGTGAATTCACAAACTCTCTTGAACTGAACTGGTAACTGACAAGTTATTGCTGAATAAGTATTTAAATTTAGTATTTTCTTTTTCACCTAATTTTGATAGAATCACCAAAAGAAATTCATGACAGGTAATCCTCCTCTTTTATCAACATGTACACAGAAAAAAATACAATTAGAAAAGGAAAGAGAGTACAACTAAGCCTCTTCCAGCGTTCGTCATTTCAAATACCTGTGCTCTTGCCAACTGTGAAGGCGAATTCTTTCCACAATAAACAGTGGAGTCCCTCACCAGGTGTGTTTCCCATGCATCAGACATTGCCTTAATGATAGCTGAGGTAATCTGGTATTGAACTGCTTACTTATGTGCTTTCCTCTGGGCAGACAGTGTCTGATGTAGCAGGTCAGGACTCGTTTTCAGGGTGACACTGATGTGATACAACCAAGCTTAATCCCAGCTAGTGCTGAGGAATAGCTCCCACCACTTGAGACTGACCATGCATATGTGGAACTTGTCCTCCTAAGAAAATAGTTTACTTATTAAATGTTATCTGACAAAAATATATAAATGGATTTTTTAAATTTTACATTCATATGCTTATGACGATTCTTGAGCATTTTGTGAACATGGAATTTAAGAAACAATAGAAGGCCATACAGCTTGCATGAAACTAAAACGGCATCTGTCTGAGAAAATAATTAGGCTTGGAGGAGAGGTTTTCCTTTGCAGGACGTTTCTGGAGAGGAAAGAAAAATAGAACAAATGGCTATGTAGGGCCTCATATTACAGGCTCTTGTCTGTGATTGTCTAGAAATTGAATTAACCTCTCTCTTGTGCATATTGTTTAAAATGTAGCTTAGGAAAGGCTACACAGAGGTTAGGACTCTGAAGGTCTAATAATCAGAAATAGTAGCAGAGGTCCTCACACTGGTAGAAGGGACAACTTGTGACGAGAGGAAAGGAGGGGAAGAGGGGGAAGAGAAATGTTAATTTTGGCAGTAGAGCTGACAGAATAGATTTGTCTCCAAGGCAAATAGTTGTAAAAGTAGGCCAAAGGGGTCTGCTGAGTAAACAAATGGAAGTTTGTTAGCTCTTTCCATAAATGATACTTTCTCTGTGCACTATCTAGGCAACAGAAGACAGAAAGGGAACTTGTTAGTATTTTAATTACTGAAGACAATTGCATATAGCTTTAATGCCACTACAAACTGAGGGTTTTGCCTTCAGGAATAAAACATCTATTGTTCACAAACCCAGAGAGCTTGCCCACAATTATGATGTTATTAAGGGGAATTGTGTTATGTGTAAACCTGGTAGATTTCTTAACTCTGCATTCTGAAATAATCATGACCTTTCAAGTTTTACCATGTAATATTTTCAGAAGGATGTTTTAAAACATTTTTTATTTGTGTTAATTGCATGAGGTTTGTAATTAAAAAGAACAATAAAAGTGAGGCAGTTCAATTTTAAAGACTCCTCACTGATTGTTATTTTATAGTATCTGTCAACCTGTAGTGTTGCATGCTTTTCCTAAAGATGTAGGGAGAATTCTGTAACTCCTTGGGGTTATTTTGCTTTTTGGGGGTAATGGGAGATCATCTGATAGAGGGAAAAAAAAATTTTAACTCCAGAATATTACTGGGATGTAGCTGCAAAAATTTTCTCATCAACACATACAAATTAAAGGAAAAACACCAAATTTTTGTGGCAAATTTTAAGTATTTAAAAATTATTTTTAAAAATTCAGTTGTCTTTTACTTTGCATTGAGTATCCATAAATTTCTTTGGTTACATTTGTTAATTAAAAAAAAATACCAGAGTAGAAAACTAAAAGTTGGGGCAGGAATATCTCTTTTGAAGCTTGCTGTCAAGAATTGCTGATTTTTATCTTTATTCTCATTAGAGCAAGATTTGAATATTGGGGTGGCAGAAGAAGAAGAGAGAGGAATGGAAAAACACAGATTAGGATTATGGGATGAGAAGAAGGGAGGAAAGGGTGGTAAAGATCAGAGTGAGTTTGCAGGACTGGAATGGGAATAACAGCCCTGGCAAGGCTTGGCAAAATTTGTTTTCAGGATATAGGGGCAATTTGACAACAGAAGGATGGTTGCTCTCGAGTGATTTTCTTTTAATGACTCCTGAATCTGCCTCCCCTCCCTGCAAAAATGCACAGCAGACGCTATAAACCAAGAATTACCCACTTCTCTTCCTTGCTGGGCTGTCAGAGGTAGAGATAAATCAGGTCATAGCCTAGAGTAATAGGAGTACCTGATATGACAGCATCAAACAGAAAAAAGCTGGGAACGGGTACTTTCATGGCAGCAGTATGGGCTGGGAACACAGAATAGCTTACACTGGCAAATGCTTGATTGACCTTATGTAAACAAAATTATGCTGTGCTTATATCTACTTATAAGTCACCCTACATACATGTCTTTTTTGTCTGTACTTAAATCCAGCACTTCTGTTGGGGCATACCTTTTTGGTAGTGGAAGATGCATTACTTACATGCATAAAAATCCAGGCCTAGGAAACCAGTTTATGTTCTTGATCTAAAGCAAGAGTAAACCTATTTAAAACTCACCAACATGGAACCTGTGCCATGGGATTATGTTTGGTTGACCGGGCAAGATGGACAAAAATCCCAGAATGGCAGAATGGGTCAGGTTGGAAGGGACCACAGTGGGTCACCTGGCCCAGCCTCCCTGCTCAAGCAGAGCACACGGCACAGATGGCATCCAGACAGTTCTTGAGTATCTCCAGTGTGGCAGACTCCATGCCCTCTCTATGCAATCTCTTCTGGTGCTCAGTTGCCTGCACAGTAAAGAAGTTTTTTCCTAATATTCTGGTGGAACTGTCTGTGAATCAGTTGCCTGTTGCCTCTTGTCCTATAGCTTGATACCACTGAGCAGAACCTGGATCCATCCTTTTGATACCCTCCCTTCAGATACTTATACACATTCATGAGGTTCTGTCTCACTTAGCTCTTCTCAAAGAAGAACAGGCCCAGCTCCTATTATATGAGAGATGCTCCAGTCCCTTAATTTTCTTTGTTGCCCTCTCAACAGGAGCTCCAGAAGCTCCATGTCTCTTTTGTCCTGAGGAGCCCAGAACTGGACACAGCACTCCAGGTGAGGCCTCACCAGGGCTGAGCCCTTGACCTGCTGGAATGCTCTTCCTAATGCACCCCAGGTCACCACTGGCCTCTTGGCCACAAGGGCACTGCTGGCTCATGGACAGCTTGGTGTCCAGCAGGATCCATCCCCATGTCCTTCTCTGCAGAGCTGCTTTCCAGGAGCTCAGCCCCCAGCCTGAACTGGTGCAGGGGTTATTCCTCCCCAAGTGCAGGACTCTGTGTTTGCCTTTGCTCAATTTCAGCTGGTTCCTCTCTGCCCATCTCTCCAACCTGCCAAGGTCCCTCTGGGTGGCTGCACAGCCCCCTGGGGTATTGGCTACCCCTCCCAGCTTTGTGTCACCAGTGAACTTGCTGAGGAGGCACCTTCTCATCCAGCCAAGGCATTGATGAATAAAACTAGGCCAAATATCCACCCTTGGGGGACACCACTAGTGATGGGCCTCCAGCTAGAGCCTGTGCCACTGATAGCAAATTCAGATATTTTGTGTGTAGAATCGGTGGGGTTTAGGTAGATGGGAGTGATAAATTATATTGAAATAGATTAGACTGTGGTCAAAACAAGCCAGTACACAAGTTATGCAGGGAAAACTCATTTACCAAATCCAGGACAGGAGATAGTTTTAAAATGTAGGTGTGTTGTGTACAATGTTCTCAGTATTTAGAAATGTCTCCCTACCTTTTAAATAAAGTTTATTCTAGCGAGTTATTTCTTTGTGAAATACTTTCTTTATTAAACACTTCAAAGTACCATGTGCTGATTTCAGTAGCAATTTAGATTTTTGCAGCAGAGTGTAATGTCTTCTTGTGTGCAATGAGCCTTAACCAATCCTTTATATTCTTTTTTTCTTTGTCTTTCTAAATGTGTGTGGGCTGCAGATGGTTCTGTGAAGGAAAAGAACTCCAGAATTCCCCTGACATTCAGATCCACTCTGAAAGTGGAGGACTTCATTCGCTAATTATAGTAGAAGCCTTTGAAGACGACACTGGACGCTATACTTGCCTGGCTTCAAATTCTTTTGGTTCAGATAGCACATCAGCTGAAATATTCATTGAAGGTAAGAGATAAAATAATAAAATACTTAATGCTTATTAGAAAAGATAATTAAGCTGAAGTATACTTTTGGTTCTTTATCTTAACATTACAGTCAATAGATGGTATTTTTATGGTATTCCTCTGCTTTTCTTTAACACAACACATTTTGAACATCACACTAACTCAGATATTTCAAGGAATGTATCAGGATTCACTGACTAGATTGCTATTTATTTAGGGTAGAAAAGAGATAAAGAATGAAATAGAAGGAACCAACAAAAACTTTGGCATATCACTAGCTTTTAAGCAGTACCTCTGTAAATCACTAATTACAGATTTGAGTAGTGATAGCAATAATGATTTTCATGATCAGTAATCCTCATCTCACTTTTGAACTGCCTCCCTGTGCAAATATATGTGGCTGCCCCAAATGAATTTTCTTTAGTCATGTGTAAATGTACTATAATCCATTATCTTTTGTGTACTGATTTGAAGTCAGATTAAAGTCAGTCATACTGGTTTTGTCGAGAAACAGCTGCTAGTTATTGTCAAAATATTTCCTGACTGCAAAATTAGTCATAACTCAAGTATTATTTTCTCTGAAAAAAGTTAATTATGACCATGAGTAAAATTATTAAGTTATTCTTTAGCAGAGAACTGTATTACAGGCAAAATTGTCTTAACAGAATACTGATTTTTTTTTTAATTCATACATCTCCCACAAAAAAATGGGTACTGTATATTCTTTTACCAGTTTTGTAACATGTTAAAATTCATTTAAATGGTCACTTGAAAGCATAAAATAAATTAAAATAAGAAATAGTCATAAGAAATCTGAATAATGACACATCAAAATTATTACATGGCTTTTGATTAGCAAAACAAAAAAATCTTTTGCTGTTAATTAGCTAAATCATGACATATGTGCCATTATAGAATTTCTTTCATTGTGCTCCAGAACAACTTTTTAATACCAGACCTTTTTAATACTGCATTGGGATATAATAGCAAAACCCCCAAGACTTTTCTGAATCTTACAGATTCTAGCAGGGATTTTCTTTACAGAAATAATCATAATTTCAGAAATACTCAGGTGTAGTACAAATATATATTGCTGTGTGAAGTTATAAGGACAGAAGCAACAGTAAAAGATGAAACAGCTAGGTAGATAGATGCTGTGAATAAAACAATCCATTTTTTGACATCTGTCAGTCTTGCTGTATATAAGTCCTATCTTGAAGTTTTATAAAGTTACACTGACAGAGAGAGACTTGTACAAGTCGTGAGGCTCCTCCCCTGCCATTTTTAAGGAGAACAGATTGGCACACAAGCATTGCTTTGTACATTAACAGACTTGATGACACTGATGTGTCATACCTTCTTTTGTGCAACAGGCCCAGCCATGCAAGACCTGGTTGTTCTGTGTTCTTAAGAAATCCTTTCATGTAGACCCACTGTGATGACTGGACATTCGTTTCTCTCTTTTCACCTGTTCTGTGCTACTTATTGCTTTGATTTTTTTTATAGCATAAACTTTGTAAATCAATAGGGTACTTGGGGATTTCAGTTCCAGCATTGTTTCATTGGAATCTGACTATGAATATTGATTATGAAGTGCTTATGGTTTGTATTAAACACACACCTATCCATACATATGCACAAATTCCTTTAGGAATAATATGGACTACATGAATGTCTAATAAACGTGTGAAGGGTCTGTTGTTAGGAAAAATTAGGACAAAGGGAATAAATACTTTCATATTTTTTTCTTTGAGTAAGCTCAGGGTATTGCCAAACACATACATTATATCAAGACTTCCACTGGCAAGAAATAGCAGTACATAAATGTTATGTGTAGGTTAATGTAAATAGTCTGAAATGTGGACATCATGGGCAGCAAGTTTAGTCTGAAAATGTCTTGGTGTATGGAGTTGCTCTTACTTAAGGTTTAAGATTCGTTATCTGTGTATAAGCCATATGTTTGCTTAAGCTTCAAATTTAAAATTTAAGTAAATAAAATTATACATTTCCCGTAGAGCAATAATACTCAGCATTTTTTTTTTCTATCTTGGCCATATTTGTTTCAATATGAAGGGAGACAGCTAGGAGCCCAGGGAAAGCAGTGCGCAATTCAATTGGCATGGTTATGATTTCTGTAACTGTCTAAAGCACATAGTTACAATCTTTATCAGATAAAAAAATGCCGTACTTTGTTACAGAGAATTCTCAATTCTTGAAGTGAAATGCAAAATTATCATAGTTTTTTCTTTGGAATTTAAACATTAAATAAATCAGTAAAACAGATGAGATTATTTTAAAAAAACTTTCTTTTCCAGGTGCCAGTTCTACAGATTCAGAGAGTGAAAGTTTAATTTTCAAATTAAAATCTGGAGCTATGCCACAGTAAGTATGTAAAGCAGTACCAATATTGTGTAAATATTCTGAATAAGGGATGCTGGAAAATCTTTGGTAGTTTTACAATCTGAGTAAGCATCTGGGGTACAATTTTGTGGGCCTTGTCTTTTCTATTTCTCTCATGTGATATAAATGTGTAGTATTATAATTATAAATTGTATTAATTGTATTTGCTTGTTCTGTCAGAGAAGGCTGGCCTTACCCTGACAACACATATGTTTATACCAACTTTTCACGTTCAGAATTAAATTCAAGTTTACCAAGTTTTCATTTGTAGTCACTGAATCCAGTGCCTCCAAATAAATATGTAAAGGACAACAATTAAAGAAACAAAATACATTTTAGTTTCATCTTAAGTCAGTACTTTTGGTTGTGTGAGGAAGTATAAATAAGCCAAAGGTTGTGTTCTACTCAAGCTTCATCCGTCCATCTTGATCTTCATCATTCACGTTGATCTTCTCAGCTGATAATGACATATTTAAATGTGTAGAAAGTACAAGGTGGCTTACCTATTAAAAACATTCTTATTTCAGATCTTATAAAGTGCTTCCTGGCTTTTTTTATTTTTCAGGGCCCAAAAGAAAACCACTTCTGTTTCCTTGACAATAGGATCATCTACACCAAAATCAGGAGTGACCACAGCTGTAATTCAACCTATCTCTGTACCCAGTCCGCAGGTATTTTTAGACACCAATTTTTAAATTAGCAAAAGTATTTCAAATTTTCTTCCAAGATTTGAAACACCTGAAAAAAACTGTCATTTTGAGGAATTATATTGTTAAACTATAAACTTACATTACTATATTAACAATTACGATTTTTTAAATTTAAGTATTTATCCACTGAACAAGACATAAAAGTAAATATATATATGAATTCTTATGCAATGTGTATCAACATAGCATGTGAGCAGCAGCCAGATCTGGTGATGATGAAAATTACAGAGTTTATCACTTAATAGTGACTCGTTCTAGTCCCAAAAGAATGTACAACAAATGGATGCCTACAATATTTTTTAGCAAAAGTTTTAAATTTTGTTAATAAATTTAATATTACTGTCATTTCTTTGGGCCTTTTAGAGAAAAATAAATTTTACTGTCTAGATGTTAAATATAGAAAATCATTGTTCATTCATTTGTACTAAGCATTTAATGCCACTGTGGCTGACTTAGAGTTTACATATAAATCATAAAATACAAACAGAAATAAAATCTGTCAGCCTGTATATGGTAAATTATTTTCCCTTCCTTAGGCTAACCTTGATAAGCTTTCAGGTACCTGGATTTATTTATCACTGCATCACTGAAAGGATGTACTAGCAGGAGAAGCAAAAATGCTTCAGTGCAAAGGATTTACTTGAATCTGTTAAAGGAGTCAAATTCTCAAAATACTTTTAGGCAAAGACAATTGGATACAAAATTCTCATTGGAAGCATAGAAGCCTTCAAAGCTTGCATTTTGATTTCAGAAATATAAGAGACGTGAAATAGTGATGTCTCCTAAGAAGTATGGTAGAAAGAGAATGCCATGATAAGACTGCACATGTGAGAGTTTGCATTTTTGTACATAAATGGGGACTGTATCACTGAAATTAGTATTCTTTCAATTTTATAGCACTGTTGCATTGCTTTGCAGGTTCAAAGCCCTACTTCATACCTGCACCATCTGGATGGACCCAAGCCTATCTATTCTGCACCTATTTTTACAAAGGTATATTTTATCCATCATGATTTTTATATTGTACTCTTGTAGACCAAAAGAAAATATCAAAATTATGTATCCACTGGAGGAAGGTTTGATCATGTTCAAACTTTTTAGTATCAATCACTTCCTAAGAAAATACTTTCCCACTGCAACAATGAAGTTCTTATGCATTCTACTAGTGGGTTTAAATGAATATCCTGTATGAGTTTGTCTTATGCCTGTGAGTGTCCTGCATTAATGAAGCTTTGTAAAATATAGCAAGGTAAGCACCAATCACATATAATAGTCTTGACAAAACCTCATTCACAATAATTTATCTACTGATATGAGCAAATAACTCAGGCTTTTTAACTCTGATTTAGAAAAAAAATTCACAAGGTAAAAATCATAGAACCATTTATGTTGAATAGGACCTTTAAGATCATCAAGCCCAACCATTAACCCAGCATGACCTAGTCCACTGCTAAACCATGTTGATAAGTGCCACATCTACAGTCTTTAAATACCTCCATGGATGGTGACTCAATCACTTCTCTGGGCAGCCAGTACTTTGGCAACCCTTTCTCTGGAAATTATTTTTCTCATGTCCAATCTAAACCTCCCCTGTCACACTGAAGCCATTTCCTCCTGTCCAGTTACGTGTCACTTGTGAGGAGACCCCAACCCCCACTTCATTACAAATTCCTTTCAGGTAGTTGTAGAGATTAATAACATCGCCCCAAGACTCTGTTTCTCACCACTGAACAACCCCAGTTCCCTCAGCTGCTCCTCATAGGATTTGTGCTCTAAAACCTTGGCTAGCTTTGTTGCTCTTCTTTGGACATGCTCCAGCACCTCAGTTTTTTTCCTGAGGGGGCCAAAACTGAGCATGAGATTCGAGGTGCAGCCTCACTGGTGCTGAGTACAAGAGCCAGTCCTTTCTCTAGTTCTGCTGATCATACTTTTTAGAACAGAAGTTTCTATTCAGAAAATTCTATTCAGTATTTCTTAGGTAAGTAGTTAAGTCAATATTTATGTTCACATTCATCCCAAATCAGACTTAAGAACTGGGAATTAGGTAGCAGCAAAAGAAGGATGGCATGCTTCCCTGATCTATAAAATACAGCTTCAATTGAAAATATTATTTCATTGTGCCTCAAACAATGATTTCCATTGTAGTAATTATTATTTAATCACTACTTGTTGAAGCCAAAATAAAGTATCTCTGGTTATTACTTCAGGAAAACATCGGATTAAAAAATTAATATGGAGCATCAAATGGTTTTGCCTAGAGACAAGAGTAAGACTAAGCAAGAGTAAGCCCTGCTCTCTGCAGCTCTCTAGCTTGGCTCCATCATATTCCTGTGTCAAGAAAGGTCTGAATCTGTACCTCATAATTCTGCACCCATACTGCAGGTGTCACAGGAGGGTGAATAGATTAGAGTGAGATTAAGAGAATGTGGCAAGAGAATGTATCAAGAGAACAGAGATTGTGGCTGCTGCAAGGTTGGGAGGCAGGCAATTTCCAAGTAAGAGTGGGAAACAGCAGAAGTCCATCTCCCATCCAGAAACTACCAAAGCAATCAAAACTCTATTGTTTCTTCCTAATGCTCATATCTCTTGTCCCTGAAGTTCATTATTAACTTGCTTAAGACAGCTGGGACATTCCAAACCAAAAAATCTAATTACAGAAGAAACAAACCAGATATGAACAAAATATATAATTAATCCAGCTTCCTGACACTAATTTATCTCCATACAAATTCAGGGAACAACTCAAAGATTTTTAGGTTTCCATGTAACAAAATTCTTACGTATTTGATTAACTAGAGATCTATGAATAGAAACCACGAATAACTCTGAGCTTAGACCTAACTTCAAGTGCTTTGCTGCATTAAGGTCTAAAACTTTGTCAATAAATTGCAAAGGAAATAAAACAGCCACTGCAGAGTGAAAAGAGAGTCTTTGATTTATAATTTCAAGATAGATAACAAAGGTAAAAATAGTGGCTATCACCTGTCAGTTCTGTTACTTAAAATATTGTGCTTCCCTCTTGCTGCAGCTCTTCATTAAAGATTAGACTTTTCCAAAATTTTTCACATGTATACAGGGATTTATTACAGCCAGAGTACTATCTCAGAAGCTATCCATGCGCTAGTTAATATATCCTAATCATTTTGGTGTTATCTAATTTTTCTTGGTATGTTATATATGACTCAGATGAAAAGCAGCTCCACCTTCTAGAGCTGGACCCAAAAGCAGCTCAACTGCTCTCTCAGGATTAAGTCAATCAATATGTAGTTAGTTCCAGAATTTTCATTTCAGTTTGTGGAAGAAGGGTAAAAACAGAAAGCTCAAACTGCGACGATCTGCATGTGTTAATTTGAGGAATTAAATACTTCTGCACTTTTCCCATCTTGGGTCTTTTTAAGAATATATTTGTAAATAACCTATTCAATAATTTTAACTATATAGATGTATTAAATTCAATCAGAATGAATGAAAATGTGTATTGCAAAAATGTAATGACACAAAAAAATAAAGTTGAATTACAAAGGGAGGAAAAGACTATTTTTAAGAATTTAAAGTGCTCCTGGTTTATTTGAATTGTGATGTTTATATTTCAGGAGCTACAAAATGCCACAGCATCTGAAGGACAAGTCGTGGTATTGGAATGCAGGGTCAGAGGACCCCCTCCCATTCATGTTAAGTGGTTTCGACAGGGCATTGAAATTCAAGATTCTCCAGACTTCAGAATTCTCCAAAAAAGTAAGGCAATATCATGGTTTAACTTCGGCCAGCAGTTAAGCACCACACAGATCCTCATTCACTGTCCCCCAGAGCGCTGGGGAAGTGAATTGGAAAAGTACAAGTAAGAAAATTCATGGGTTGAGATGCAGTTTATTAGGGAAAGCAAAAGTCTCAGAAGCTAAGCAAAACAAGGAATCTTTTCACCCCTTCTCATGGACAGGCAGGTATTTAGACATTCTGAGGAAAGAAAGGTTCCATTACCTGTAAGCTGCTTGGGAAGACAAACACCCTAACTCTGAAGGTTACCCCTTCCTCCTTCTTCACCCAGATCTATATGCTGAGCGTGATGCCATATGGTATGGAATATCACTTTGATCAGTGCAGTTTGTCTTGGCTGTGTTCCCTCCTAATTCTTTGTGCAACCCCAGTGTTCTCATTATCAGCAAGACACAAGTAGCAGAAAAGGCTTTTATAAAAAAAAGTCTCTGTACTACCAACAACTGTTTTAGGCACAGATCTTAAACACAGCCCAATACCAGCTACTGTGTAGAAAATTAACTCTATCCCACTTAAAACCAGGACATTTTCCACCCCCTTATTCCATAGCATTTATGTCATGCTCAGGTCCCACACTAGCCAAGAGATCCTCGTGAACCACCACTTCTCATCCTTTGGTCTAATACACAGATATCACTCCCTAAGTCTATGCATCATCCCTGTAAAACTTCACAAAACCTACTCAGTTAGTCCATGTCTTTGGGCTCCATCTCTTATGATGATACTCAGGATGGAGAGGTGGTGTGTTGCATGGACTTACTGAGCACCAAAGCCAGCCCAGGCCAGGTCATCACTGCCCTTGCACTGCTTCTTGTGAAGGCTTCTCCTCAATTGTTTCGTGTTGTTCCTGGTATAGTAATTCCTATAACATGCAACTCAAACCACAGGTAACAACAATTTAAAGGTATTGCCATTGCAATCTTCACCCGTGGTCCCACTGGACCCTAGCATTAGGTTTAACATTGCAATTAACTCCCCTCCTTGTTTCTAGCCTGGCTAGCAACAAGAGGTTCTGGCTGTCTTCACCTCAGTCAATTCCAGATGTACTGAACACCACTCCAAGTGAAAGCCAATTTGGCCTGCACTCTGCTGCCAGAGGGATTGAGAAAAGCACCTTAGTGATGCCAGTTGTGGCATCCCACTTAGCTGCCTTTGACTCCAGTTCATACTGAAGTTCTAGCACATCTGGCACAGCTGCCTGCAGCCAAAACCAGCTCAGGCAACAATCTGAAGTGGCTACTTTTAGTACAGGATGAAAAAAGATAATGAAATTAGTCTGTCAGGATTCAGTTTTGGACAGAGTCCTTTCCTCTTCCCATTTCAGTGCTGGTGGCTAGAAGTAATAACTGGACTGCTGTTACTGACAAACAATTTACATATTCTTGATTTTATATTGTCTGCACAGGTTCTCTACTTATTTACAGTATTTTAGTATAATATATTCATTCAGTACACTGATATTTATTAATGTAATCTCTAATATAATTTTTCTTGTTTGTTTTCCCTCCTTATGATGTGATATTCAGAGCCACGATCTGCAACTGAACCTGGTAAGAATCATATGAAAAAATAATCTCTTGATTCACTAGCTCTTTGAGTTCGTACTGAAGCCATAAATAGAAAAGTGTTTCTGCTGAGCATTGGTAAATTGAAACCCCCTTAAAGACAATGTTGCTTTATCACACCTCCCATACTGTACTCTGCCCTTTACATCAATTCCTTTATTAGTTAAACAGTAAATTCCATTTAGACCAGCAAAGAGACTAAATGGTTTGCATGCTACTGAGGGAAAAAGGACAAGTCCCACAAAATTCCATTACCCAAATGGTGGTCATAAGAATTACATAACACCCAACCACTAAGTGCTAGTTTTACCAATCCAGCTTGGCAGATGTGATGTGTCTTAAACACAAGCAAAACCTGATCCTAAAGAAAAAAAAAAAAAAAAGGCAGAAAAAAAGCACTGACTGAATTTTTCTAGCCTATTCACTAGATAAAAGTCCCAGATTTAAACAAGAAAAAAGTGTTCTTCCAGCTGCAGGTTTTTCCTGTCTGCCTAATTTTCCCATTAGACATCATTATACACTAGGGGAATAAAAGTAAGTGGATGCTAAAAGACTGAGAATGTTCTTTAATGTTTCTAAGTCAAACATGTAGAAGAGAAGACAGCAATACAGTCTGAACTTTGCTGTAAGAGGATGGCCAGTTGTGCTTGAATATTCTTGAATTTGGAGAGAGTTTTAATTATGATCCTGAAAAAATCAGAAAAGTTTTCTATCTAGGATCTGAGTATTTCCAAAGAGTGTCTCTGAAGCATGTTAGCTTCAGAGTAGAGGTATGTTAGCCCCTTTAGAGGAGGGATATTTTAAACTCTGAGGGGTTGAGTTGACAGGCCGGACAGACCTAGTAGCTGAGACATATTTGTAAAGTAGCACCGTGACTATGAGGATATAGGCTAGGAAAAATGCAGCTTTCCTTTAATTTTCAGGGAAATGAGAGGAAGGAAAGAAGGAAAAACCTTTTCTTTGTCAGCTATTCACTAATTTTCTTGCTACTTCACAAAATTGTTCTATACCTATTTTGCCTCATATCCATTGTACCTATAGATTGCACACACACATGTGCATGCTCTGTCCTAGCAGTTAATGCTGTTAATCATGGTGTGCAACATCATCAGCTCTAGTATTAGCTGATGTCCTGAATACATGTGACTGAATGATTTGATTTGTGGAGACTTGAAATGTGAGCCATGTGAAGGAAAGGAGTATTGGAAAACCAAATTAACCTCTAAAGAGAAATTAAAACATGTCCAAGTGCTAGCAATGGGCTACTAGTATTTTATAATCATAACACAAACTTTAAGGTTTAAATATTGTGAGTTAGGGTACAAAACAGTCTGAAGAGAGTTTCAATATCATATCAGGGCTTTGGATATGAAAATAAATAAAGGACAATAGGTTTATGTTGAAATATGTTTAATTCTGTATCTTTCTTAGAACATTCTCCTGCAATACATATTATAGAATAAGTCTCCCAGTTTTGCTGTTTTCTTGATATCTTGAAAAGAAAAAACAATCTGATCAATAGGTTGTCTTTCTTCCCCTTCTCAGAGAAACCTTTCTCCTGTCAAACTAGTGAAATCTTTTCAGATTTAATCTACCAACATTTTCAGAATCAGACCTAGTGTATCTGGTTCATTCTTACTAGGAGCTTCTTTTCTACAAAATCACTTGAACTGTGTTCAATTTGTCCTTTTACATGATAGAAAGTATCTGTAAAGAAATTTCTGTGAAATTTTACGCAGAAGTTTCTAAGAAGTATTAATTTACCTGCCTATCTTAGAGTTTTTTCTTTTTAATATCCAATTTAAGACTCTTATGTCAAAACTCATAGTCATGAATGTTTGCTTAGTTTTGGTAATTTTTTTTTTTTACCTTCTCACCCTCTTTAATAAACCTAATGTGTATAATGCTAGATTTACTATATATTTTAGAATAGGAATGCAGCATCATCTAGTAGAAAGGAGAAGCACTTTTTTGCTAGAAAGAAAAGGTTTCCTTTACACGAATAATTGAGTGCTAGAAGATTTTTTTCATGAGCAACTAGTTTTCATATTATTTGTTGCAAGGTTTGTAGAGCCTCTCTGACAGTTATTGCTGTGGAAGAAGTAAGAATGTTGATATTAGTTCATAAAACTATCAACTTGCTTTCATAACTGCTGCCTGAAATAGGAAATAGAAGGTGAGATTCTGAGTCCAAAGAGATCATTGCTTTGCCAGCCCTCTCACATATCTGCACTATCATGTTGAAAGTGCTGAATATTCTTCTTCCCATTTCTGGGTGGCTTGCAGACCCTGAGAGAAGATACCTGAAGTCTTCTAAAGGGTACTAGAGAATGGATTCTTACATGAAAGGTGTATTTCTTGAGTCTTCTCAAGTACAGAAAAGTTATTTAGTGTAGAGGTACCTCATACCATTCTCAAGGGAGCTGGCAACACAAGAATAGGAAGACATCTGAAAACAGTTCTGTTCAATATCTGTTCAATGTTGTTGTTGTTTTATGGACCTAACAGCAGTGAATGCCTGATTGCACTCTGGCTGGTTTGTTGTTGGATTATTTCTTTTCTCATGCTTGTAGTTATGTTGCAATATATATTTATCAGCACCTTCCTGTGCTTTCAGTCTGTGAGAGACTTTCAGTTTGGTACTTTGTTCTCCTTGGATTCATTGAGCTAAGTACTATACTATCCTTTTAGACTTGTGCACTTATCTTTTCCTACTAAGCCCCATTAAATAATGTAGTATCTCAAAGAGTGCAGCATCTTACACACTACAAAAATTAATGCCAGTATGCTTACTGGCTTATTTGTGTAGGAATTGACACTGTGCATGCAAAGGGAATGTAAATAAAGTTTGGGCAAAATGTAAATATTTCCTTTTGGCATAAATAATGAGCAATGTTTTGTATATTAGTAGTACCACCGGTAACAAGTAACACTGGATTTTAGGATGTCATGAAGAATCTTAGAATTTGTACAACAGGAAGCTGGATATGGGTATCAGAAATGTAATAGATGCAGCACTGGTTTGTGATGTAATTCAGACTCTTAAAAGCCAGACTAAACAATGCCTTCAGAGGAAATTTTTCATGAGCAAACATATAACTGCATAACTATTCAATGCAGATGGTTAATACATATGCAAGATTGACAGGGAAATGTGCATATGCTAGATAATTATTCAGAATTTTGAAAGATGGACACGTTTTCTAAAAATTTTTCCAAGTGTAAAACATCCATGGAATTTTACATAAATTGTAACATGTTGTAGTGTGACTTTAATTGCTGGTTGTCAAGCAAAGTCCAACCATCAATAAACACTTTATAGCACTCAGTAAGATTGGTTGTCCTTTGATAGGTCAGTACTAATGATTTAAAGGAAAAATATTCCATGAACTCACACAGGTAAGAAATTAGGAAGCAAAGAGGTTTTTTGGCTACTTTTTTTTTGTTACACTCTATCTACTCTAATGTCTTTTGCACTCCTTTTTCTGTCTAGACAGAAATCAGTTTGCATTGCAAATCCCTCCAGACTGCTTTGTGAATTAATAGGTAGTCAAGTTACTCAAAGCCAACATCACAGTTTGTCAAATTACCTGTTCTGTACTTCTTTCTTGGACATTTTGACTTCATACTGATTGAATCCTTCAAAAACAGGCTGCCTGAAAAAGAAAAATCCCATGGAATGACTTGCCAGCTGTTGATATTTTGACCATTACTCAGCTGTCTGGAGACAGCCACAAACTGTATTGAATTACATTAGAACGATTGTCTAACAGCATGTAAGAAGAAAACTGTATGAAGTAATTTTGCATAAGTTGCCAGGGAATTGCCACATGCATGCTTTTTTTTCCTAAGCACAATACTGTGTATGTTCTTAAAACACATCTCAAAAGATAGTTATCACTTCTCTTGGACTGTGCTTTCTTGTTTCCTGTTTAACTGCTCTGTTGCAGAGTCTCCACTCTAGCAAGTAACCTCTTTAGAAATTCCCCTCTATTTCTACATGACGATTGAAACTGAAAATGCAAGGCAAATGTTACAGAAATCCTTACTGCTTCCCTGCACCAAGAAAATCACTTTTCTGGTAGCTGATGAAATTCAAAACACAGAAGCTTTGGTAGGTTAGCATGTATTCCAGACCCTTGCACTTTTTAATGAAAGCAAGAGAATTACGCCTAAATATCTGTCTTCTTTCACTGCTGAAAAGCAAACAGGGGCTTGGAGAGAGCAATCTTCTATGAGCCATATCTCAAAAAGCCAGATTAAGAGAAAAACTGAAAATAGGCTAAAAACTCTCTTCATTTAAGCTGGTCTGATCAACGTAGATATTATTGCTTGTCAATTAAATTTTCAGTTGTACTCAGTACTCCCAAGATACCTACAGAATTCTGTTCCTATCGATGACTCATCTTAATTCTGACTGCTACAACTATCCTTGCTTGTTGATGTTTCCAATTTCAAAGTAAACATCTGATCTGTTTTGTACTATGTGATTTAAAAAAAGAACAATTCTGTCATTCCTCACCGATTGCAAACATTTAGAAGTTTTTTAGCACAGTAATATTCACAGCTATTTTGCTGAATGCATTTGTTCCAGCCTTGATGTATATACCTAACTTAACTTTTAACTAGGTGGCTTAGGCATCTACAGTATCATAACTGCCTTAGGGTAAGCTTTAGCATAAACTTTTCCTTGACAGTGATAAATGGATTAATTTCTCCTCAAACCTGAACAATGTTTTAGGGGCTAAACTTTTTCTTGATATAGCAGTGTTCCCATTTATTGTACCCAATCTGGCTGGATAGCAGACATCTTGGTTTTTGATTACATATTGTGTAACCTAGGCTCTCCATCCTAAAAGTGCATTTTATTGCTGCAATCACATTTGCTGTTGTTCAGTTTTCTTATCAGTCTTTTGTAAGTGCTGTTTGAGATCTCTTCAAACATAGTCACTTTTGTGCATCTTCTAAAAACTTTACTCTTCATTTCTTGAGAGATTTAAAGCCTATTAGATAGGCCAGAACTGCTGTCTGACTGGGTAAAGGTATATGTGATAGTGATCATCAGAAACAGGCAAATGAAATATCTTTTTTTTGGTTATGTTATTGCAAGCTAAGGCATTTACAGGTCTGGTATACCGCCATTTATTATGCTGCTCTGCCTATTCTTCTCTATTTTCACACTTCTCTATTCTCTTTATATAAAAGATGCATGGATACCTAGATGAGAAGTAACCCTGTGGTTACACAAGTTGTCTACAAGTTGGCAGAGTCCTCTTTGGTTGAATTTTTACCAGGAAACCACAACTGTGACTTCTCACTGTCTCTGTGTGTCAGAAAACTTATGGCTTTGAACCTACAGCTATGGAAGTGGCTCTGTTCATTGCATCACAATGAACAGCTACTAGCAAAGGCTGTACTATTTCCCCAGCTGTGTGTGCATTACAGTGCAGGAAGCTAATGGTCACATTTGGAGATGAAGTTGCAGATATAAGAACTACTCTACCTTTAATGTAATACAGAGAAGCATTCTGAAGTAAACACATTGCCAGTAATAATATTTGTTAAAATGCAACAAGTTTTCTCTCTTACCAAAGTTTATTCTTCATAATGGACTCATGAACCATAAAGGGAAAGAATTGCTGTGTAAAATGTAATCTTTCTTTCTAAATTACTGACAAAACAGTCAAGTACTTGCATGCCTAAGCATTTTACATGTTTCAGTGAACAAAATGCTTTTGTATTCATTTAGTCAAGTGTTAAATATGTTTTAAGGCCCTGAGAACAGCATTTCAGAGCTGCTCTCTGGAACACATTTCTGTGATGAAGTTATTTGTCAGCTGATGATCGCCAGGAAGTAGAACAGACATTTCCCTCAAATCTTCCGATTCTGCTTAGCACAGTACCAGAAAGTAAAATAATTATGTAAGCCAGGATGTAAAGGTAGAAAAACACTCAGAACACTGATATATCCAGAGTTGTTATGGAAATCTTGAAAGAACCTTTCTTTTGCCAAATTAGTATTTCGTTTCTAAGAGTTCCACAGTAGTAAGCCTTTTAGCAAGGACCTGCAGGTGAGTGACTCTTGGCTTGGAGGAGGAAAATCAATAAAGAAGATGACAATATGTTGATCACAAAAGCTTTTTGCCCATGCTGCCTTTTGATTGGTTCTTAGGATTTTCATGTTTTCAGTTTAGCCAGTTTTCTTATGATTGATCACAAATGTGTTGCAGCTTGTTCACCTGGTTGAAAAGACTAAATTTTAATCTCTGATTATTTTCATCATTAATTTGCTTTGAAATTTTTTTACAAAGATTGCTGCACTGTACCATATACAATTTTAAAACATACCTCTGCAGTAAACAAAGCAAATCATTGTAGAATCCATTAGAATTCTTTTGTCACTGAAGAGTGAAGATCAGCTCTTCTCATGTGATCATTTTAAAAAGCTGGAAGAATGTTATGCATTAATTAGCTCTGCTGTTTGAAAAATCGGACTTCTTCTGGTTGCTATGTTTTACAGTGCCTTTGCCCTCATTCAGAAAGCAGTTCTCAGCCTGGTGAAGTGATCTTCTTTTGCAGTCCTGAAATACCCAGCTTTCAGCATTCTGCTGTTAAATGAACAGGAAACTAGAGCGCTGCCTGTGTAAGATTACATCCCCAGGGTCAGCTCAGTGCAGGAGTACGCACGTGTGGTTAACAATACAGCTTCAACTGCTTATGACACACCAAGGCTCTAAAAAAAGCTGATCTCAGTAGTTCAAAAACTAGCTTGTGTTACCCATTACTTCCCTGATAAGACCTTTCATGAGTCATTAATCTTCATCTGTGTTAGATAAGATCCAACGTGCTACAGTATTACCAGACATGACTCTTGCAGCTACACGGAATGACTGGTTTGTGTTGCCAAAAATAAAGGCATGTTCTGCTGTCTGAAAACCAACTCTGAGCCAAATAGTTAGTCAGTCATTCAATTTTAGCCCATTTCCAGTACAGGAAGTTTTTGGATACATTGTCATTCATAATTGGAAAAATTTCATAACTTTTTTGTTAACTGTCTAAATGAGACACTGGTCTGTCGTTCCACAGGGGGAAAAAAAAAACAAACAACCACTATTTGAAAACGTTTTCCTTATTTGAAGTATAAGAAGTGAAGTTGACCTTACTGAACCTCTTCTACAGAATAATTTTCATATGGAAGTTATTAGGTTCTAAAGTACTTTTTCTCATTCTACAGTATGCTTTTATTAGCTGATTTTGAGATAATATATGGGTTTGTAAGTGTTCAAATTGCAAAATGCATTTTTCTTTTTTTTTAATTAAACTGAATATTATAAGACTTCTCTGCTTTGATTTTGAGACTAAAAAATCAGCATAAACAAAAGAAACTCAGAATTAATTAAGGAGACAAGCAATGTACTGTTATCCAGTTATAAAATTATTTCTCTATGTTGTGTAAATAGTAGGATTATTTAAATTATTTGTACTGTGACATTTTTAAAAAGACATAGTACCATTACAAGTAGAGATAAAGTAATTTCTTTGAAGAAACTGGAAAAAATATGTCTAAACAGTTAAGTGTGCCCATTATAAATAGATAAAATTGATTTAGCAAAAATTACTGTAAGACCACACCTAATATCCTTCACACAAGTTTTCTGACCAAAGCCGTGGTATAATCAAAGCATATACCATGGCCTATCAAAGTAGAATGAACAAATTTAAAACAGCTACAGAATATGTCTGTCACAGCATTCTGAAGAGTTTTTGGGGTTACTGGTTTTATTATATTTTTTTTTATCCATTCTCACCGCTGTGCAGACAGAGACAGAAATTATTTTCCCAGACTCTGCGTAAGGGGAATATTTATGCATCTGGAGTTTTTAATTCTGGTTAGTAGATACGGAAGAGCTATCTGGAAGCAGAGATAAAATATTTTCTAGTTTTACTGGGAATGGGATTTGACCTGAATGTTGCACAAAAGACAGAAAAAAAATTCAGAGAAAGAAAGAAAGAATTGTGTGACATTTGTACTGATGGTGATATTTAGAGACACAAAAAGAGCTTGCAAAGATAATTGTTTCTGGAAACCATTACATTCATTTGTATTAATCAGTACTATCCTGCATTAAAAAACAAGTCAAAGTTAAGCCAAAACATTGACTGCACAGACTTGTAACTGCAAAATTACTGTTTAAGCCAGTTCTGAAAGCTTAGCTTGATGAATTTACTTCTTTCAGAGGCAAAGTGATTTTCCTTAAAGCCAATTATGTTAGAAGCTCTTCAGCAGTTCTCCCAGTATTTCTTTGTAAAAGTCCACTTTCTGGTGTCCTTTTAACATACAGTGCAAAAAACACTACATGGTACTTTAAATAGTTTATGATGCACTTTATTTTTCTGTTTATTTCCAGAAGAGATATGTACACTTGTAATAGCAGAAACTTTTCCTGAAGATTCAGGAATTTTCACCTGCACAGCAACAAATGAACATGGTTCAGTAACAAGCAGTGCACAACTAACTGTCTGCTCAGGTATGTGACAAAGAGAAAGAGGAGCTTTTAGTCATAAATCTTACATAATTCATTTACCTGTGAGGTTATCAGTCTGATTTCTTTGTGGAAAATGGCTGCTGTAAGACATGGGGTTTGTCAACCCCAGTGCATTCATATAAAGCAAATGGAATGTTTCTTATGTGCATTTCCTGGTTTAATATTTGTATTAATGTGAAGTACATTTTTAAAGTTCTGCCAGAAGCCGGGCATATCTTAAGCATTAGGGTTCAAGACTAGATGGCAGCAGAGGCAAAATTAAAGAGATGAAATTATGCTACTAAAGGTGGCCTTCTGTAAAACAAAATGCTGTGACATGGTGTGTTTAGTTTTGTGATATGTTTCTGTATATATTGTCGTGGGATGCACTAACCCAGCTGCCATTGAAAACTTGCCATGTATACATGCATTCTTCAGCTTTTTTTATTTTTTTTTTTAATTATTTGTTCCTCAGTGATCCTGAAAGTCCAGGAAGAGGAAGTCCTGTTTTAACTGTTTTGCCAATCTCAGTGCCTCAATTCCTAAAATAGATTTAGAGAGATCCATTAGGTTTCTAGTTGTGCCTTTTGCATGGGACAAACTGAGAAAATGAATAGCCACCCATTTATCTAATTCAGCATAAATTATCAATAGGAGGACTAGAAAAATACCTTCATAAAACCAGAGATATATCACCTTTAAAAATCTGAAAATACACCTTGTATTTACCATGTACTTTGTCTATGACTTGTTGAAGAGATATTCTTTCTAATTTCCTTTAGCCAATTTGGAATGCTCTAGTGATGATTTCCATCATTTCCCACCACTTCCTCCAGTTGAAATTAGCTCTCTTGAGCTTCCTCCTAAGAAACACACAGATACCCCCCAAGCAAACAACACTGAGTTGAGACCTGGTGTGATGGACCTTCAACAGCAGCTCAGTTCACCTGAGGAAAAATCAAATGGCATTCATCCTCTTCATGGAGTAAATGGAATGGTTAACAGCAAGCCAAATGGTGATAAATCCATGCCACCTCCAGCTGTCTTGCTTTCACCCACAAAGGAGCCACCACCTGTGCTTGCCAAACCAAAGCTGTGAGTAATTTTTTTTTTGGTTTTTTTTTGTATAAACTTGATATTTGTTCACAACAAATTTTTGCCTGAAGCAATTTAGCATTAGTCAAATGGACAGTCACTGTGCCTGTTCCTTGAACAGTCTTTCTGCTGCTGTGATTTATGTGCCAAAGAGCTGAACACAGGAGACACTTGTTTTCTTTACTACGTCAAAGGGAAGAACATTCTATATCCCACTGCCTTTAGAAACATTTAAGATGAAGTCACAAACAGAAATATTGTAGTGGCTGTTGCTCTGTGCCTTTTTTCCCCTAGTCACTATACCTAAAGATCATAGCAGCCTGAGAATTTTGGATGCTATTTCTGTTTCAGCACCAGTTAGGTCCTTTTTTTCTGCATGTGCTTGGGCTTGTGTAGTCAGTGGATATTGAAGTGTGTAATGTTTTTATTATTTCTTATGTTTATGTATAACACATATCTCATTCTGCTTTCAGCCAGATTACAATAGCTCTCTTATAGCTAAAAATCTGAGAAGGCAAAGCTCTAGGAAAGGAGAGAGAAGTGAGTGGTAAAAAAGTTACACTAACAATTTTACCTTTTGTTGATGGTGATACCTTATGCATCAGCGATGTTATGCTCCCTGTTAGCTTGTGGTTTGATTTTAACATTGAGCAGACTCCTCTTTTCCATCTCCCTCAAGAATATTTGGAGTGTGATGAACTAAAATGATACTTTATTTCTTTTGCATCAATAGTCAGATGGAATTGTAAATTATAAAAATCTGTTTAAAAAGAAGCATGAAACATGGTCTTCAAGCTTAGCAAGGTCACTTGCTTTATTCCGTGTTTTCACAGGAAACTTGCAAAATATAAAAATGCTGTTATTTTAGCACTCATGTTGAATTTAAATGCACAAAAACACATTTGAGGCAGCCAGCCAACAGTATTCCCTTTCTATTCTCACCATTCTTTATTTCAGTTGCTCTTTGTCATTCTAAGAAATCTCTGGCAATTGCAGAAGGGAAGGAGGAGTGGAAGAGCTGGAAAGATGGAATAGTGAAATAACAGTGTATATGGTGGTGGTTGCACGTATGGGAGGGAGGTTGCTGGGAATGACAACTTGCAGATGATATGTGATATGGAGAAAGCCAGGTGGTCCTGTACCCAGCATATCTCTTGCAAGACCCACTTGTGGAGAAAGGAGATAGGGCAGGAAAAGAAGAAATTGCACCTCAGAGCTTTCTTTCCCAGAAGCAAGGCTGCCTGAGCTAAGGGAAAGAATGTGGTGTAAAAGACTTCTCATTGTCTAATGTTCACTTCTATGTGTGCAAAATTTGTTTTGTTTTTAAACACAGAGTCAACATAAAATATAGTAATGTGAGAGAGATGCGATTGCAAAAGTCCCTTCAGTTGCTGCTGTCCAAATTGATGACCTTGGAATCCCTAGAGTAGTTACACTGATTCCTGTATTTTGCGATTAACACCACTTGATGCACAAGAGACTGATCTTGATTGCAGTCAGGATACATGTTTTGCTTGGCCAAAGGCAGTGTAAGTGCATGCTGCTGTCAGAAATTGAAATCTTGCCTTTTCCTCAGCCAAGTGTTTTGCTCCCAAGCACAGTGATAGCATAAGGAGGGGAAAGAGTGCCAACAAGAGGAGAAAAAGAAATGTCTGACTTCAGAGACTTGAAATCAGCTTTTGGCATTTGGAAAACTGCTTCCCTTGTAAAAGTGAACAAAATTATGACATTAAAATTAGCTGAGTAGTAAAGTAGCTCTCTCAACCGTGAGAGTGATCTCTCTTGAAAAGAACTCATCTATGGAATTGTATCTGTCCATAGAGCATTAGATGATAGAATCAGCATATACTAGCAGTGAATAAGAACAAGCACACTTATTATAGCCTCTTTAAAAAGTTATTTAAACTTCTGAATTGTTAACGATGGAGAGAGCTTTAAGCTTCTGAAAATCATTAATAGGTTTATTTTTCAGGAAGACTGGTGTTAAATTTCCAAAATAATCTTTTGTTTTCAAGTTTATCTTAAATTATAAATTACTTAACAGGTTTATCTGTGAACTCTCTGAAAACAGTTTCTTCAGCCAATACTGAAAGTAATTGCAAAGAATTTGAGAATGATAGGCTGGTTTTGGTTTTGTGGGGGTTTTTTTATTATTTTTAATTTAACAAGAAGAAGAGACTGAGTACCTTCTTGAAGTATGACACATATTTGCATCTTGGCAATGAAGCTGTAACCAACACCTATAAATAATGATTTATCACAATTCAATCTAATGCAAGAGCGGACATGCTACAGAGAGTTACTGTAGCTGTTTTCAGGCTTGAAAAGTGTTTTTAAAGTCCTAGAAAACATTCAGGTTGTGGTTACAGACGCTTTAATAATCCTTAAGGCATCATTAGTTGTTGCTTCAGTCTGGTGCAAAGAATATTTAAAACAGTTTAATATGACAGTATAAAAAATTTCTGGGAAAATATATATAGAATTAATTAAGGAGGTAGTCAACACCAGATATTTTGCTAAAGTAAAATCTAGAAGACAATAATTCTAAATATGGTTAAAAGGAGCGATATTTCGTGATGTCTTGTTTGCTACATGAGTTTCTGTATAGTGGAAGGACTGTTGAACTGGGACAAAAACTCTGATTTCTGTGATTCTGATCTCTGCTGCAGGGACCTATTTGAGGAGGTTGAGCTATTTTTGTGCCTTGGACTTTTTTAGTCTGTAGTGGTATAATGCACAGATGAGGTTTCAGAAGATCCTCAGCAATGTATGTTATCTTAAGATATTTTTCATCTCCCCAAATTAGGCAAATGGTGTTAATGTTAATTTCAGTGTGAAGTCTGTGTATGAAGGTTCTGCCTTAAACCCCTTATAATCCTCAGTGTGAATGTCTGCAAAAAAGACACAACACTGTTCTGTAGAACTGTATATAACAAGTCCATGGTTTCAAATGAAGAACTTCCATTCAAGTGGCTTGGTATTACTATTATTTTTCCATGTGTCTGTTAAAATAGTAAGAGAAAAAAAGATGGTGTTTGAATGGTTACTGGATGTACCTGTGTGATGTTTGCTGGCTTTGTAACAAGCCTGCATTTTAAAGTTCATAGACTCAGTGTAGCTGCAATGTGGTGCCAGAGCTTCCTGACCAGAGAGCTTCTCTGCAGCTGTCTCATGTTCAGCCTCTTTGCATTGGAGTGTTATCCAAAAGTCTGTCACATACAATGACCACAAAGAGTATAAGCTTAAAGGGAGTTCATCATTTCCATAATAATTGTATTTGATATCTATAAGCAGTTAGAAACTGTTTGGAATATATTGAGAAAATCTGGATAGAAAAACAATATGTGAGAATAGGCAACAGTTCAATGATTCATGTAACTTAAATTCATGAGCAAAGGTCTATCCATATAAATTTCTTTTAGTTCATCTGCTGTGCTCTCTCAACGTTGATAAGGACCTTTGGATCTTTATCTTGCTGTTAAAGTCTACCCTCAATAAAATCTTGATCTACACATATTTTCTACTGTAGTAGAAATAACTCATGCTAAGTAAATTTGCTAAAATTTAAAGCGGGATAACTGGAAATAAAGTTAATTCTTTGAAAATAGTACAAGTCCAGAGCATTTTCTGCATCTTTTTTCACAATTAATATATGGATGTTTCATTTGTAATGCTTTTCTTCTCTCATTCTGTATCAATACATTATAACAGAAATGGAGTTGAAACAAGGAAAAGTTTTGTGAAGCATTTCCATTTCAGTGATCAACTGGCACTTGGACTAGGGTTCATAATTTACTAATAACAAAAAATATATGAAAATAGAGGAGGCTTTATAAGAGAATATTCTATGAAATAGGTTTTTTGCCCATTTTCTCAGACTCATTTCTTATGCAGAAGTTGCAAATCCTGAAAAGGAACAGAAAGTGTTATAATGTCTCCTGGCACACCCATGGAGTGAATGCAGTAGATAACAGTAAGTTTAAAACAAGGCATTAGTTGTCTTTATTTGGTGATCTTGAATCACTGTGAAAATCTCTGAGTCCAGTGGAAGACAGAAGATAGGAAATAGGAAGTGTTTTGAAATATAGGTTGAAAGTCACATTTCATTGCCTGCTTCAGATCAAGCATGACCCCAAACCAGTGCCAGTTATTGCTGAGAAATTTCCTTTATATTTGTGTCTTTGTTAACATAGTGTCAAAGGGTAATCACAAATGAACTTTAAGCCTTTTAAAATCTGCAGCAATAGAGGTCTGAATCTCTTTCTAACAATATATGTAAAAAACAAGAGAGGTTAAAGGTGATACATTTAATTTTTAGGTTTTTTCTCCTTTTGGCACTGATGTTTTCTGACCCAAGTAGGTGGAGACATCTAAATGTGCATCCTGCCTATGTAAAAGCTAATCAGTATTTTAACCAGAAAAGTCAAATATCCATTAAACAGTCATGAAATACATGTACTGTGTGTGCCACCATCATTGTATGTACACAGGTCTTTGGTATATTTTCAGATTTGCACTTTAACATTGAAAGCAATCCAGTTTATAGGACAAGCAGAGACATAAGGGAAATTAATAGACTCATAGAATGGTTTCAATTGGAAGGACCCTCAAGGATTATCTAGTTCCAGCCCCCCTGGAATGGGCAGGAACACCTTCTACTACACCAGGCTGCTCAAAGCCCCAACCAGCCTGGCCTAGAATGCTTCAAGGGATGGCGCATGCAACAGCTTCTCTGGGCAACTTTTCCAGTGCCTCACCACCCTCACAGTAAAGAATTTCTTCCTAATATCTAATCTAAACCTCTCCTCTTTCAGTTTAAAGCCACTGCTCCTTGTCCTGTCCCTGTATGTGCTATCTGCTCCAGATTTCCATAGGCCCGCTTGAGGTACTGGAAGGGATGCTCTCAGATCTCCCTAGAACCTTTTCTTCTCCAGGCTAAACAACCCTGGCTCTCTCAGCCCTCTGAACATCTTTGTGGCCTTCTCTGGCTCATTCAAACAAGGCCCTGTCTTTCTTATGTTGGGAACCCCAGGGCTGGATGCAGCACTGCAGGTGGGGGCTCACAAGAGTAGAGCAGAAGAGGGAGAGTAAACTTTCTCAAGCTGCTGGTCATACATTTTTTGTGCTGCCTAGGATATGGTTGGTCTTCTGGGCTACAAGTGCACAAGTTCAGCCACTTGCTTGAGCCTGTGCATGTTAAGCTTTCAGTTAAACACATGCTTTAAACTAGTAAAAACCTCTAGTTGCCTCCCAGAGTGTTCTCCCTCTTTTTTTCTGCCTAAGTATTGCTTTATAGCTCTGTTGCCTCTCTCGTACCTTTATTACCAACTGTCACCACCAGTTCCTCAAGTACCAAGAATGGGCTTTTTTCTAAGTAAAGGATAGCAAAGGTTGGGAGTGGGGGAGGATTGTGTATTTAAAGCAATTGTTTTTTTTTGTAACAAGGCTGAGCAGAACACTATGCCAACAGTTTATGATGCACCTTTGAACTAGAAAATATAGCAGGAAATGTTGTACTATCCATCTGCAGACAGTTTATGGATAGTTTTCTGGTAATCATGAACTAAAAGCATTGAAATGAAACATTTTGATTTTTTACATTTCTGTTGATTTTTTTGTTTGTTTGTTTCTTTCCTTCTTGCCTAAAAAACTGGGTGGATTAAATACTTGGAAATTATCAAGCAAAGGAAATCCAAGTGGTCAACCCAAGTTCTTCTAAAATGCAGCATTTTCTGAGAGGTTCTCAGTGTGCTTTTCGATAGGGAGTTCTTGCAGAAATATGCAAGGATTCTCTTGGTATCACAGGATAGAAATCTCAAACAAAATTATTAAATGCTTCCCTGCATGCAATTTAATCATCATATGTATTTTATTTTTACATGGCTTTGAATAGGGCATGCAACCACATTTCCCTTGGTATTCTTTCATCCCTGACCATGTAAATATCCAATATACATATAATTTTGAAATTGTAAATGTATCATCTTATGCTGGATAAAGAGAAGCAAGGCAGGTGAGGAGGGATATAGTTTTTATTTTGAACCACTTTTGTTTACTCTTTCTTAATACAGCTAAATCCATTTGCCAGGACTGCTCATTCCAGCTGTAGAAGATAGGAGATGAAGCTGAAAAACTGAAATGGATAGTGTTCATAATTTTGAATTTGGTTGTCAGGAAAAACTAAATTTTAAAGTCTCTAAAATGGTATATCTGTCACCTTTGCCTTCTGAGTGACTTCAAAGCGAAAGGTCCCATCTGATCCAGGTGAAAAGGTTTTAAGTAATACAGCAGAAGATTGCACTGTCACTTCCCTTGGCACTCAGATCTGTTGAGAAATTAAAAAAAAAATTTCTGCATATATTATATAATTCTTAGTATTTTAATCCAAAATGAGAGACTGGAAATCCTTACTCAACTGAGATATGACATGGAAATTGATTCATATTGAAAAATGCAATATTTATTTTAGAAAATCTGCTTGTCCCTTTTGTACAGGTTTTGACAGTACTTTTTATGATGTTCAATTAGTCAACAAATTGAAATAAAATTATGTTTTGCAGAGTCTGGATAGATAAACATAAAGTTCCTTTTGATAACATGAACTTCAAAGTATTATGGACACTACAATTCTCTATGATAGACAAGCATAATTATGTGAATGGTAGTTGGGTTAAATAGTCATTATGTTTGAATGGGATTTCAAAGTTAAATGAATTCAGCTTGAAATCTTCAACAATAGGAGGACTGATTAGTAATTGTTTTATTCCTTTTTCCTTCAAGAAATAAAAAACAAAGAAGCCAATTTGAGGATTTTTTAGCAAGGATAACTTCTGAATAGCTAATTTACTGCATGTTTTTTAAAATATAGCCAAAAAAAATTAGCTAAACTATCTAAACACAAACTAAACTTGTTAAACAGAAGTTCAGGTGCTGGCTACCCTCAAACTCCCAGTGCCTACTCTTTAATAAACTTGTTCTTGGAATTTACCTTATCCTAGAAACCACCTGCAATTAGTCCTACCCATCTGCCTGCAGTTGGTCATGCCCATGCTCTGAAAAAAGCTCTGCAGAAGTGTGAACTCATCTTTGAGTAAGGAGATTTGCTGGAGATGCTAGCTCATGAAGTTTAATCATAAACTCATAATTATATAGCTACTTGATTTTAATATTCTTCTGTTCCCTCCTAACATATGCCAGATTTTTTTTATTAGTGATGCAATTGTCTGATGGTTTCTATGCTTCCTCTATCTGTGATTGTACTACTAAGTTTTTCATGTATGTCATTTCAAGTTTTCATCCTTGTTCTCACGTATATCTGCCATTATCTGTTGCATTTACTTATATTAGCTGTTTGTTGCATGAACTTATAATAACTTATATTATTAAGAACTTATTATATAACTTTAAATTTTCTGTGTTAAGAAATGTTTTCTGGTGATGAAAAAAAGAAGTTAGAACTCAGTGGAATTTTCTTTTTTCTGGTTCAGTGTTCATGCTATGAAACTTAGCTACAAAATTTCCATATGCTATGTTTTTGTCAAAAACAGAATCAATAGAGGTAAATAAATACACCAAAAAAAGGCCTAAGAATTGAGCAAGTGCTTCAGGTCCTATTCTGTCAGCCTTAGTCTTGTCCTAAGAAGCCTTATTGCTCTCTTAGAGGTTTTATGGAGGTAAGAATGGAAAAGGCTTACCCTAGTGGAGGGAGCGGTGTTCCTTGAGTAGATATCTGTCAAGGAAATAAATTAATACTTTCTAGAACACTGACAAAACCATGTAAGAGACAGCGGCTGGACTACTTTCAGAGGCCTTGTTTATATCCTAGAAGAAGTACAAAATTGGAAGCACAAGTCTAGAATTTGGCTGCACAGGAGAAGTTGGGTATTTGGTTTGAATTTAGTCATAGGGAAGACAGAAAAGATCCCAAAGCTAAAGGCCAGGGTAGCTGTATTTACACAAAATAGTTCCACCACTGGTGTAGGAAATGTCTCCAGGGGATGGTAAAGGGTTGGCCTTAGTATCAAGTAGAAAAGCTGTTTACTAGAAATACTTCTTATCTTTTGGGAGACTTGATAATATATAGAATACATATAGTGTTTGTCTAAAAAAAAATACTCATGAAAAGCTAACTTGGTTGATATCTGGAAGGTTCTAGAATTCCTGCCTGTTACTTTGTGTCAGGTCTTTAGGTACCCTTGCCAAACTCTGCAGTGTATTTAGTAAGAAAAATAATAAGCATATATGAAGCTAATGCAATTTGACACCTAGTAAATACTGAGAATTTTGCTTCCAGAATGAGATCTTGGCAACCCTCTTATAACCTCTCAAAGGCACGGCTTTCTTTTATTCTTTTTAATAATTGTTTTTGCTCATCACAGACTTAATAAAGCAGATCTTTGTGATGTTCAGTTATATGTATAAAATATCTTAGTTTTCAAGAATGTGAAGCATCAACTCAGAACAAGTGGAATTCTATGTATTTACCCACTATGTGACATACTAAATGTGCCTTTACACAGGCAAAGTATTAGTTTCTTGTATGTTCTTTGATTTTTTTTTTTCTCTTATTGCCATTATCCTGATTCTGGAATTCATCTGTATTTTATGGGCTTATCCTTGAAAACAATTTTCATGTCCTCCTCCATTTATCTGAAAGACATGGTTGCCAATTTTATTTTTCCCTCCTTCTCCCTTTCTTTCTCCCTCCCCCTAATAATTTTGACCACTGTAATATTTCCACTTGTATCTTCTTTCTGTTTCTGTATGCTTTTTAAGAAACATGTGGACTGTGTTTTTTTCATGTTTTGTTCAATTGCAAGAGTTTGTCAATCAAAATTTTGCTTGCCATTCCCCTGTCTCACCTTCTCACCTCCCCATAGTAAATCCTTTAAGAAACAGATGTAGGATTGTTCAGTTCAAGTCTTTTATAAAACCTAGGCTTTTTTTTTTTTAATTGCAGTTAGATAACTAGTGTGGTACGTGAATTTAATTAAATGTTGCATGTTGGACAAAGTGAGTTTTCTGTAAAATAGCTGGCAGCTTCAATTCTATGTCAGAAAATAATTTTCAATAAATTTATTGGGGGTTTTCACTAGCTGTCAAGATTCCTCAGAAATCTGAATATTTTATATAACTTTACAATTTTACAGGAAATAATATGAAATGCAATAAAGAAAATAAAATAAGCCAGATGAGAAAAACATGTTTACATGTTTGCAAATGGAAGTACTAGTAAAATAACCTTTGATTTGTTGACTTTTAATCCCCAGTTCTCTATGGGATGGTGTCTGTATTTTTGTCTGTTTTATACAGTTGATAAATATCAATCCATGATAAACTGATTTGACATCCAGAGAATGAGGGTGGTAGCTGAAAAATCTATTTAGGAAAATGGGTAGAATAGCATAAAACCTATTCAACATTTTCTGTTACATCTGTCTTACACCTGTATCACAGAATTTTTAAAATGCATACAACAATTGAAGGATAGGAACTATATTTTAAAAAAACAGAAGCATTTTAGTCTGAGTGAAGAAGTTTACTTCAAATTTTATGGCGATGTTCACAATGATTGAAATTCTCACCATTTTCAGTGCAGTAGTACTGAAAATTTACAAATATTTTTATTTTCTCACGGTTATTCATTTCATTAAAGTCAATTCAGTACAAGTGGTAGTAGTTTACTCAAATCCTGTTGCAGTTGTTGATATATTTCTGCAGTGAAAAACAGAAATGGGCGATAGTAATAACAATTCAGAGGGAAAATTTCTCTTTCTTCAATTTGAAAAGTGCAATTAAAGGAAAGACTTTCCTAAAATTTCTCTTTTCCAAAAAGTTTTTAATTCTAATAGAAATTAAAAAGAAGTTAAAATAATTGTAATAGAAAAAAATAAGTTAAAGTAACTAGAGCTTGAATTTGCTCTTCCTTCATTCCCCTTCCCTTGCTTACTGTTGCTCATGTTTTCTCATTCATTCATGCTCTCACCCCCCTCTCTCTCTCTCTCTTTCTTTCATTCTGATGGAAAGTCTTCACGATTAAAAATCTTCACAATCCAGAGAGATGAACCACTGTTAACATAAGCTTCCCCAATTCAGGATAAGGACTGTTTTGCATTTATTGCACTATCATGATTTCACAAGGCCTCAAAGCGTTCTTAGCAGAGTCAGGAAAAACTCAGACTTTCCATTTCAAATACAATAATGTCAGAGTTACTGTAGGAATTCATTTTCTGTGGGTTGTGTTGAGTTGCTGCATTAATTTTCCTACTTGGAGGAATTAAATAATTGCATGATCTTGACAGATGTACAAAATGCAGATCAAATTGCTTAAGTGCTCAGTGGGTGAGAAAGGCAGGGTAGAAGCCTAAATTTTTCATGTGAAAATTCTGATTAAAGAGGTTTCATCAAAGACACTATGGCAAATTATTTTAGAGAACTGCTAAGTTCTTTGTAATATTAAATGTTTTTACTGGGTGTCTTTAATAGAAGTGACATTACAAGACTCTGTATTGAGTTTTCTAGAAATGACTGTGTTAACAGTATGCTTAGAGTTTGTATAATTAAGTCATTTTCTTATCTATTTGAGTGAAAAATCTATTATGTTTCTTTATTAATCTCACCTATGGTGTTCTTCCATAATCATGTTCTGATTTGTTGTTCCATTCTGTGCAAGTGCTTATAATTTCTCTTATGTCTTAATATTACATTTTAAATATATGCCTGTGAATCAGTTAGTGTGCTGACTATCTTTAAAAAAAAGTATGTGTAGCTGTGGAATTTCTTATAATCTGTTACAGCTGCCTAATATGAAAACCATCATATAGCACCTATAAACTCTACTGCCCTCTTGGAACTGACATGGAGTGATTGGGAATTTGGTAAAAGCAGAACTTCCTGTCCACTGCATGCAGAAATGGATATGATCTCAATGTACACACACAGAAGTATACCTGCAGTTATTCTTTCACCAATTACCAAGTGAGATATCTTCCTATTGATAAACCAGCTGTTTTACCCACGGACCTGCCATGCAAATTGCAAGCTGATGATAATTTGTGAATGTGGCAGACGTGAGTTTAACATGCCAAACCTCGGTTCTAGTTTTAAATATATCTAAATAAAGTAGAAAAATATTAGAAACATACTGAACCTGCAAGTGGTCTGTGGGATAATATTTAAAATTTCTCGCTTATTGCAGAAGGATACTTTCTCATTATATAATTTTCTGCTTATTCTGTTGGTACTAGAGACTGACATAGAACCTGAAAATAAATGCTCTTCTGTAGTGTTGTATGTGTGCAGTATATGTGCCAAACATTAACAGGTACTGATCTTCTGGCAATTTATCTATGTTTATCTCCTGGACTTTCATAAAGTACCTTGCCAGTAAATGCATTGTGCAAGTCCTTTGGCATTTTTTCACCTTTCCTATCTGTACCTGTTTGCTTTTTAATTTCCCCCTGAAACTGATTTCTTAAACTAAAGATTTGTTTGGTTTTTATTTGTGCTGCCAAGTACAGTGCAATGTGATTATTTTTTTAATTTGGAAGAGAATGAGGGAAGTAAGCTTAACTAAGCTTAAAGCCTATAGAGTCCTAATGAGAACCTGCATTCAGAGTACTTGAATGTCATCTCTTGCTAGTTCAGTTTCTATGATAGGAATTCTGTAAGCAAACCTTGTATTTCTGCAGAACCTTTCCAGGTTTCAAGAATAGCAGTAGGTATGCAAGTGGTGATCTTGGCGAAGAACACAATTTTGTGGTTCAGTAGCAGTGCATTCTCCCTGATTGGTGAATAAATTGAAGCATCAACAGCACATTCCAAAAGGTAAAACATAGTGGAATTGATTGCTGCTGTTGTAGTTCAGGGAAAGTTTAATGTCTGCTATGTAACACTCTGAGAAAATGACCTGTTAATACTCACCCAGAGAAAGCTCAAGCAGTCTCAAGTGACAACAGCTTTATTGCAGAAGTTTGCTTTTTTTTGGATTTTACCTAAAGGATGGAGGCATCTTTCTTTTCCAGCTTTCTCAATTCACTACTAGCATTTTCTGTTGTGTCACTTTTGAGAAAAATGCTTTTTATTTTATGATTAAATATTCAAAATATATAAAATGGGAACATTACTGTAAAAGTCTGATTTTATTTTCTGAAAACTAATTACTCAAACATGCATATTAACTACATCTTTAAAATTCATTAATTTTCGTAACTGCTTGCAGGATAAAATTGTCATTGGAGATTATACAGAAGTGAGAAGTCCACTGAAGTGCTTCATTTTGTCTTTTTTTTTTTAATAATAGCTGTAGTATTTTAAATACTTAGGGAAATAGTTATCATATTGGCTTAGATGTTATTCAGTTGCTGAAATTGCTTAGAATTTTGAGTCTTGGATACACTTCAACTTTTGTTTACTTTTATAATGCTCACTGGGAATTAACTCTTCCTCCCTAAAGTAATGTAAGATAAGCAGTGTTTTCTGTCAGAAACAGAAATTCACAGCTACCCTTTTGGTTCCCTTGCTAATCATGTTTACTTAACTCTCAACACAAGTCTAAAATGGACTTTAGTGATATTTCCAGACTTTGTTATCTAGTAAATTCTTGTCTGAGCGAAGTTGCCAAGTCAGCCCCTGAAGGCAGAGCTGTGTGCCTTCAGCTTCCACTAAAACACACAACATGCTGCTGGTTATCAGCAAACACCCTAGAAATGCGTGTTAAAAATATTCAATATGCAGAAGTATCCTTTCAGCATCCACAGCCATTGGAATTATGTAATGAGCCTCCCCCTTGCTTTATTAAAGTCACAGAAGAATTTGATGACATGTCACAAGAGGGGACTATATGTCCTGCATACAGAACACCTGAGCCAAAACAAGATATGTGGAGGATGGGGGCAAAAAAAGCCTTTATAAATGTCCAGAATTACAAATGTCCAGCCTGGCTATTGCTGTAGTATAAGTAAATATTATGTTCTTTTTTTTTTCCCTTCTGTGTGTTTGTGTAAATGAAAGACAAAGAATTGCTAACTTAATTAAAGACAGCATGGGGCAAATATGAAGGTCCCTGAGACAGGACTCTGCAGTTTTGATGCTGATGGGTGCACTTTTTCTCTGTCCAGTTTATTTTTCCTATGTGAATACTTGTCTCTTACAGTAGAAAGACAAGAAGCATAAGAGAATTTGAGTTTTTCTATCACTAGCCCATAGAGTTTTGTAATTGACTGTAGTTGCAGTAATCTGTTTTATTGCAGAAGGCTACAGATATGAATTTTTTAATTTTATGTTCCCAAACATATTTTATAATTTCATTACATCATGAAGTGGTAGTTGCTGCATATAGAAATTGTTTGCACACATATCTTTGTCTCACATTTCTTAAGATCCATGCTCAGAGACAGTGAGGGTTAGCCCCCTCATCGTTCCTTGGTCGATAACCGGCTCATGTGGCAGGGATCCCAAATGCCTCTCTTCAGTACCATCCAGAACTGTAGCCTCGCCTGCAGCATCCCAAAGACGGACTAACCAACTGATTAGAGATTCATCAGATCATTGAGTGTAATCCTTTTTTAGGCCACGAAGGTCTTTCAGGGTAAAGGACTCAATAGTGACTTCTGATCTTGTGTCAGGAACTTGCTTTGAGGGTCCTTCCCCTGGTTCATCATCCTTCGCTGGCCGATCCGTTTTGGTTGTGTGTTTTCTGCCTCTTGGGGTAGGAGCAACAGCCATTGCTGGAGGCTCACTGTTTGGTTTAGCTGCTGGCTTAGGTTTACTGTCTGGTTTAGCTACAACCTGAGTAACTGGGGTGTTGGCTGCAGCCTGAGTGCCTGGGCTAGCTGCTGATTTATGTCCCTGCCCCCCTGCCTCTCTCTGCTGCCCTACAGTATCAAGCAGGGTGCAATAAGCATATGCCAGGGCCCAGCTTACTGCAATGAGATTTTTCTCATTGGAATCATCATGGCACTTTTCTTTCAGGTATTTTCCCACTTCAGCTGGGTTCTGTATTTGTTCATGTGGAAAATCCCAGCTTATAGGGTCAGAAAATTCTTGCAGGGTTTGGCCCATATTCTCCCATTCTCCACACTCAGGATTTTCCACACCTGGGTCTACTTCTGGGTCAGGGGTCTCATCAGCTCCTCTGGACATACCAGCCTTCACTCCAGACACGCTGCAGACCATGCAGAGGGAGCTTACCAGATAAAATACCAGGAAAGTGGTTTCTTTACCATTCAGGAAAATCTGAACAGTCTCAAAAAGTGACATGATTGATTCAAAGGAGAAGAAGGAAAGGAAAGGAAAGGCTGAAAAGCTTTATTCTCTGCTCCTCTTCTAACAAACTGGGTGCAATTACTAATAAACTCCCAAAATATGCTATTAGAACTAGGATGCAGGGTAGGCCGAAGAAACCATAAACCATGCATATCTTGAACAAACTTCAGTACCTTTGTAAATTCTTTTTAAGCCATTATTACTACTCTCAGCACAACAGCAGCCCGAATCCATGCCCCTCTACTGTAAAAGCTACATGTTAGGGACAATACTGGAGCTATCTCCAGTTAAGAAAATAAGCCTAGGGACCAGAAAGGTATTAAAACTTTAAAAAGCCTAGGGACCAGAGAAACATGATGGCTTTCACCCAGAGAGACGTGAATTTAAGCAACATGGCTACTGACTGCTTTATCCCAATACAGAGTAAGTGAAACTAAAATGCAATCAGTAGAGGCTTTTTCCACTTTCTTGAGGCGCACGCTGGGCGCCAAAAAGTATTTGTCTTGGTTTAGGACAAATTTGGGAGGAAACTTTTGGATGGGTTTTTTTTTTTTTAGAAAGCAAATTCAAGTGGCCTTTTTTTCTCACTGGTTTGGGAAAGATTCCTTTGGAGAAAAGTGGGAAAAACTACCTATTTAACAAGCAAAGTACTCAGAAACATGAAAAAAATGAGCAATATTAAACAATGGAACCTTCAGTTGTTTTGAAGAGATGGCAAATTCAGAGAGAGCCCTTTTTGTGAGGTGTAACTCAGCTCTCTTTCAGTCTCTCCAGGGCTCGGGTCTCTCCGGGGCTCGGATCCGGTGTCCCGGCCACAGTGCAGCTTGGAGGGCCCTCTCCCTGATGGCAGTCCTGCTGTTCTCAGATCGAACAGTAGTTGAACAGCTCCAAAAGACTTCTGGCTAACTAAAAAAAACTACCTAAAAGCAAAGGAGAGCCCTCTCCCCTGTGCATGCTGCAGATAACACAGCCCGTGAGAAGGAGTGTGGGGGAGCAAGTGCAGCCTCCGAAAACAAACTGTGTGCTTCTTCTCTCCCTGCTTTGCTCTCGAACCGCTCTTAACGGTGCAGAAGTTAATGTCCTGCATAAACAGAACAGACAAGTGGGGACACAAGCATCATAAAGTCACCCCAGGAGAAGTGGTAAATACTATTCTCACAATATTCCGAGAATGAGGAAAATTGGAGAGAAACGACTCCTCTCTTCTTGGTGAGTGTGGAAACAGCTCAAGCAGGTTATTACAGATGCTGCTGAATTATCATCATAACTCAAGTTATTCCACAGTATTCTCATGGCTAAGGTGATTACTTAAAAGCTGATGATTCCGTGTTTCATTAAGGGAAAAAAACTATAAAATAATGAATATTCCAGATTTTTATTTCACTCACAATATTACATTTCCATCTCCCATGGCATTTATAAACAAGCAATTTTTGGTTCAATTTTGAGGTTGTTTACTATCACATTGTTGTAGACAGTGCCTGGCAGTGGATTCCATTTTTTGGCAGAATCCTCCTATAGTGTGGTTATTAATACCTTATTTAAGACTCTCTGCTTCTCTCTGTGGAGAGAAGACTGTTGTGAAGAAATCTAGGACCATTATAGGACAATTGTTTTATCCTTGATACACATTGATTTCTAACAGGTTATCAATACACAAATGACAGGATGATTTCATTAGAAAAAATCATATGTGACTTTCAGGAAAAGTATTTCAGTTTAACCTGAGTCAGGGTTACCCAAACAGTTACCAAAAAGTTACCCAAAACAGGGTTATCCTCTGTGCTGATTGGTAAAGAGATATTTTAAATATACCTCCCAATTCTCTGTAAGCATTAAAAAGAAGACATTGAAGGCATCTGAAAATAGCCTTGCTGTGTGTTGTTCTAGTGCCAGAATGAGAAGTGAGTTATTACTAGAAAGTTACTGACACAAAACTGTGAAGACAGAATTCAGTCATCTTTGTTTAAGGTATCTAGTTGCTTTACATAAATTTGTCAAACTGAAACTCAGAATGCTTGAAACTTTGAATTTAAATCATGCTTTTGAATATGAGTATGGAAACCTAGAGAAAAAAGACACATAAGTGTTTTGCTTGGTAACTAACAGAACAATCTGCAAGAAATGCTATAGGACATAAAGTATAGTTCATCAGAAGTAGCCAAAGGACAAAGAAAAGGAGTTTGGTTTTGGGTTTTTTGTTGTATTTAAAGTAAGCTAAATATACAAGTGGATGAGCTTCCGAGGTTTTGATGTAGCTGGCTTTTTATACGAGGTTTGTTCTGCCAGTTCTGACCAGGACAGAGCATGCATGTCAAATCTTTTTCTAAACAAGCCTCTCTGATTTCTTCCAGAGAACCAGCCTTACTAAAGTAAGGCAAGGTTAACCCTTATTTTAGAAAAGCATAATGTTATGGAAGTTGAGAGAAAGAAAGAGATTGTAGCTCACTGATATGGTGCTTCTAACAATAGACACCTATTTAAGCTATTAAATAAATGATGGCATTGTTTGCAAAATGAAATGAATTCAGAATAAATAGCAAACTTTCAAATTACTAGAACAAATGATGATTTCAAAAATCATCCTTTATTTTTTCTGGAAAAATAATGAAAATATTCAGCAATTTGTAAGATTTTACAGCTAAAGAAAAACCAAATTTTCTGGTAAAATGTGAGGTACATGAATGTGTTTCTTTATATTCTTTTACTACAACCATACAATTAATACTGGTATCAGTAATGGCATAAAAGTAAATTCTTCGAAAATATTTACCTCTCTGTAAAGTCTTGCTATAGTATGTCTTTTATGACAAAAAGGAGGACAAAAAAAACACTTTTAAAAGATTAAATCTCATTCTTCTGAAAAGGCACGCACATGGTAAGAACCCCTGCTGAAGCCACATCTAAATCCCATTTTATACTCAAACAGTGAAAGACCAAGCACTGGATTGCCAAGCCTGACCAGGCAATATTTGGACTGAAACATTTAGAAACAGTGCTGGGATAATGATATTCTCTACAGCTTTCAGATAGAGGTTAACATGTGATAACAGATAAGTATAAGCATGATTTTAGTGAAAACATTGTGAAATCAATGACTGAGGATTTGGACAACATAAATGTAACTTATTAAAGGAAGTATTAGGGATAGGAAATAGCTGTTTATACTCAATTTGTTGCATACCACTTGTATATTTCATGTTTACTCACCCATGGAATGTTTCAGAGAAAACATTGGGAAACTTCATCAACTTTTTGCCAACGCAAAATGCAGTACCGCGTTATTTAAGGACAGAATAACATTTTAGGAGTCCAGATTTCAGACGGTAACTCTATTAGCTTTGGATGTTGGCTGTTGGTTGTTGACCTTGTTAAAAATAAGCACAAATTGTGTGAGTTCTCTGTTCCCATTTACTCTTATTTGTGTGGGAATCCATATACTTTTAAACATTGTAACCGGTTCTAGTTATTCCTTTTTACCACCGAGTATGATCCATAAATTAGAATCCCTTTCTAGATATGGTCCAAGGATATCTCTTAAACTGTCAGAAAGCAGTTTGTTTTCAGCCCAAGTATTTTACAGCCTTAATTTGTGGTTAGAAGGAAGGTTATTCACTTAAACTTGAAAAGTGAATGAGAGAAATATTCTCTCTAAAATGAGGAAGTATTATAAACATAAAACATCGGATATAAATGCCAAAAAATTTTGAGAAGCCAAAGATATTTTTGTAAATTTTGTTTCAGTAATCCACATCAAAATTCACAAATATCAAGACCATAAAATTTCAGACCCCCATTTTAATTTGCAATGACTTGACTCTGATTTTCTTTGGCTCTACTGGAGTATCTATTAATATCCTATGTATATGGAGATTCCTGGAAAGAGATCTGAAAACAGAGTCATACTGTAGCTTATTTTAACCAGAAATTCCAATGGATTTTGTTCTTGTTTAATACAAGTAAATAATACTTTTTCCTTTCTTTTTTTTTAAAAGATATAGACTTCTACAAGACCCTTTGAAATGAGCTGTATACATTAACATGAAAGTAAGGAGAATGGGTTTTTCAGATACTAATAATTTCATCTCTTCTGAATGTTTGCAAACCATTGTAAATTTCTGTAAGTTCTAAGTTCCCAAAAGATGATTTAGTCTTGTGCTGCTTGAAGAAGAGCCTGGCTATACTCCTTACCAGTCTTCAGAGCGATGATGTTACACACTTCTTGTAGAATGTGGAAATAATAGGGTTATCAGAGCATTCCTTCTGTGAATAAAAGTTATCTAAAATGTAATTTGATTAGGCCTGTGCTTCTGATATTGAGTAATAGTGTATGTGTGCGTGTGTATTCCTATGATAATCCTTTCTGAAGATTCCTTTACTTAAAAATATATTCCAGTACTCAAGAGAAAACCTCAATCTCGCCTATTTGGAACTTGTGTGTGATGGTCATTGCACTAGGCATAAGGTATGCTAAATGTGAATTCATTTTTTATTTTCTGGTGTTTACCTGGAAAATACTCCTGCGTTCATTTTAGTTTTGTTAAGGGTTTTTTTGGCTGTTGCTCTTGGTTTTTCCATATTTGACAATTGTGGTGAAGATGCACCCCTCAAGCTAGTTCCATGTTTATTGATGGAATAGATACAGCATATTGCTACTCCAATACTATTAGGGTGTGCTGTGTGCTTCTAATTCTTGCATAGTGCTACTCCAAGAGTATTAGGGTATTGTGTGCTTCTAATTCTTCACAGATTCAAACCTATTAAGACTGGACCTTTCTCTCTTGGCTTTGATTGCTGAGAACCGTGTCTACAAACACCTTCTCTACATCATTGTCTTTCAGGAGCAAATCTGAAGAACCCACTAACTCTCCAGTGGGGTAGAGTATGAGTCTCCCTGGTGAGGCTCATTTCACATCATCATTTAGAGGTCAGTCTTCATGCAGTTCACAGAATCTGTTAGAAGTTGGGTTTTAGGTATCTAATTTAAGCTTACTGGAACTGGAGTCAACTTTGTATGTAAGTCAACTTATATATGTAGCATTATTTATGACAAAATAAGGCTGCTAAAGCAGCACAGAAAATGTAAAACTGTGGTAGTGCATTAACAATCTGAGTTTCTTGGCAGTACGTAGTTGCAAGGTCATTTTTATATGTGACTATTCTTAAATGAAACAAAAAATCTGTAGCTTTAAATGTAAACTACATTTGATATGCTCTTGTTTTACCAAAATGCCAGATGTTTCAGGTAGAGTGAAGATGACTCTTTAGAACTGATTTGTTCAGCTCAGTCAGAGACAGCCTGCCAAAACAAGGCAGGTTAGTTCCAAATCACTGCAAACGTGCTCTGAGAAGCAGGAAAGACTGCAGTAGTTTCTAGACCAATTAATTACACAGTTTGGGTTACTGTTTTTAGTGAGTGGTTGCAATAACCAAATGACCCACAGATACTCCATGGAAACATTATAAAAAATATGCTGTTTGAAATGTTTTTACTGTGTACAGTACAGCTTTGATCTTTCAAAGAACTTTTAATGCTTAGGATCATTTCAGAGCAAGTCATAGTCACAGCAAGTGAAGGAGGTATTTTAAACTTGCTGTAGCAAACATAGTTTTCTTAGAGGGATGAGAGTCTGAAATATTTCCAGTCTTCTGTAGCATATACTGCTTTTTTCTTTCATAGCTTTTTTTATGGATTCTCAGAAGTAGATAATGTTAGTGATACGCATTCCAGGAGGCCTCTTCTGCTTTGGCCTACTTTCAACATCCAGTACAGAAAGATGTGAGAGGATTAGTTCAGGCTGTAGGCTCATGTATGCACTTTCAACAAGCGTAAGGCAAAGCTGCCATCACCCTGTTCTGGCTTTCCCTCTGCCATGCTGATTCCATGGATCTTCTTTGCTTGGATCAGATAAAGAGTAGCCCAGGATGCCATGCCCGGTGAAAAGCAGTAAGATGTCTACATAAATGCTTGTGCTGGCACTAGATTGGAAATGGGCAGTGAGTTCCCAATAACAATGACACCTTTAAACATCTCTATGTGAAGCTGTGACTTCAGAACTCTTGCCATTGCAGTAATGATTATTCTCTCCTGCTCACTTATTCTACTGGAAGAAACTTATTGTTGCTCTTGGGTTTTTCTGTTTTGTTGTTTCTATTTTTCCGTTTCATGACAGTGCAGGATAAATGGGTTTTTAGTTTAACAGTAAGGATTTCTGGCCCAGGATTTTTATCCATGAGTTCATCTGCTCCTTATGTTGCTGATTTTTGTTTCTCATTGAGGATTTACAGTCCCTTGAGGTTTGATAAGTGAGAAGATAAAGCTGCCATAAGAAGTATCCTAGAAAATCAGACTCCAAAGAAACACCTGCAAATGATTTATGCTCTCTTTTAGTGGGTTTTACCCTAGGCTTCAGAAAAGTATGAGGGAATGCTTGCTCATTTGGAGAGTTGTAGAAACTTCCATAGGTACAGACTGGTGTAAGGCACTGTTCCTTTCCACTTATTTTGTTGTTCTTTTTCATTTCCTTGCCCACCCCCTGTCCTGTCTCTTGCTCCTCAATTCTTGTCTCTTCAAACATAGCAACCTCTCCCCAAATTCCTTCCATTTTTCTGCTGTTTACTCAAAGCCAGACAAGCTCCCTAACTATGAAAATTACCAAATGCAGGTCCTCTTCAGGGTACAGTTGTCTTTCCTTCTGTTGTACAGTGATAGTGCTACTGGAAATCTTGCACCTTGTACTTTCAGGAGCAGGGTTTTCTTTTCCAAATTTATGCAATGCAACTGTGAATTTTGCTTCATAAGTCAACTAGTAATTGATTTGAGAAGGAAGAATCAAAATACATTGTGTGTCTTTGAGGTGATGGAAATAAATAGTGATCATTTATTAGAAATATTATTTATGTTATGTGACAATCATAGCGCACAAACAATTGTATCAACAGAGAGGTGGGAAACTGTAGCAATGGTGTCTAGAGGGATGATGACTGAATAGGAGGTGAATGCTCAAATTCCTGAAATTACTGATGGAAAGTGTTTCTGTTCCACTTAACATTTCCATTCTTTGTCCCTTGCTACATGTTGGTCTCCATCAGATTGTGCCAAAACCAGCTGTGCATGTCTGGGACATTGAAACCTCTTTACAATGTAATGAAAGATTCATCTTCTATGAACATCATAATAATTTGTATGATGATTTTAGAGCCATAGAGACACTTCACAGAATTATGTAAGGCATCAGACTCTAAAGCAAAAATTGCATCAAACAGTACAATCTGAGGTAAAGTAGTTAAAGTGGTTAGAAAAGATGGCAAATTTTATTTCCCAACAAGCAGATAATTTGTATTTTATGGTTGCAGTTCTTTTTATACAACTTATATTTGCAGTTGAGTGCTTTTCTCAGAATTAGAGAAGAGTAAACTAGATCAGATAGATTAGGATGCAGTCATGCCAGCTTCTTATTTAAAGCCTAGTCACGTGCAAAAATGTTTGGAGCTATTTTTTTTTGTTAGCTGTCAAAATTCTTTCACCAAAGGATTTTCTGCTTTTAATGTCAGATGCCAGTATGCAATATTCTGAGCTTTTGAGGCCAATGTTGAAAATGGGTCTGTATCTGTGTTATTCTGTTCATAGCTTTGCTTTTGTGGAAAAAAAAAAAGGAAACCATTTTTTTTTAAAGTAAATGTACAATTGCATGTAATGTTTATAGTAGCACTTAGTCTAAACATCCATAAAAATGGTTTTAGGGTGTCTGTGTTTGGGTATTTATGAGTGGCTGCTGCATGGACCCATGTGCATTGATAGGAACTGTATGTTGCAGCTGGTTTTTCCTCATTTTAAAGATATGACTCTATTTCCACAAAGAAAAAAAAAAAGTAATTCTGAATATGCTTATACGGTGTTCTTTTGCTGAAGTGGCAATGTGAAAAAGGATTTTCCTGGGCAGATTAAAAACACTGGGTGCTCCAGACAGAACAATCGAGCATTTCAGAATGAATTATACTAACTTGCTGAACCAGACTCTTCTCCCTGTGGGCATGTATTTGTTTGCATATATTTATCAGTCTGCTTGGAAACAGAATGAGAAACATTCATGCATTGCCTTTTAGAGAAGAATCAGAATGGAACTTTTTTTGTTATTGTATTAGGGAAAAAAGGCATCCTAGGGAAGATTGTAGACACTTACTGTGAACTAGGAAGAGGCTGTAAAGGCGCTTCTTCCCAGTGATTCTCACACAGTGTGAGTTGCTAGTTCATCTTTCCTTTAGATAATGCCATGCTCCAGTTTAACAGTGAAGCATACTGTAACTCCCTGTCTCCTAGTTTAAGCTCCCTAAGGGAGGTATTTCAGGAAACCCTTACTTGCTTGTAGTTTCTTGACTGTTGGGCTATTTTACTTCTTTATTTTCACTCATGACCACATATGAAGCACTTCAGACTTAATTTGATTGCTAGGACTTTAGCAACAAATTCAAAAGCTTCCAGAATTTAAAGTTCCTAAACTAATGGCTCACTTAATACATTTAATATTTTAATAGCTAACTTCTGATGAAAGAACTTACTGGTTTGTTAAAGTTATGATCTTGTGGCCTCAGAATCAGGTTAGGTCTGATATTAGTGGTGGTTCTTCACAGGGTACAGGTCTATCTAGCAATAAAAGGTCTAGTGAGCACACAGAGCAATTACAGCTACTGACAAACTGCTGGAATTCTCTTCCCTTGTGACCGGAAAAATTGTTCCAGCATTTGACATAAAGCAAATGCTTACCAGTCACTGTGCAAGAGGTTGCTTGCAAAGGCATATGGGCTGTTCACACTGCTCAGTGCACACAAAGAAAGCAATATTAGGAGCCTGCTCACACATCACTGATGTTGTTAGTAAGGAGGCAAGCTCTTACAGTGTTTGTTTTGATTACTGGTCTGCAGAGCCCAAGAGCACTTCAGTGTCCAGGTGCCCCATCAATCCATGTTAGGATTTTGTCTCGTGAAAAGACTCAGGGTGCACTGTTCACTCTTCTCAAGTTTTTTTTTTACCATCTAAGAAGACCGATTTTCTTGGTTTTCTTCTACTTCTTATGTCCTTGCAAATCAATGCTCTTGGACATTTGCTAATTTCTAGGCTATAGCTCCCACTACTCGAACTGTGAATTGAAAACCATAATACCAATACAGATGACTTCAGTATAGGTTATGCATCTCCGTCATGTCAAAAGCCAAAAATATTGCTGAAAATAATGAATATGTAATCACATTTTCCACAATGAGGAAAGTGTCCTGCTGCATACTCTTTCAAGAGTATATCGAGGATTTAGGAATATACCCTCTCCACTTAAAGCTCCCCTTCTATTATGTGAAAAATGTATTAGACAGCTAGAATTACAGTTCCACTGTTTTTGCTTATTTATTTTTACTTTATAATTAATCTGACTTATACATTCAAAAGGAAGCTGGTGCCTACCTTGATTAATTGTGGATGTCTTTATATCTTCGCATGAGGATTTAAAGCAAGGCTGTTTGCTTTCTATGGCTATGAAAATATATTGGCAGGAGTTTTAAAATCTTGGGGAGAATTTGCTTTTCAGTAAAAGCAGTAATGGAATTAGTCATTCACTTTCACCCACTACCTAGCTAGTAAAAGCTGGTAGAAGTTTTTAATAAGGAACTATATACTGATTGGTGAAATTGGGTAAATAGGGAACTAGGGAATAACACAGTTTTTAATGACCTCCACATTTTGACTTATTAACAGTTTACACAGAAACTGTAGATTTTTCTTACAAATGGCACTTGTAGCTGTAACATGCTACGAGGATTTTCTGCTCTTTGCTTTGGCAGTCCATTTTCTGGGCCACAACATTCTCACTAATATAACCTGTGTAACATCGGATTTATTTTCACATACTTTCCTTTTACTCCTTACCCAAATTTGTTCTCTTTCCTAGGGATCAAGAAATGTTTCAGATTATTAATCCAGACCCATTTTCAGCCATATATAATAATTACTAAATCTCCTTCAGTTCTTTTTCATTGTTTATAAACAACCCGAAACCAACAAATATTTTGGACTGATGTACCTCAACCATGAGGTGGGAGGAGAGGAGAGCTTTAGCTTTCCTCAGACAGACAAATCAAAGTCAAGAGCTGAAGCTCCCAAAGGAAGGGTCTAAACAAGACAACTGTTTGATGGTGTCCTGCAGAATATCAAGACCAACATCACATCAATCTATGTTCTGGACCAAGTATGAAGCAATATTCCTGAAATCTATTTGTGGTGAGAATTACTCTCATGAACAGGCCCAGTATTACAGTTTAGTCTTAGTGTATCCTGAAGGGTTAGTTGCTAAGTAGTTGAAAAGGCTTAGAGAAGTTCTTGTAAACCTTTCAAGATGGTTTCCCTTACCCCCTTGCCTTGCAGTGAGACATAACCTGTCTCATGGAAATGTAGCCAGACTGACTGCCCTAACAGATTTCTTGGTCCACTGACTTGAAGCTGAAGTAACTGTGGTTTGAATTTAAGGCCACTGCACATGAATGAATTTAGTTACACAACTGAGTAATACTTTTTCAAGTTGAGATGAATACTTTCAGAGACAATTGTATGTTTTAGTTCATTAGTGTATTCAGTAAGGATGAATTATAGACACCAGACACTCAACAGTGACTCTTTGTAGATGGAATCTGTGATTATCTTATGCAGCTGATGTTGTCAGACTTTCAGTGGGACTGCAGAGGGACAAGAGCTGGTGATGCTGGAGGACAGAATGGACAGCATGTACCTTGGCAGGTTTCTCTCTGCCAGTATAGTTATCAGTGCATTCCCAAGGTGAATTTCATTGTCAGTGAGGAAAGTTTGCTCAAGTAGGCAGGGTACTGTAAAGTATCTCTCCCTCCAGCAACAGAGATGCAGAAACTAAGCTGTTTTGACAAGTAGGAATCTACTTCTGCTCCTTGAACTGCTTGTTGCAGGACTAAAGAGCGAATGGGACTTTTTGCTGCCTATATATCTAATATCCCACAGATGTTTTGGAGAAACAGCAGCAGAGAAGTAATATTTGTTAATATCATGGCCCTTTTTTTATTCATACAAAGAAGAATTTGAAATGTACTGCTTACTGATGTTAAAGAATGACAGTCACCCATATTAATTCATGTGAGAAGCAGTTTATAGAAGTCAGTATTGCTTAAATTGATGTCTGTATTCAAATACTGTTCATATCTGTCTCCCAAGTGTTATATGTGTGCTGTTGTAATCTTGATAGGCTCTGTTGTTTTCACAAGTTCTTCTTAATTCTTACCAACATCAATATTCAGGTCAGCATCCAAAAAAGATTATCTACCTCTCCAGTTTTGATTTGAGAATTCAACATATGTTTAGTAAGCTCTAATGTTTATTTAGTAAACCATTCCACACTGTATCAGTGGGACTGCAAGATCTAATGGAACATGTGTGCCATTGCTGTCAGATGGGCTTTTTTTTACTTTGCAAAGTAGGATCAGAAGGAATTTGTCTGAATAGAGACAAAAAGGGTAATAAAAGCATACTGTAGTTCAGAAATGACCTGGCATTGTTAGGTGGAGTTCCTCTCCAGGAAATCCCTGTACCCACTTCTCAGTCAACTTGCTATCCTTTGAGTTCCACAGCATTCTCTAAGTATTCTATATATTCTTTATGCATTGTTTGTCCAGTCGCTAAGTGTGAAGGTTCACGGTTTTTTATTCTCTTCATCTGAAGTCTCAGATGCCACAGACATCTTAAGAAGATGCATGGCAGAATTTAATTCCTTCATGTTGTTTGCAGTGGGTAGTTTTTTGCCTGGCTTATGCTGCACCAAGGGCCATACTTTGCCACAAAAAGGATAAACCTGTATTCCTCAACCCCCACCTTACGGCTTCTCCCCTTACAAAGGCACCAGCAATCATGCAGCCACATGACTGGATCAATTAAGGATCTGATATAGTTGAAAAGTAAGCCCAAAAAAAAAAAAAAAGTTAGTCTGTTGGCCAGATCATTACCCTTTAAGTATTGGCCCAAAATAACAGCAAAACTGCATTTTTAGTGCGGAAGGTGACTTCGATACATCCTTAACAAAAATCTTTTACACGTCACCCTTGGTACAGAGTATTTTAGAACAGGGGTTGTTGAAATATAAAACTTACAAGATATCCCTGACTGTCCTGTGCAGTGGCACCTTGGGAAACTTTCTTGAACAACGACTCACTAGCAATACTTTGTGGTAACATTTATTGTGTTGATTCTGACATGACTCCCTGCAGAATAAAAATCTTGACATTGATTAATGTCTCTAAAGGTTTACAGGAATTCTTTAAAACTGCAAAATACCTGCAAATTTAACCAGAATATATATTAGAAGAAAATCAAGGGGAAAGAAACCACTTAGAATTTCCCACTTTATTTTATGCAGTTGTTTTCTGTCCAATTCATGGATTTTGTCATACAGACATTATATTATCATGTGAAGGATTTATTGATCTTCATTAGCAAGTCTGTTTGGACTGATTTGAAAGGTAATATTATTGAACCGATCAGAAATATTTTGCTGGACATTCAGGGTAGAACAGTCTGTTTTCTGTAGTATGACTACGTCTAACACCACTTAAAGTTGTTTATTTTGTAAAGCACTTTTGTACTTGGAGAATATTTTTCAAAGTTACACCATCAGTATGGATCCACAGAATTCTTTCTTTGCATTTCCAGCTGCTCTATAATAAATTCCTTCTGTGTTTTAGCTATATTTGTATTGATTTTTCAGCTATGCTAGCTTATGTCTGTCCTCTGCTTTACTGACCCTGAAGTCAACTAAAGTGGTAGGCATACAGCCAATTTCAGATGGCATTTGGTTAGTTTACTCCCTTTTAAAGTAGTTTAGGAAATGTTACTCAAATATTTCTCTTTTTGTCAAGACTGTTTAACTTTCAGAGTTTCACCTCCTTTACTCTGAATTTCCTCCTCCTCAGTATTTTTCCAGTTCTAGGGAAAAGGATTAGAAATATACCTCACCTCTAGCTATTTTTGTTGAAGTTTTCTTTCCAAATTTCTAGGGTTTTTGTCTAGGTATGGGTTTTTTCCCTAATCCTGGGTTTGTGTATAATTTTGCTTTGTACTAGTTATCTATGCCTTAGCTATTTAAGACATAGTTTTATAAACCCACCATGTAGCCTAAACTCATAACTTTAAAGGGAATTAGGCTGTGCAAGGAGTGCAAGATCAGGCATTTGGAAAAGGTCCGGTGGAATTGCTCTCTTTTCCCTGTACAATGAGTATTTGTCTTAAACAACTTCCAAGGCACTTGGAAACTTATTTCACTTCTTCTTAGGTAATCGATGTTCCATTAGCATTTTTTTGGTCTGAAGCCAGCTGATTCCTATAGGCTTTACTATAGTAAAGCAAAGTGTGACTTGGTCTTTTTTTCATTCTGTTTGTTGGGGTTTTTTTTTCCTTTCACCATTTTCTGAAATGATTTATCTTTTGTTTGATGGCTCTTGGTTTGGGTTGTTTGGGTTTTTTTTCACCATTCTCTGAAGTGATTCATGTTTTAGTTTCCCAGACCAGTGACCAGAATTGCAGCTCCTTGTTTCAAAAGCCCTTTACTTTTATGTCATTTTATTGCAGAATGTATGGGATGCTGTCCAGGCAATATCCGATTTAAGTATGATAAGAAAGTATATTTAGCGATTAGACTTACCAGACTTATTTCATTTTTTGAGAATCACATCCCAGATCATGTATCACACCATACTGTTTATACTGCCGTTCTCCTGTCAGTATTATTTAGGGCATGTTTTTCTCATAGCTTACTGGGAAATTAAAAAAGAAATAAAAATACTCTGTGGCCTTTTACATACATGTGGGACTGTTTCCTCACTTCACTGTATGTTGTATTCTCTGGTATGTGCACTTGAGTAGAGGAAGCTACACAGTATTTCTTAGAAGAACAAGCCAGGAAATAGTGATGCAAATAAATCAGACAGGCACGCTTTTGAAGAGTGAGCTGGTGTGGTTATCTAGCTGACTGTATCCAAAATCCAAAAAAGAATTGCAGTTCTTTAAGGTGGGTTGAGGGGAACAAAGGATCCTTAAAACATAAAACAGAAGATGCAAGGAACAGCAAGTAGTTTAGGGTAGTAATGAGATACTGACTTCCTTGTGTGCCAGTGAAAAGGCCTGCCAGCAATCAGGGGAGTTTGTGTGCAGCAAATAGCTCAGAGGCCCGTGCTCAGATTTGCTCTTTAGTCCTTGAAAATACAAGACTCGTTTTGGTGTGGTTTCTCTTTCTGGAGTTGTTTAAACACACTTTCTTTTGTTGTTTGTACCTATTGTTATCGGTAGAGTGTGAGTGTGTAAATAATTATTCATCAGGGTAGCAGTGATACCGTGAATTGATTTTCTGCTTAACAATGCCTGCTGCAGTTGCATTTGCCCTCTCAGTGGTTTCTTGTAGAAGTTCATGAAACTTTTGGCATCTCTGGGCTCTGGCCTGCAGTACTCCTTTCAGGGTATACCTTTTCAAAGGAACTTTGACCTTCAAAAGTTGTAGTTGAGATACAGCATCCCTGAGCATGAAGTGCTCCTCAATCAAACCTCACATCACAGTCTTTGTCATGTTCTGAAAACAGGTATTGCGTGTTGTTCAGCTTTGTCAAAGAGAGCTCTCCCACATGGCCTAACGCTGTAAAAAGGAAAGTATCAAAGCACCTTAGCACCTATGTTATCTACTCCATTCCCCTTATTAGTCTCCTATAATTTTAAAGCCTAATTACAAATTCAAGTAGGATCTTAAAAAAATAATAAAACCATGTGAAAGCAATAACAACTCATATAAGACAAAAAAAATCAACAAACTGCCAAAATTGTGATTTTTGGTTTTTTACAGAACATGGTCTTTTTAAGCCATGGAAACTGCATACTTGCAAAGTTGTTATGCCTAATGAAAACCTATAGAGATAAATAGAATTTCAGTGCTTTTAAGAAACTCTATGTGTCTGCTTCTTCATTAACTTTTCAGAATATTTTACCACAGGATACCCCATGATACCTGTTCAACTTTGTTTTTAGAGATACTTCCAGTTTTATTTTTATTTAAACTTTAACGTGAACAATCAAAATTACTCTTTTAGAGGAGAAACATATGTAGAATGTTTCAGAATCTTCTGGATACCTGCAGGTTAATATTTCTATTTTACAACAGAAGTGTGGGCATTTTATGGCATGTTTTAATTGAGTTTAAAGTGAAAACCACTTTTTTGAATGGCTAAAGTTTTTATCAAAATTCAGGATGAAACAGCAGAAATCTTTAAATGTATGGGACAGTCTTTTTACCATTTCTGGTCATAGTAAAAAAAAAAATGGGAAAAAATGCCGAGCATTCACTGAAAACTAGATAGCAGAAATGAAGTGATTAATGTGAAGTAATTTAGATTAAGAAGAATACATCTGCAGGCTTATGTCACACTTCACGGACTTTGCAAAACTGTTCCAATAATCCTGCTTGAATGAAATGTAGTGTTTTAATGTTCAGACTTACTGCAGTATAGACACATTTGTCTTACAGTACTTTCTTGAAATGAAGTTTTATTATACTGTATCCCTTTGCAGTTTATTTTCATCTCAACTGAATAGCTGAGGTATGCCGAACAAGTAAGAAGCCCAGAAAGAGATGTATGGTGCAAACTCTCTCAAAGGATTTCTGTGAAAGTTGAACATGTAAGACTAAGTCAAAACCAAAGTTACAACTAATTTGGACAAGTTTGTTCATCCATTTCTACCCAAACATATCTCAAAAATTACATGAAAATGAGTTTATAAAGTCAGGTACAAGAAGTTACTTTTTTAGTCTCCTAAGAGTACCTTTAATCTCTGTTCTCTCACCGTACATCATCTCATCAAGTTACCTTGTTGTCCTCTTGAGCAAGCATTGGGAATGAAGGCAAGATAAACTCCTTGCTTTCAGTTCTTACGCCTTTTATCTATGAGTCAGAACAAGATATCTAGAAACATCCTGCTAAGCCAGGAACAGTCCAGAGATCTCACACAGGCCACTCTATGTGTGTGATTCATGGACTTCTAACCCCAGAGATCTCACACAGGCCACTCTATGTGTGTGATTCATGGACTCCTGACCCCAGAGATCTCACATGGGCCGCTCTATGTGTGTGATTCATGTTCATGGACTTCTGACCCAATGGAAAAAAAATCTGGCTAAAATGATGATGTCATACTGAAATTCAGCAAAATTTTTCGTAGCAAGGAGTTTTGCTTGTTTCTTTTTAAATAAAAGTGCTTGTGATCAAGCCAAATATAGGCATAGTTTAGTGTAGAGAAAAAGTCTTATTTCTGGCACTATTCAGATCATCTGTCAAATAAATTCATTCTCTACAGAAGTGCTTGCATGCTATAATATCCTTAGGATATAGTAAGCACACCCCTTTAACTTCTAAACTTAAATTTCAAAGGCACCTGATTCCCACATATGGAAATTTTACAAAGCAGTGAGAAGCTGACTGCAGGTTCTTCTATCAATGTGCTGTGGACATCTTTCATAAAAGACGATGTTACGCTTCCAAGAACGCTTTACTGCTCACCAACAGACTGAATGCTTTCTCCACAGAAACCATGGAAAAGGTCCTGGTGGGTTTCACACCAGCACATTTGGCGTAGGTGAGGGCTGTGCCAGCTTAGTGTCTCTGTGGTTGCCCTACAGAAGAATTGCTGATGCAAGACGTTTTGGTCTGTAGACAAAGTATCGTGCAATGGTGAAAGAGCTCTCTTGAAAAGCATGTTGTTGCAGCGGACAGTGTTGGAGTGGTTCGTGATCCACTGAGTAAGGAGAAACGCGAGTCAACAGCTTTTCTGTATTTTAGAACAATTGCATTCCTTTTTCTAAGCCAAAACATAGCCATCGCCATTATACAAATGTAAATCTTTCTTGAGAAGTCTGGTTCTCTTCCTTCATTTCCTGTAGCATGTTAGCTGCAGCTTATTTCAGACTGTTTTCTCTTAAGCTCCCAGAAAATGTAAACAGGGCATAAAAATCTTGTCTACAAATCTTCTAAGTAATTCTGAACTCCCAGAAGGAGTACATTACCCATAAAATCAGTTATTGCAAATTACTATTGAAGTTTTTTGGGGGGGTTTTGTGGTTTTGTTTTGGTTTTTTATATGTTTTAATGTCTAGGAAGAAGAAACCTGGTTTCTAAAGGACAAAATGAAGTCTTTAGCATGTTGTGCTTTGACAGCCTTCATGATGCATGTCTTTTTGTTATACATTGTGGTGGATTTTGGTTCTTCAAAATTCTGTTCAACTTGTGAGCATCCAACAAACATGACTCTACAAAGGAAGAAGGTCTCACTTGAACATTGCACCAAGAGAACTAAAATTATTTTGTATTGTTGAGTTAATTTTGTTACAGTGCTGCTTTACCCTCTGTTCAGCACTATCTGATCTGTGGATCTTCTATTTTGCCGGACAGACTGAGATGAGTCAAACTAAAGAATAAGACTAAGGAGTTTTCCATTTATAGTCAGCTTCAATTTTTCATATTTTTCGTTTCATTCTGCTGCTCCTCACAGCAGTCTGTGTTTATTTACTATTTACCACTTGCAGATATCACTAGTTATCATTTAACAGAGTCATGCATTATATATTTCTTTGTAAAACCAGACTGAGAAATGGTCATCCACTTGCAGTTGACAGTGGTTTCTGCTGTTGTTCTGTGTATTTTTTTCCATTTTGATGAAAACATGTTGGCAATTTTTTTCCAGATCTAAATGCAATGGGGCTTGCCAGCCATGCAATATGGAGAATAGTGCTTCCTCTTCCCACGAATTTGTGCCCAACTCTCTCAGACACGTGCACTGTCCTTGACTGCTGCTCTAAATATGAGCCAATGCATGACTTTTGACCACTCATAACTCCTTTACATTTCAGAGTAGCTTCCATACAGGTCTCTCCCAGGATAAGTTTTAGTACTTCTGCACTGCAAGTTCTGACAATATTATTTTGATCTGACTACTCTTGGTTTCTTATATAATTAATGTTACTTGCAAGGGTCTATAATCAGAAAAACATGCATTAAGATTAAATGATAATTCAGTTGAAACTGTAAACTGATGCATAGCAATTATTGTTGGACAGTTGTGCTAGTGAACAAACTGGCTAGAGTACAATGGGCCTGTTTCATCAGTTAAGTCAATGCACAGTCTCATATTTTGCCAGGGAATTTTTTGAAGATCTGTATTAAAATGTATTATTATCAGTGTGTGTATCTATGGGTTCAGAATATGTCAAGATGTTTAGTCTGAGAAATATGATTATGTGTGATTGAATATATTTTACAATATCACTAAATCCTTTAATGCTTATGCTACAATGCCAGTAGTTTTTATTACTGAACACTAGCAGAGAAAATTAGTTTTAATTTACTGACAAAATGCTGAGGTTTTTGTCACTGTTTTCATAATTCCTTTAATAATAGCAAGGATTTTGTAATTTTTCAATTCAGTGTTCCAAGCAGCAGGTTGAAACAGTTGTTGCCAGTACTCTAACCTTGGTTAAGTGATTGTGCACTGGTGCTGAATACTTTCATATTCAGATGATAAAACTACTCAGGTCCGTTGGGTTAATGATATAATCTTTTATGGCACATTTCTGTCCCCCTGCTCATGCAGAGCCTTCTAGTTTTTGACTACATGAAGCTGCCATGACGTGGATGTGGGGCTGGACAGAAGTGAAGGAGAGACAGGATGTGCTATGGTTCTCTGAGGGCAGTGCTTCAATCCTGTGAGGAAGAGGCTGCTGTGGCTCGGTCTAGTTGCAGCTGTAGATTTACTGTGAGCTGTGGAGGAGTTGGAGTGAGGGGGTTCACTGGGGGAGCACAAACTGGCTGGTACCAAAGTGAGAAGATGGCGTGGGGAGCAGATATGCTCTACTTGCATGGAAATATTATTGCACATGAAAGATTGCCACTGGGGTCAATGGCAGCAATTTAGCTATCTAGAGTATTTAGAGAGACAAAACCTGTACTTTGAAACCTGTTTGACCAGAAAGAGAGAGGACTGGAACTTTCACTGAAAGTCAGTTGAGTAGCAACTTCCAGACCTCTGGGAGGTCACCCTTTCTGCAAGGGTAGAAACCTAAGCTTTCATATGCATTTATCTTACGTTTTCAGACAGCTTTCTTGAGAGTATTGCCAGTTTCTGTTGCAGCAGAGACACAGTGCTTCTTGCAGAAGAGCAAATGTAGAACAGCATGTCAAAGGTCAAAGGATATATCCTCCTACCCTGAACATGTCTCTTGTGGTGTCATTTGTTCCATTCAGATGAACTAATGTCAGATGACAGGTCCTGGACAGCAAACTGCTTGCAGAATCAGCAGTGAGTTATTTGTCAGTAGCCCAAACACCTGCTGAAGATGATGGAGTAGTTCTGAAATAAACTGGTAGTTCTGCAGCCTTTAGCAGTAGAAAGGATGACCTCCATAAGATGTCGCATTTTGTTTTAAATTACTAGTTGACAATGCCATAGCTTTGTGACCTTAGTTTCATTTATTCTTAGAGTATTTCTGTATTTTGGATTTTTATTTACCATTTTCTTTGTCAGTTAGGAATGTTTTGTTTACATTAATCTTGAAACAGACAACTTGAAACCTGATCTTTCGGGCATAAATTCTCCTAAATTGTTCCTATATGTTTCTTATTTTGCTGAAATTGTTTGGTTTGTTTGTTTTTTTCTAAGGTGTATTTCAGCATGCTAATTTAAATATGTAATGTAATTATGATGTCATCAATATATTTATCCTTCTGTTATTTTATTAAGCTGTTTCCTTATGTTTTTCTAGTTTGAGAGTTTCTCACAAATAAACAAACTTGTTCAGGCCTCTGTTGAGGGCAAGAATGTGGTATAAAAATACCAGAGTCGGTTTTCTGTTGATCTGAAAATACAACTGCCTTGGGTGCAGCTGGAGTCTTGCAGGAAGGTGGTTACAAATGCACCTTTGTATGCTCCCTACTGCAAGAGTAGGGAGAGTTCCCCTAACAAATTTCACTGTCTTCCTGCAGGTTAGCTGCTCTTTATCAAAGCTACTCTTAAAAGTTTTGGGATAGTTTGAGAGTAAAACTAGCCTCGCTGTCTTTCTTCACGTAGCATAACAGAATAGTAACTTTTTTTAAAAAAGTAGGTAGCAGCGTTGAGGGATTCCTTTTCTCTGCAGAAAGCACCAGTGAAATCCCCACAGGACACGCTGTAACCTGTAAAGAACAATGGAAAACACGACAGGAATCCGTGAGTTTTTACACTGGAACTTCATAGCTTCATTTTCCTTTGTCTCGTCGCCAGTGGTTCGCAGGCGCAGCTCGGGGAGCGCTGCTGCTCGGGAGGCCGCGGCGGCCGGGCCGGGGCTGCGCGGGGGGAGCGCAGG
>VXBQ01017765.1:159272-249152 GCA_013400175.1 Phainopepla nitens | reverse complement strand
GGGCGGGGTGGCCCGCTGGAGCCGGGCCGGGCCGAGCCGGGGGCGGCGCGCCCGGGGGGCTCAGCCAGACAAAGAACAGTCCCGGCAACCAAATAAGGAAGTTGGAGCTGCAGGATTTCAGAATAGCAGCGGAGGGGGAGATGCCAGGGAAGCCGGGGAAGCGGTCTGCGTGCTGGGAGCTGCTCTCTGTTGTTACCAGCGGAGCGGTGAACGCAGGGGATCGAGGCTGGCGGACTTGTCCGTATCCTTCTGTGATGTTCAGCCAGCCAAGTTAAGAACTCAAGCTGTGTTTGTCATATTTTCTCATGTTTCTGAAAGCTCTCTACAGCTTTTTGTTTAGAAAGGAGGGGTCCTTGGCAGCCCCGTTGGTTAGCAGACTGAAGATAAATGACTCATCCTTTGCCAGGGAGAAAGAGGAGTCCCATTGCAGATAATTTCAAGCATCACAAAAACATGTTAGAAGTTTTTGTCTACTGTAGCGTTCTAATGAAAACCTAGAAATTCATCTAGAAGGGGAACACAGGCATCCCTGAGAGTCAGAGGTGTCTTTGCAGATAAGAACAGTAGTAGAGAAAGAGAGAAAAGAAAGAGAATAAGTACTAGAAAACTCTAAAACTGTCCTGACAATTCAGATAAAAAAGCATTTCATAACAACACAAAATATGGAAAAATGTTATGGGATTTCAGAAATGCAAGTTAGATACTTGTTTAAACACGGGTGTGAAATTCATGCCCTGTGATCCAGTGTCTTGGGACATTGTTTTACCTACTTATATGGGCTGAAGTTAAAAGGTCTTATTCCTGATGGAAAAACACATGGAACACCATTCACTTTTTCACTTCAGTCTCACTTAAAGCCGGAAGAATCCACACAGCAAATATTCAGATGGAAGAGCTATGATCTCTGCTGAGTGTGTGAAGCCTAGAACAGAGAAAACTAAATAGCTGTGGGCACAAGCTTCAGCAGTAACGTTTAACATACTGGCCTGGTTTGCTCTGGTTTCAAAACGTTAGCAACAGAATGTGTCCTGAAGTCACAGCCTTTATAGCAAACAATTACATGCACTGTGAGCTTGACATCCTGATGAAAGGAAGTAAGTTATGCCTTGATCTTGAAATTGTGACAAGATCAGCTCATAAACAGCTACTGAAAAACATTTTAAATACTGTAGAGAAGCCTGGCTCAGAAGAAACAGCTTCTTTATCTTTCCTGACAGGCCTCACAATTACAGCAGCTGTAAGTTACTGAAGTGTAGCTAATTGAAAGATATTACACACTCACTATTGCCGAGGCTATTAAAGAAGGGAATGTAGTGTTGGGATTTGAGTTCAGAACTGGGAAGGATTCACAGGTGGCATTCAAATTGCTGTTATCATCTGCAACTTTTTATAAGCCTTCTAACAATTTTAGCATCTGAAGTGCAGGTAGACCTCTCATAAATCCATGGCAGTGCTTGTAAAAGTGAGCTTCAGTATCACTGAAAAGTGCTGAAAAAAAAGCTGAAAAGTGTCATGTCGGCTTCAGTATGAAGTAAAGCCTGAGCAGTGAATGGGTTTTTTTCTAGGTTATATTTTGTTATATTTAATTTCCAGAAGTCTCAAACATTGCTGTATCAGTAGTTCTGCAGGCCAGGAAATCTCATGGATTACTAATGGATAAAAGAGACCAATCATGTGGGTACTGAAGTATCTAGGAACTTTAAGAAGTCATTGGGATACTTGACTTTCCATATGCTTGCTGTTGAACCATCACTGTTCCAGTTCCTTATTAGAAACTGCTTACATAGCAGACCCACAGTTTTCCTCTGTGCTGTCATAGGGGTTGCACAGTAAATATGATCGATATAATTAAATTTTTTACCCTGAGGACCTTTTTCTATTTTAGTCTGAAAGGTGAAATAGTGATATAACAAAGAAGACTTAAGTGTGAGTCACTTGTCACCATGTATACACACACACATGTGAGTATATGTATATTTCCACAAAAACAGTAACTGCTGCCTCATGAAAATTTCTTAGCAATAGAAACTTCTAATTTTTGTTTTTCTGTTGGTATTATTTGGAGTATGGACAAAATTCTTTTGTTGTTGTTGTTGTTGTTAAGTCATGTTTTCCTAGATCAGAGACTGCAGTATGATTTGGTATCAAGTGTTGGCCCTAGCTGTTTTCCTTCTTGTAAAGCACATAACTTCAATGGTGTGTATTTGCAGATTTGAAAGTGATGGGAAATGTTTGCCTAAATACTCTTTCTTGCAACAAACATGTGACCTTTTATTTTCCAGAAGTGCTAAGAACAACAAAAGCCGCAAACAGCTTGGTACTTCTAGTTCAGACATTGTGAATTTCACCAAACAGAAATAGTGCCAAAGCAATTTACAGTAACTACCTCAATGCCTGCCAACACCAGCCAAGTTAGGTAGTACAGGATACTTGAAATGGTGCTAAATGCTTTGGACTGGCACATGTTTGTTAGCTACCATTGCAGAGGTATAGTCAGTCACTTCTGGTTTTGGGAAATCCTAATTTTGCATTCTAGCTTTCTAAAGAAATCAACTCTCATGCATTCCAAGAAAATCAGTGTCCTGTTCCTGGCTTAGGAGTCCACATTCAAAGCCATGCAGAAAAGCTTTGATTTTTTTGTAAAGTACAGTATGGATGGTGATGTAGTTCTATGGAGATAGGTTTTTTTGCTTTAGATAAAAAATTTGAAATCTGCAGTGGTTGGCATGCCAAAGCTTTCTTTGCACAGCTAGTGTAAAGGGGATGCATTTCCCTTATGTAGGAAAAACAGGGAGATTGCTGAACTGGCCTCCATAGATCATTGAATTCAGTAAGCTGCATATGAATCAGTGTGGAAGCCTGTAAACTCTTTCAATTCCTTCTTCAGGTCAGTCCTTCAGGTCAGTCTATTTTACTGATATTTCCATCTGAGTTTAATGAGGTTTGAATTGTAATATGATGCAAAGCTGCATTGTGGCTAGCTGAATACTATTTTGGTTGATTTACAGGCATGCCTATATCCTTGCATTAATTTCTAGTTTTTAGGACCAAAAGAATCTCATGTCATGTGTCTCCCTCACTAGAAAACACCGTTTGAATCTCAATCACAACTTCTTCCTAGATCTCAGAATTTTTAAAGTTTCATTTGTTGGATTTTTTTCTTTTGTCAGGACATCCTGTTTTGATTTTAAAAATTTGAGAGTTCTGGTCTTAACTACTGTGATCAGAATTGCACACTCCAGTATAGCTTTAAATGTCTCAATGAAGTTGGCAGCTACAATGCTAAAATTTTGCATATCATAATGAGGAAAAATCAAGGAGGCAAAGATAAGAGAGGAAACAGAAGCGTGTAGTTTTTTGTATTATAGTAGCACCTGGAAAACAGTTGTTGTGAATCAAGATATGTGTACACTGTTAAAACACACTTCCTTCACTGAAGATACACTACAGGCAAAAAGATTGTATTTAAATGCTACAAATTATTCTGTAATAGTTTAAGAATTTGACAGACTCTCTCATGAAGTCCATTGAGTTATTTTCATTTATTTTCACTCATTGCTAAGGATGTGATTACTTTGTGTAAAGTTTTCTTTCTGCATTTTCAGCTTTTCTTTCCTGAAGGCATCCTTTTTTGTTTTTGTACTTCAAACAATACTTCAAATACTTCAAATAATTTCATTTTATTTACGGGGAGATTTGAAAAGTAAATCTTAATTTTGTGAAGCTTCTCAAAGTTTGAACAAATGCTAGCAAGAAAACTTCAGGCAGTTTGGTGTTTGCCTGCTTTACTAGTAACATCTACCATTGTCTTCCCTGGCCCACAGAAGTTAATTGTTGGGCTCCTTTACTGCATATTTCCAAAACCTGTTTGTTATCATTATAATTATATTTTCATTATTTCTTTTCAATATTAGGACTTAATTGGAGTTGTAGGCAATTGTCTTTTTATGTGTAAATTAGTTTCCCTCATTTCCATTTGCTGGTCATGCTGCAAATATAGTTGGAAACTCCTTAAACCAGAAACAAATGTTCCTGGGACTGGAATTACAGGCAAAGTTGTTTACAAGAAAGAATCACAGATCATATTAAGTTAAGCATATGGTTTTACTTCTTTTCTCTTTGGATCTTTATCTCACAATGTGTCTCATGCTTGTTTCCCAGTAAGCTGAGCTTCATTTTCACTTTCCATGCCCAAATATGCTGTGGAGTCAGAGAAAAGCAAGTGTCTTGAAATAAGCTGATGTGCACGAGCTGTCTCTGCTTTCATCTTCCATCCCCATGAACTGAGCTTATGCATACACACACAGACATGAAATTCTTACGTGCAAAAATTTTAAGAGCTGTGACAGAAGAAATGTTGGAGAACTTCTTAATGCATGTTTTTGATGCAGTATTATCTCAGTCTGTTATAATCAAATACAAAGGAGAAGGTGAAGTTAAGAGATGTGAAGTCCAGGTACTGTTTTTCTATCACTGACTTTTCCTACTGTACATCAGTCTGCTCTTTTTTGTGTATGTTACATTATTGGTACCTGTTACAGGCCATAACAAAACTGCGTTCTGCTTTTTAGATGAAATGCAATTCTTGACAAGCATACCTACCAAAAATCATAGAGAAACCTGATCAGCCATGAGTGATACTCCTTTTGTCTTTATTCTATCTTAATGCTATGTGTATGAGCTACCATGCTTCTTCCCCAGAGTCATGTACCAGAATTGGAAACAGGGTGCTAGTGCAGTGCCAGCCTTCTGACTGCCAGGTTCCGGCATGACACTCTGTTCTAGCAATGGGGAGATGCTTTATTTTCCCCACCCTTTTTCCTAATTGGCAGTATTCCTCTGTTCTTCCTGTTTTATTCTGGAGTGATTGAGTGACATGGAGCGAGTTCTGAATCCTAGAGAGTTTAATGGTGAAAAGGTGTGAAAGGAGTTGAGCAAGCAGGGAATTTTCAGTGCTGTCTTGTTCTGCATTCTCCACTGTGGAATGGAATTTCTCAGGTAGAGGTCTTGCTCATTTTGGAGGTTCATACCAGTTGGGGGAAAACAGTTATGGTGATGTTCTTGTAAACCAAACAGATTTCCAGGCATCCAGAGCTGAACTTTAAGACACACTGATTGGAAACTGGAGCTCAGAGAAGAGGATCACCCTTGCTTTCATCTGTCCTAAAATCTTTTCACCATGGTGCAGGATGTTGATCAGATAGATGAAAAGCAGCATGTTCATGCACTTACTTGCTGTTTGTGAGGCAGAAAATGAAAGTGATACCACTGATCACCTCCACGGACTAAGCATGGAATTGCTTATAAAATAGTGATTTTATAGGTGTATCTTTTGAGATTATCTATCTTGTTTGAAGCAGATGTTTAAGCAAATGTTACTAGTCATTAGTTGTGTTCTATGATTGCTTATAAAACTGATGCTGGCATGTAACCTGTAAGAAAGCACTGGATCTGGACCAAGTGGCTTATAGTAGGAAGGGCATGAATCAACAACAGAAATCTGACACTCTTTATCTCCTTGTGGAAAAAAAGAAGAAAAAGAAAAGAGGAAAAAAAAGAATTATCTACCTTCAAATGAACACCTTAGTGGAATATGTGGAAGTAATTAATGTATTTAGAGTAAGTGACACTCTGGAAGGTTTTGCATCATTAGATCACAAAACAACTAGAATTTTGTATCAAATAGTAAGTTTTGTCTGATCACTGATGTTATTCTTTGGCACAGGAAAGAAGGCAGCACAGGAGACTATTTGTAAAACAGATGACTACAGTGCGATAACAATACTTGTTTCTGAAAAAAGTTTTAAATTCAGTTTCATCTGAATACTTGGGGTCTTGGTAGTGATGAGTAGTGGCATAAGGATTGTTTTAAAATAACACAGAAGTATTAAAGGGCTTAAAAGAACAACTTGAGACATCACTCCTGTAGTTTTACATTGAACGTGTAGCCATCCCACCCACTCTGTCACACAGACAAAAATGATGTGGCAATCGTGGAAACTTTTGCCTCGCAGAAGAGCTGATGTAAATTCTCGTAGCAACACTTTCGTGCAGCTGTATGGCAATATGGAAGAGCCGGGGATGTTTCTCTAAGCTGTTGCAGCGCCTTCTCAGGTTTTTCTGCTGGCTATGGATGTTCTTGGAGGGAAAAAAAGTGAACTTCCAGCCTGGTACCCGAGCATTTTTCGGCGAAAAGCGTACCACAGAGTCACAGTTCTTGCAGCTCCGAGGGAGAGTGACTAAAACTCAGGCTGCGGCAGCGGGGAGAACATCCCGATGGCGACCGGCTGCGGGAGCCGCACGTCTCCCCGCCGCTCCCGGCAGCCTGGTGCCGCCTCCCGCACGCACCGGGGCGCCCGCGGGACTCTTAACGTGAAGCTGCCGGAGTGGGACGCGCCGGCGGCGGCTCCTCGGTGAGTCACGGCCGCGCTGCGCCCCGGGCCCGCCCTATATAGCCGCGGGTACCTGCGGGCTCCGCGCCGCGTCCCGGGACAGCTGCGCTCGGGCATGTGAGAGCTGCCCGCTCCGCCGAGCCCAGGTAAGATGGCAGGGTACTCCCAGGAGTCCGCCCTGACGTGTCTTCTTCAGGTGAGGTGAACGCACGGCAGAAGCGGTGATGGGAGGCGAAAGGTCAGGGCGCATGAAATCATGCTGTAATCGCACCGGGCTGACCGCCGTTCTTTCGAGTATTTCTACTTTTGATCTACTCTTCCTTGCTCTTTTAGTTTGCCTCGTCGTCTGTAGTCGCATTCGAGTTTGGCTGATGCACTTTGTTTGCCGACCCCGGCCGTCCCTTGGTGTTTCCACACGCAGAAAGGATGCTTTTGTGGCACAGGCGGCGCCTCGGTGCATCTCTGTAGCCCAAAACTTGCTAAATCAGTCCTTAACAAATCCGGTAGGGCGGTAAACTATGAATGCCTTCCCAGCCTTCTTTGTACGAGACTTCTGTAGGAACCCAGTGATAGTTCTGGAGGAGGAGAGTTGGTAATGGGCAGGAGACTTGATATTTTACAAGATTTACTACAGCTTCTTACCAAAGTTAAAGAAAACATGGGGAGTTTGGGTTTGTTCTGTGGAATTCTTATGTCTATAAGGAAGACATATTTGGTGATCTAGCACTTAATGTACTCTTGTAGCGAAATTTTTTTGTCTAATGTTTATCACTGTGTGTTGAAAGGAATTTGGTGTTACTTAGTAACTCTGTAGCTTATAACAGTAACAGCTTTGGAGATTTTTTTTCCTTCTTTTCCAAGTCGGCCGCACACATCAGCCATTTGTTTAAATTTTAGTAGTGAAGACAAAAAAAGAAAAGGAAAAAAAAAGTTTCCTGGCAGTAAGCACATAATTAGAAAGAAGGCTGGGAAAAGAAAGACTGGCCCTCTTTATAATGATGTGTTTACAGAAACTTGGAAAGCAGAGATATGCATTGGCTATCAAAGAGAAACCAATGTCTGCTATTGGAACATTTGGGTCAGCTTTATATTAAGGAATATGGCACTGCAGAGGACACATCTAAAAATAGGAGTGGACATAGTCAATGTTTCATTAGGCTTTGAGGTCAAGAAACTGTTTTTCCATGGTATTCTGTGGCTGTATTGGACTGAAACCATGATTCCTGTGAACAAACCTGATATTTCTGAAATCAGCTTCCTAAGATGTATTACATACTGTGCAGAAAGCTTTATATTCACTCACATGTTTGTGTTCACAGAGGTACTTCGGTGTTCTGGGGTGGGAAAAGTTATGATGATGTTCTTTAAGAAAGTCCAGCGGTTTCCAGACATCCAGAGCTGGTCTGTGATTCACAATGCATACCAGACACAAAAGGATTAAGATATAGAATTAATAACAAGAGGGTGGAAAAAGAAAACATAGAAAAAGTTAAATGGCTCCCAGCGTATGTCCATTGATTGTATCTAAACCACTTCACTATGAAAATGGGGCAAATACTTGTGAGAACAAGATTCTGAGAAAGATTGTGTTGCATCCTGCTTTTGGTTGGAGAACAAACCTTGAAAAATTGTCTGTGAAATGTTCTTGTACTAATTTTCCTGGCCATAAGGAGAAACCCTTTGGGAAAAGGTGAGGGCAGGGGGATAAGAGTTTGAATAAAAGAAACTGGAAATGTGGGGTAGGAGATATACAGATGTTCTTGAAATGTTTGAAACACATTGGAATATGCAGGTAGGATATTGTTGGAATTAGGAGTGTCTCATTTGGATAAAACAAATCCTCATCTTTGAGATAGTGGAAATCTGATAGTGGATCTCATCTTTGAGATGAGATTTCTCTCATCTTTGAGATAGTGAAAATCTGATAATCACAAAATCAGAATTTACCAAGTTATCACACACTGCAGTCTGACATAGCAGTTTTCCTAAAATTGTAACGGTGCATATGTGGTAAAGGTTTGTTAGCTGTTGGTGGATATATGTCACATAACTTTTCTTGCAGCTTTCTGAGTCAAGACCATTTTTTCAGTGAAAAACTGTCCTAAAAATTTGAAGTGTGTTTTATCTAACAATTAAAAACCATTAATGTAAAATAAATGAACTTACTGAAATCCTAGAAAATTTTCTATTATAGTCAAATTTTCTATTATTTTTCTTTTCTTTTCTTTTCTTTTCTTTTCTTTTCTTTTCTTTTCTTTTCTTTTCTTTTCTTTTCTTTTCTTTTCTTTTCTTTTCTTTTCTTTTCTTTTCTTTTCTTTTCTTTTCTTTTCTTTTCTTTTCTTTTCTTTTCTTTTCTTTTCTTTTCTTTTCTACTAGAAAAGCTCATCTTGCTGGACACGCATGCACCAATTATTGTGGGCCTGTTGACTAGCCTGAGTCTACTGTTTTCTCTTTGCAGAGACTGTGTGATGATTGCAACATACAAAACTTTGCAGGATATTTTAAGCTTATGTGATGGTTGTGGAGGGCATGATGCTCTAACTGCTCCACAAGCAGGAGCATGATTGCACTTTTGTCGTCCACTCTGTGGTCTGTGTGACTGCAGCAGCCATTTCTAATAGTTATGTTAGAACAGCATGTCTCCTTTTTTGTAAGGACACAGTGGTAAATCTGATGAGTAATGTTCAGCTGTTGGGCTTTAGCCATTGGAAGCAGTCTGCCTGGAATTGACCTGTGGGGTGCTGGTCAGCCCACTTATATGGAGAATTTCTTCTTTCTCTCCTCTGCAGAATTTCTTTCTATTACTCTGTTTCAAAATGACCCATGAGAGACTTACCTTATTGAACTTACCTGGTTATCAGCTGGGCAGAGTAAACCAACCACACTTGTAAAATAATATAGTTGATGGAAAATATTGTATTCCTCAAACAGCAGCCTAATTTCTCATCCAGTTCTACTTAAATTAACTGCTTTGCAATTTTACTCATGCCAACATTCATGTAGATCCATTCGTCTGGGAGCAGAGTAGACTGTCATTGTGATGTCATGCATGTAGGTTTTCTCTGTGTGTATAGCATCATTTCCTGTAGATTATGAATATTTGTAGACACTACAGCTGAAAGACATGAAGATAAAGACCTTTGGTTTTAAAAAGCTGAGTTTCTAATCTGAAAATGTGTAGATAGAGGTACATAGAGCATAGTGCAAAGAGACTGTCAGAAAGATGAAGATAGCAATACCATAAATATTTTATATTGAAATTATGCAACTAATGTTGCATATGCTATGTGATTTTTCATTTGCTGTTTACTGTCCAAGAAAGGAGTCTTCAAGTATTTGGGGGTTGTACTGGACCTTTACTGATCTGCAGAGGATTGGTGGCCCAAAGGTTTTGTTTTCCCAGTAAAAACTTCAGGATCATGTGGAACATATAAATTGACAGATAGTCCCAGATATATTCTTGAGAATGTAATAATTGACTGGAAATATTTTATCCTGGGAATATTATTTAATCAAAATCTGCCTGTGGACTTTTATATTCATGCATCATCTTCCATCTTGGAAAACATCCCTGCTTTCTTAACAGATAGCATTTCAGTGCTAGATTAAGTAATAAAGTTCCCTTTGGAATGAAGTGCCCACTCAGTAATAGCAATACTCAGCAATGATTTCATAGTGATAATAGATGCATTTGGAAGAATAAGGAAGAATATATATAGAGTAATTACTAACCAAATTATAGTATGCCTTGAAGACTAATTTTAACCTCTTACCTGCAGAAGGGGAAGAGTCTTGTGACCACAAGTGTCAGAAGTTATTGGAGCATTATAGATCATTTAACATTTTGATATTTGTATAATTAAAAATATAATTACCGTAATTAAAAATATAATTATCATAGAAGAAGAACCAATAATTAAGGCAGTTCTTTTTATGTGTGTAGTCCACTTTCTGGATTAGCACATGAATAGAAAATTTAGGAAATACTTTTCCTCCACATTTCTGTCTAGACATTTACATGGTCCTTTTCCCACCTGCTTGAGACATTCTAGTCTTTGCCAAGGCAGGAAGTTTGTATTTCCTTTATTGAAGCAGAAAGTGATTGTAATTAGTGTATTGTGTATGGCACTCCCCAGCACTTCCCTCTTCCACAAAGGGAAGGAATTTTAAGATAAACAGCACTTATTTTTATATAAATAAATAAATAGAGTGGGCTCATTATCTTGCTGGGCTTTTTCTGCCTTATGCACCTGTGTGAGGTGAGCCAAGAAGCAACTGAATCTGCTTTCCCTAGTTTTCATACTATGCATTTCTCTCTGGTGATAATTGAGTAAGAAATCTTTGACTACCTTCGATTATCTTAAACAATTGTTTGTAGCAGTTACTCAGAATTCTTTCCAGTCCTTCCCAGGACATTCTTCTGAGCCTGGGAAATTGTATCCATTCACATCAATAAAAACATGTTCCTGTTGAAATTTCTCTTTAAAATGGCGTTCAGATTTTGTTTGTTATCAATTTTGGAAGATGGTCTACATTATATGTGCTGGAATATAACACAGGATAAGAAGAAAACAATTTTAATTATTCTCTCTGAGAAACCAATTTTATATCACAGTTTGTTGCAGTGTATCTCAAGCAGAAAGTGGTAATGTGGGGTTGAGTTCCTACCTCAGCCTTAATAATATGGAAGAGTTATTTTTTAGTTGAGGAGCTGACTCTATGCATCAGGAGCCTCTATTCGGCATTGCCAAAATGTCCAAATTCTGGTAAAAGTTTATAAGATGCCACATATCTTATTTGTTCTTTTGGGATTGTGTAAAGTACAGGTTTTTTAGAAAAAGACTATTATTTGCAGACATGGTGTGTCAGCCAGCAGAAATGTACAGGAAAAGATTTTTTGGTTTTCATTGGCAACATGGTTACATTTTTTTCCAGGCTTAAATGTAAAAACAGATCAGCACACAAAAAAACCCCAGTTTTAGTGGTGTTAACGTTTGTACCAACCATATTACCCCACTGAATTCACAGTAGACTTATACTTGTTTTGTGTGCTACTGTACCCATGACAACAACACAGAACCTGAGGTGTGCATGTGAATAATGGGAAAACACAGGGTATTACATCTATAACATTAAGTTTTAGCTTTTACAATCTCAGGTGGATTTGTTTCAATCTTAGCATTTACAAAGCTTCTATTTGTTCTAAAACAGAAGGCCAAGAGGGCCCATGACATCCTTGCCTGTATCAGCAATAGTGTGGCAGCAGGACCAGGGCTGTGACTGTCCCCCTGTACTCTGCACTGCTGGGGCCACACCCTGAGTATTGTGTTCAATTTTGGGCCCCTCACTATAAAAATGACATTTTGATGCTGCAGTGTGTCCAGAGAAGGGCAGCAAGGCTTGTGAAAGGACTGGAGAACTTGAGAATTGGCTGAGGGAGCTGGGGATGTTTAGCCTGGAGAAGAGGAGGCTCAGGGGGACCTCACTGCTCTCTATAAGTGCCTGAAATGAGGTTGAGGTTGGGGTCAGTCTCTTCTACCATACCTGCAGTAAGAGGATCAGAGGTAATGGCCTCAAGCTGAGAAGGGTGAGATTCTGATTAGATGTCAGGAAAAAAAAAAATTGTGTGGTTTAGAAGTTACAGTGGTAGTGCGGGGTTGATGGTTGGACTTGATGTTCTTAAAGGTCTCTTCCAAAATATTGAATTGTGATAAAGATTCAGTCAGGTGGATTTCATTTTTAAATTGCAAATTAAAATGGATTCCGCTCCTATGATGAAAAGAAATGTACATCAGAGAGCAAGAAATGCATGCAGGCAGTATCTGGTAGGCTGGACAAACTTTATTAGGAGGTCCTGCCCGGGCTCTAGTGAATAGAAAAAGAGAATGGAATATTTAGATTTTTTTGTCCTTCTTCTGCTACAGATTCATTTAAAAAGTATGACCCCATTTCTCTGGCCACACTGAATACAGAAATCTGGTTTAAATCAAGACCCACATGTGCTATAGCAACTTTTCTCAGGAGAGCCAACCTGCTGGGTTTAGGCCAAGCTTTCAGCTGAGCTTGCTCCTACCCATTTTTGCACCTTACTCACAACTTGGAAGACTTATCCTTAAAATAGCATATTTATTTTTCTGTGGTTGGATTTTGAAGTATTTTTAAATTTTTACTCTATGGCTGAATTCATTCTTCTGAATAGCCTGAATCACAGTACAAAAGCACTCACTAGAAACCTAATTGTTTCATTCAGTTCTAAGTAACATGTGTGTATGTACATCTAGATGTGTGTAAAATGTTTCTAACTTCAAAGAACATATTATGCAGAATTTTTTTATGAGGGAAGTTAATGCAAGTCTGTTTCTGTGTGAGTATGAATCCAATGGTGTGTTAATATGTATATGTGTGTGTGTGTCCTTACACAACATAAAATCTCTGTCTGACTTATGGGGGTGCTTTGTGTAAAGCACCTACTAAAGTGAAAAACAATTTTAATCACCAAGTTTGGCCAGCAAAGAGATTCACCAAGGCAACATAGCAAGTTTTGCACAAATGAAAGTAGAATTTCCTTGCTCAGAAACCAGTGGTGCTATATTTCCTTTAGCCCACCTCACTCTACTTACTTTGGCTCTGAAATATAAAGCCTTGCTTTGCAGTGTTTGGAGGTTTCAGGAGGGCAACCTAATTTATAGTTATTTTTGTTTTGACCTAAGATCTCGTGAAATTTTTAGTACAAGTGAAGCTTTGAAAATCCCAGGGGTGATCATAATATTTTGTGGATGGGGTATTTTCATGCAGTCTATGTGTGTGATTTGTGTTTCCTGTTAAAACTTCTAGGGAATTCAATAAAGACATGAGTTACTTGGTAACTTGATGAGTTACATCACCGATGACAAGATGATGCCATTTATTTCTGTGCAAGTCTGAGGTGCCTAAAACCAGAATTACATAAAGAATGTTTAAAGGGAATATTGATATCCATGCCTACAGAGGTGTTGGTGCATATCAACAAATGTCTTTCAGACATTTTCATGAAAAGACCACTTGGGTTTCAGAAGTGTTCATCTGTATTTCTCAGCTGACAAGCTACCAGACTGTATTTTTCTCTATAAACTGCAGATAATTTTCTTTTCCACAATATGTATTTTCTTCATCTGGCATGGCCAAATTCTACTCTTTTTCTGTTTCCAACCCTACCTGATAATTTTCATATATCCATGGCAATTCTCATGTGCAAGTGTTCAGTGTCCTTGCTGAATAATGCTTATTCTTTCACCTATAACATTTGTAGGCAATTTTTTCAGGCAGTAAATAGATTGCCATACTGCTTGGCTGTGCTCTAGGAGAAAGTCTTGATTTCCTATAAAACTTCATATTTTTCCTATCTTTTTCAAAATGTGGAGATCTGTATGTGATATAAAAAAGAGAGACACCTCTTCTATCGGTGTCTGTAGGCATATGAAATCCATAAGGTGAGACTATGGAAGATCACATTATACTGAAAGTACATTGTGTTGTCTTATGAGGCTTAGGATGTTACATGTGGTTTCCAATCCTTTATCTTTAGTGACTTTTGGAGTTTCTGTTTGATATTTTGCATTTATTAACTGTTTAATATTTTCTTAAGTGGTTCATCAGGAATTTCTGGAAAATCATTGCTTCTGTTTTTTTGCTTTGTATTAAAATACCTAAGCCTCCTGTTGTTGTTGTTGTTGCTGCTGCTGCTGCTGCTGTTGTTAAGAAAGAGAAAAAAACTCTTTCAGTTGTATTTCAGAAGCGCTAACGCTTAGATGCTGCTTTCGTGGATATGCAACTGAATTAGATGACTGTTGCATGCAGATTTTCCACATAGATGGAGAGAAAAAAGGAGTGTCTGTTAAAATAAAATCAAAATGATATGTCAACATTTTCTAAAACAAAGGATGAACTTTCAGCTATTGACTCTGAGGTTATGTCTACAGTTGTCTCTGACCCATAAACCACAGCAACTTCAAATGTTTCTGTGATTTCAGAAGTAAGGATTATACACTGATTCTAAAACTCTAGGTTCCCATGTCTCCCATCATTTCGAAAGCTAACGGTCATGTTGATGGATAGATATAAAGAGACAATTAACATAAATAATAACATTTATCAGAATCACGTGAAACACCCCAAAAAAGGAGCGAGATGCCCAGAATCAGAATCTCTGCCAGGTTTCCCTTGCTCTCCTACCAGTTATATGGCTGCCATCAGCAACCAGCTGGAAGCAACACATCAGCCTTCTCTGCAGCCCTGGCTGGAACATCTTGCACCAATCCAGCGTCGTGTGGTGTGCGGACTGGAACCGTTCAGAGGCGCGCGGTGGAACCATGCCCGGGCTGGTGAAGCTTAGCACTGACCACATGCATCGCAGCTAGCCCAAAATCAAGGACTTGGTTTCAACTCTGAGGCATTGTTTTAAGGAGGGAAGCAGTGCTTTATGGAGCAGGAGCTGATATCTTAAAGGAGCAGGGGTTTGTGATTGTCCGAGCTTCAGCGTATCCAGCTGGTGTGTGGGATCTCACTGGAAGTTTTCTTCGACAAACAATCCCAGGGATTCTGCAGGATCACAGAAGTATCAAGAAGTTTAAACCTCAGAAACTCACATAGAAGTTGTGAATGTTCTGGTTTTTACAGGCTGCAGTTATAAATGAGGGTATTTACATGTGAGCACAAATGTTATGAACTAGTTTCAGGTTCTTTTGATATCCAGGTCTTGAGATGAAGTAAGCCACTTGTGCACTTCTTTAACAGATCTGATCATTATGTTTGGTTCAGAAAAAGCATTGAAATCTTTAATGTTAGATTTAACATGTTGTTTTACAAAAAGGCAATAAAATACCTCTGGTTTCATCCTCTTCTGGCTGTAGTTTGCTCCTTCTGCAAGTTGCCAGACAGGGCCATTGCATCCTCACTTTTAACAGTCTTTGAAACTGTTTTGTAACTTTATAAAGTTAACATTTCTGTTGGGTACAAACTTTGGGCTTTTTTTTTGGTAGTCTGTACTAGAAAAGAGGAGTGACCTAGGGACAGTTAATTATAATAAATTACAAGAAAGCTCTGTTGAGCACAGAGGCTAATTCTCAGTTTGTTACTAAATCACAGCACTTGCATTATGTCCTTTTTTGGTTTAAGAAGATAGATGTTTGTGCTTTAAGCATTACTGTCTACAAATGCAGGAGACAGGCCCTGTTTACTGAGTGAATTCTTGTAAGAGTACTGAATCAGAGGAACTGTTTGCAATGCTAATATTTGAAGGAACATGCTCATTGATAAAGAGCAAAACAGAATAGAATTGGAATGCTTTAAGCCAGAAGCTGATCAGCAGTAGATGAAAGTTGAGGGAGTTGAGTGAGTTTCTATGAAAATACAGAGCTCTGTGACGCCGAATATTTTTGATTAGTAACCTCTATTTTCTCCAAAAATATTTACTGTGTCTGCCAGAATTTCCAATACTGGCAGAGCAAAGTTGATTATGCAGAGTAATGGAGGATTGACTAACCACTGTGAAACTGGGATGTTTGGGAGAGATTTGTAAAGTGTGAATAGTTCTAATTAATGGAAGGGCCAGGGCCCCATATAAGGAATGATACCAGACAGAAACTGCTTGTCTGAGAGATTAAAATTTTCACAAATTCATAATTAAATAGTACTTACTGTGCTTGTGAGTTATGGAAATTCTCTGTCATCGTTGATGGTCTTTTTGATAGAGGTAGAATCACAGAAATTTGCTGTCAAGCTTCCCAACTTACCAGTGTTAATCTTTGTGGTTGGTTTTTGAAATTGTTCTCAAATGTTTCCTCTATTTGATTACCTCAGATTCCTCAGAAGTTGTGTTATAGGTTGTTCACTGTTTTGCGTGAATTTGAAAATGTCTTTGTTGAGAGACTTATAAAGGAAGGAAGATACTAATATGATTAGTTTCTCAATTAATTTCCCTTCATTTTGAAAATTTTAGGATTTGTTAAAATCGCTGTCCAATGGTGAAGTTTGTAGAAACATTTAAGCTAAGTAACTGCAACCTCTGCTGCATTAAGGACAGAAAAGAGGTAGTGATATAGTTTTTTGGATACTGGGGGACATGAAAAATATATTTTCCTTATTGAGAAGCAGTTTAATGTTTCAGTTTTCCTTGGATGGTCTTGGATGTATCCAATCAGGTCTAAATTAATGGCTTGTCCTGTAAATTGCTGAATGTGCCTAATAGTCTTGTTATCTTAATCAGGTCTTGCATTGCACAGACTCCAGTCATATGAGTATTGCACACTGATGTGCAGATTGGCAAGTTGTGTGGACAGGAATATGTTTAAACTAAACTTGAGGAATATGTTTAAACTAAACTTGTGCTTTTGGTTTAATCAAGCCATTTCAGTGCCTTTTTTCAGAAAATACTATTACTTTTGCTGTTATGATAGTACACATTTTCCTGTGTTTTCGAATAACTGTCTTACCACTCAAATTCTCATTGAGGTGCTAACTCTTATGATTTTTCTGTGGCATGTTTGGATTTTTTTTTTGTTCCCTGGTAAAATAAGGATTGCATTTACTGTTTTTGATGAATTTACCCACTGGCCTAAATACTGAAAGATAGGTAAGCCATCAGAAATGATAGTGTTGTACATCATATCCAGGCTAAGTCAGGCAATGGCTGGGAATAACTCAAAGTTATAAAAGTCTTTAGGAACTGTCAGGTTTACTTAGTTGTGTTTCATTAACTCTAGACTTTGCTGCTTCTGTTCTATAATAAGTATGTACACCTAAGTAGTTAGCAGCACCTGTTGTGTTATGACTATTTTTCTGATATAATTTCACCAGCCCCACTCTTTCCTTCAGCTCTAGTTTCATGTTTCCTAGCCCAAAACAGAGGGAAAAGCAACATTTATAAACTGTAGGTGAAAAGTACTGCATAGAATTAGTACAACTGGTTGCTAAGCCAAAGTTAACTAAGTGATAATTAGGTGGTATTGAAGGAGATACCTTCTGATTTACACATTTCTAGGCATTTTAAACTGTTATTCAACTCATGTTTCTTCTGAAATTTCATTGTGTGAGCTGTCTGAAGATTGCATAGAAAATACCTTTAAGATCATCAAATCCAACCCTTAACCCAGCACCACCACCATGTTCACCATTAAACCATGTCTTCAGGTGCCATATCCACACATTTTTGAGCACTTCCAGGGATAGTGACTCCACCAATTCTTTTGGGCAGCCTATTCCAGTTTACAGCTTGTAAGAGTTATATATTATTGCTACCTTGGTCATTTAATAAAAAAAAGTTCTCCTGAGCTTGTGATAAATTCTACCATACCACTTATTCCAATTTTTGAAGCAGATGATGTCATTCCTCACTGTTATTTAGACTACCTGGATTTGTATGCCATGATAAGCCTTCTCTAGGACCTGAGTATTTAATTAAACTTTGGAAAAATATGCAGAGTGACACCAAAGGCAGAGAGTTAATATCCACCAAAAAATTCGCATACTCCTTTATATATAGGGACATCTTCCAGGCACAAAAGAAAGATTTCTGCATTTTCACTGCTTAAATATGCTAATAAAGGTTGATGCAAAAGGTAGCATATTCAGACATTGTAACAAGTATATTCTGGTAAGAGCATGGAGTCTGATTCACTTCAGTCACACTAACAAATGCTGATCAGGTGCTTTCCCTTTCTGTTGCTACTGACAGGACTTAACCTAGGACCTGGGTATGAAACCTTTACATCTTCAAGAATTTCTATGCCATTTAAGTAACAGCAAATTACTGAGATACTTCATTCTCTTTAAAAAAAAATATTACTCTGAGAGCAGAACCTAATTTTTTAAATGTATTTCAATACATGGATGCATTTTAAACACAAATTTTCAAATTCACTTAAGTGAAGTTAAATTAATATGAAAGTTGCCTGATTTTCAGAGCTACTAGTTCCTGTTGCTCCTGTTGGTTTCAATGGTATGTCTGTGTGCTTGAAGATATAGGCTACTGGTTTGAATTCCTGAATTCATTTACACAAGTTTGGAAAGCAGTTGTATCTTGATTTTTCTGTCATAAAACCAAAAGATGATGGATTCAACATGTATATCAGTTCTGCTTGTGGTTGCTGTATACAATAGGGCAACTTGCATAATAACAGTGATGGGATGGATGAGTGAGAGACTTGCAGTTGATTTTTTTCCATTACAGCCAATTTTAGCAGATGTTTTCTCTGATTCTAAAATGACACAGCAACACAGTATGACAGTTGAAACCTAAGAGTTATAACAACTTGGTTAGCAGGAGCTCTTGTTGTCCAGTCAGCTAGTTTTGGTGAAGTTTTACTGTAATAGGATTCAGCTAATGTTAGATAAATATAGGTGTCATATTATTTTCAATTTTGTTTTGAGTTTAACTGCATTCATCTGCTTTTCCTGATGCTTTCTCAAAATTAGGCATTAGTTGAAACCACTGCTAAAATGATAGTTCAGAGAATGAACACTGGCTGATGCTAATAATTCTAATATTATTTTAGAAAAAAGAAAACTAAATTATGGAGTAAGTAGCCAATTTGTGGATCAACAAAAATACACAAAAATGAAACTAGTCCAGCAAATATTGTTATTTATACCTTTGTCATCCACGCAATCAAGTCTTAAGCTACATGCCTTCATTTTTAGGCCTGTACTGTACTCTTGATAAGAGTGTAATATTGCACAAATACCCCTGTTTGAAATCTTTGGATAGTTCTAGCAAAGGAGGTGACTTTTCCTCAGATTATTTGTTGGGCACACTAACCAGTTTGAAATTCCTTTTTTCTTGTTGCAAACTAAATTTTGGCTTCACCTCCATTTAAGACTTCATTCATTTTTGGGGCAGTTGAATTAAAAATGTGTATGTGAAATAAAACTTGGAGATCTTATTTGGTCTCTGCCATTGAGAAAGCAAACAGCAAAGTCATCCATGGAAGATCATTTTTATCCTTCACAATTACCAGCTAAAGGCAGGCTTTGCAAAGCCTGCCTTGGCAGTAGGAGCCATGGGAGGTCCAGCTTTGTCCCTGCACAAGCACTGCTTTGCTGCTGTGCCAGCAGAGCTCTTCAGCTGGCTGCTCTTTGGTCTGAAGGAGTGAACAGACTCAAGACTTTAAAAAGCCAAGCAAACAAACAAAACAACCCATCACCCAAAACCAAGCCACAGAAAACCCAACCAACAAACAAACCCATCAATTTACCCCATTCTGTGTTGACTTTCAACTTTTAATTCACTTGCCCTTTCTGCTAGGGTCCTGAGCTGTTGTGCCATCACAAAGGGAAGTGAAAGAACAGGGCTGGACATAAGAGCTATTAAGGGATGCTTTATTAAGGGGGGCAGAGAATTCATGGTATTGATGCCTTAAGTTTTAGCTTTTATATTTTTTCGGACTCTGTGCTATTTTAATGTGTAGTTCGGGGTTTCATATTAAGGGTTGGTGAGCTTTTTTCACAGGGTAGATAGACAAAACAATTCCTTTCTAGCTGGGGACCAAGGTCAAATTTTAGGCCCAAGAGTGTAAACAACAAATAAGAAGAGAGAAAGAACAAAGAGGATGGAGCTTCGTAACCTGAGGCTGTAATTGGACAATTAACTCCAATATGCCAATGGACCAGAGCTTATAAAAGTGTGAGACCTCGTGACCAGGCGTCTATTTTTTGGGGGGGGGACCATTGCTGGATTGCTTGGATGTAGCCCCAAGGAGTTCTTGCATGGCCCAAGCTGTATCCTTTCAATAAATACCTTTTTGTTCTTTTACTCTGCCTAGTCTGTTTCCTGGCCAGCCTTTCTAGGCGACAGTATTGTAAGACCAGGTGGTTCCTAAGTGAGAGCAATCACAGTGATATTCAGTGTAGCTCAGCTTACATTTATTTTTTGCATACCTTTACTAGATTAGTATTTTCTTTAGTGAGAATCACTGATGTAAACATGGCAGCAATTACTGTAAATTTTTAAAGACTGTTTGCTGCACAGCTGCAACTAAAAGCAGTAGGAGCTACTCAGTGAACGTCTCTCAAACTTTTTTGGAAAAAGCAGAGGACAAATTGACCTACCATGACTTTTTGTACTGTGGTAAATACATTTTTGAGTTCATGTGTGTCTGTGAGATAGTGCCTCAATAAATTATGTTCTCAATAAAATTCCATGCCAGCAAATACAGCATGCAGATTTGAAGGGGAATTGGATTTTTGCTCGGCAATATGCACATTAGAAATACAATAAACAGAATTTATGTTTAATTTACATTAATTTACATGAACATAAATTTCTCTGAGCTCTTTTCTTCTTTGTGTACTATGTGGATTGGTTTTCATCCCTCAATATATGACACAATAAAGACTAGCAATCTCAGTAATGGATGTGAAAAACTGAGTGCAAGGACATGTCTTTTTCTCGGAGGAACCTTGTAGGTCCACTGGGTTTTGCTGCACATCTAATTTATTTTCATTTTGTACAGTCAAAAAGTTCTATTGTTTTGGTGAAAAGCTCAACCTATGTGGGTGGCAACATCTGTCCCTTAGTAAATAAATATCGTATAATATTTTACAGTAATTAATTTCTTCAAAATAGAAGATTTTGTCTTTTTGGGAAACACAGAGTAAGCAGCAAATGAAACTGTGCTAGATGCTTGTGTCTCTGTCCTATTTATATCTGCTGGATTAGGCCTCTGTTTTTAATTTATTGGTTTCTAGAGGAACTTCTGAGTCTACAGAAGTACCATCACAGAAATTAGAACTTTATCCTTTGTTTTTTATGGGAATTATGTACATTTTACACATCTTTTCTCAGACATTATGCAACTCCCTTGCTCTGTGGTTGGTGACATTTAAGAGGTGGTTTTCACTAGCGAGTTTCTTTGCAGTGTTGTACTGGGAGATCCAGCTTCATGTTCTAGCCCTTTGCAGTTAACTGCTGGCCTTATATGATGATCCTCACTGAAGACTTTGTGGACACTTCTGTGTTTAAAGCAAGATGTTAAGTTGCAGAGAGGTTTCCTATTAAGGAAAAGTGATGTAATGTCAGTGGAACACTGCCAACTTCTCTCTGCTCATTTTATTTATATTAGCTGCATACCAAAGAAAATGCTCCATAAAACACAAGTGAGTGCTCCTTTCTATATTTAGCCAAGCTAATATACTAATACCAGGAGATTATGTTTATATGCAATTGAAAGAATTATAAAAAGATTTGGGGGCATCTTGCAGAAATAAAAGAGGTTGAACTTGAGAAAAGTAAACACTAGATTTGCTCCTGGTGCATTAAAAGACTAGGGTATTTTTTAGCATTTATACTTCCAAGATATGTATTTCTGTGCTGAAAAACATTGTTTAACATTTTAATTGAACTATTTTGCTGATTGTTTAGGGAACATCAAGTACAAGGAAGTTAATTACATTGATCTGAGCCTTTTTAGTCTAAGCAATGCAGATGTCTCACTTTTACAATTGGCAAGATTGGTGTGATTAAAACCAAGCTTGCCATTCCTGTTCCAATCTCATCTTCTGGTCTGAAATATTCACATTCCTCTTCATACAGATTACAGTGTGATACTGTGCTTTTTTGGCAATCTTAAAAAACAGTTTGGCATATCTTTGTTCATCACCTTCTCTGACTTTCTTTAGGACTACTTTTTAAATGAGTAAATGAGTCTCCTTGTAAATGAGTAGATTTTTTTCCTCTGGCTTTTGTTCAGCTCTTTGTTCTACAGCTGATGATGCTGATAAATAATCACAAGATTTCTTCCTGACTCTAACAATGTTGCTTCATAATGCTGTTAAACAATTTGACCTTTTCTATTAATTCTACCCCTACATGGTGACACTAGCTGGGTGTGGTAGTGTTGGAACTATAGATCCTCCCTGATAATGATTCCACCTAAAAGAATTATTCCTCACCAAGAGTAGCTGAGTACTTTTGTTAACTGATAAATAAGAGTTGTCATACTAGTTAACTAACTCATAATATATATGAAAAAAAAGGTACTTAAAAAATTAAATGCTAATTCTAGTGTTACTGTGAAACCAGTGTGATGTCAAATACATGTGATGTATTAGGAGTTCTTCAGTTGTCTCATGAGCTGCTAACTTGTGGGTGGGGAAAAGAATTTTGGGTAGTGTTGATTTTATCTGCCTTACTGAGGATGCCTCGAACATTTTATGTGTTTTCTGCTCAAATCTGAGTCGTCTGTCTTCATTTTGAAGCTCGTGGTTTATTGGGATGACTTCTAAAGAGGCTCTTTAAAGGTGCATCTTCAGACGTTCTGGCATTTAGCATTAAATTTACACACTCTGAACTGCACTCTGGAGGTTTCCCTGACTCTCTGGGAGGCTGTACTACTAGTTATCTGAGTGACTTGCCAAAGAGGAGGGATGAGAACATTTGCCTATGTATCTCCTTTTGGCTAGAAGAATTAGAGCAACATGACAGCAAACTGAAAACCAGTAGAAAAAGGCAAATGATCTTGCAGTCATATCACAAATCAGGTATTACTGTTTTACACATCTGGACCTTGTTTTGGAAATATAAAGCTATGTAATATATAGAAGATTTGAAAATGATTGCGAGATTCTGTTGCTATTTCCAAGTATGCAGATCTCTTCTCATTCATTTTGAGTGATTCATTGGGGAAATAGATCATGCTGCTAAAAATCATGAGAAAAAATTTTGAGTCAACAAAGGGTCGAAAAACATTTCCCGCAATTATAAGTTATATGAAACTAGGACTTTACTGATTCCTCTTAATTTCAAATGAAAGATTTTAAACATTAGACAAATTTAAACCAAACAAAAAGTCTTGAATCATGAGATGCTGTTTCTAGTATTAGGCTCTTGTGGGCAAATGTTCTCTCTAGTGTAGGAGATCAGACATAACTAATCTGTGAAGTATTGCCTGGACAGTGTACAGCAAGAATTATGTGCTATCAATTCTTGCTTTGCAAAGTTTGTTTCCCCATATTTTAAACTAAGGCCTAGTGGGTTACTGATTATTTAAGTAACTTTAATATTGAAGTCTTGAAATTCATTTGGAAAACTTCAGTCTCAGAAGGTTTATGAAATGACCAAAGAATGGACAGTTTCAAAGAAAGCTGCCTTTAGGGCGTGAGAACGTAATTAGTGTGGTAAGTCTGAGTGCATGGACTCATTACAGTCTTGGCATGAGAAAGAGGAGGACTGTAGGGGAATGGGCTTGTTTTCCTTCAAACTAAAATACTCAGCAGCAAAGTCTTTCTGCAATTCTGAGTGCTCACTTTCCCTGATATATAGCACAACTATTTGGAGAACTTAGATGTCCTTACCTTATTTTGTACCTTTATGACAAAAACTACTGTATTTTTAATTTTTTTCTGGTTTGTCCACTTTTTGATTTTTTACTTATTCATTTTTCTGAAGTAAGTTATTATCATATTTTGTATGAATTGTCTAATCAATTATCTGACCTCAAATCATCCAAATGCTTTTGTTATGTGTACCCCTCTGTTCAGTGTTGTGCTTGAGGTTTCTACCTGAAACAGAATAGGAATAGGACGATCCTTCAGGTGAGAAACAGGATCAACATACTGGGTAAATTTTATTTGTGGCTACATAGTAGCTTAAGTAAACTGGCCCAGAGACACAAGGGTCATGCAGGTTCTAACACCTCAAATAACATTCCTTGAGTTCACAGTAGAAAGCTGTAGTAGATGAAGTTATTTTAGACCAGAGTTTTCCTGAGAATGAAACATAGTTTTCCCAAAAATGAAGCACGGTTTTCCAGAGAAGCTAGCATATGTAGTGAGATAGAAGGTGAAGTCATGAATTTTGGTGCTGCACGCCCTAGGTAGCTCTTCTGAAGCTCACAAGGGGTGATAAAGTCATGCTGATAGCCCAAGGGAAGAGGCAGGGAGACAGATGAGAAGGCAGACCAGCATTATACCATGATCTGAGTATTTCTGAGAGAAACAGGGTCATGTGGAAACTCATAGTGAAAAAAGGAAGAACCGTATGATCCACACGGATGCTGGCTTTAGGGCTACCAATATTGTTATTGTCAATATCCTTCCATCTTTGAAGTAACCTGGAAGTCTTAAGTAACATATTTGATAAGGAACTATTGGTTATTTATCAAATCACAGCCTGATTTTTCTCTTTCTGTATCTCAGCTGTTTTTGAGGTAAATGATACTTGGAGTCCAAGCTCTTATGATACTTGCAGAGAAGGTTTACACACAATTAATGTTGGCTTCATTGTGAAAGATATGTATTGTAACTTTTACATCTTGCTAGCACTTACAGTGATAGAAACAAACCCTGGATTACTTTTTTCTAATTTCAATTTACTAACAGTGATTTACCAATAATTTCCAAATGTAATTTCAGTAGACTACTTATGTTAAGGTATTTACATACAGAATCATGTAACAGTTTGAGTTGGAGGGGACCTTAAAGAACATCTAGTTCCAGCCTTCCTGCTGTGGGCAAGGAACATGGGCAGGTATAAAATGCACATACAATTCAATGTAAAAACCTTTTATAACAGGGACAACAAGGACAAAACAAACTGCTGTTGGTCAAGATAAACCAAATTGACTTTACTGTAGGAGTAGGTAAACCACTCTTCTTGTCATCCATTCTGGAATGTTCATTTTAACATAAATCTTATCTTAATAAATATGAAAAAATCTAATTTGCAAATCTTAAATCAGACAAGTGCTGTTTCTAATATTCTTTTTCTGAGAGTGTCCAGCTCCAGGCTAAGAAGGTGCATGAGTCATCAAAATAATGAGTCCATAAAGAGAGAATCTTCATAACTGTCAGACAAAATGGTTTTAAATCCTGAGAAGTACACTTTGTAACTAGCTTTTTACAAACTACTCTGTAATCAGACTGAAAGCAGAAAAAGACATACTTGTTTTGTCTGGAAGGTTTTTACTGAAGTGCAGATGGGATGAGTAAAATTAATTGATTTCTGGAGGTCAGCTGCAGGCAATCAAATAGGAAAATCCGTAGTACAACATAGAAATACTGAAGTTGCTGACTAGAGTAGGTCAATACATTGTCTCTGAATACGAATATGTTAAATAATATGAAGATATGAGTTGGAGGGGATTACACATCATACATTACACATCAGTATGTTGTACACTTTGAAAATGTAAAGAAATCCTTTAAGGAAAACCCTGTAAATAAAATAAATTAATTTTCAGCATATTCATTTAGAAAGAGATGTGTTTGACTTACCAGAAATTGACACACAAAATATAAAGCCAGAACTTCTTGTGATATGCACACTTAGTTTTAAAAGCCTCTTAGACTGTATGGTTTGGCTAACACTTCATGGTAGCTTATTCAGTGTATAGGCTACATTAGCAAATAATACACAGAAGCAAGGGTGGCTCCATAGAGTGAAGAAAGATGCTGAGGGTGTGGTATCTGCACACCTCAGGGTCATTGAACTTGGGCTTTTGGTTTTTCAGTTTGGACTAGCTCTTGTCTGTTCCATGGACTGAAGCTCGTTAGTGGCTTCAAGCTGGGTAGTTCATTTCACCTAGGAAAGGGGTTCTTGTTCTCAAGAGGCTTCTCATGGATGCAAACCAGAGAAAAAGGAAGTAGGAAATGGCTGGAAATATGTTTTAAAAGCACATTTCTGGCCCAAATGAAAACCCAAATGCAGATGTGTCCTTACTGTTCCCTTAGGACAAGCGCCAGGTGCCTTGTTTTTGGCTAGTCACCATGTTGGTCACAATTTTATTAGGGAAAAAATGAAATGCAATTCTTCCTTTTGTTTCCTCTGTATAAAATGGCAGACTGCTTTCACTGAGAGCTAAGCAAGATTCAAAACAATTTTAGGGAAGGAACCAGCCATCTATGCTCATTGGCACAGCATCTGTCTATAACAAGTGTTTATCATTGCACGTTTGCCTGTATTATTCCTTCTTTTTTATGTGCTTATACATCACTTAAGGTGCAGCTTAATTCAGAGAATTCCTTACTATATGTCTCCCATACTCAAGGTTGCGTGCTATAGTGAAAAACAAATAGTACCTGAAGTGAATCATCTTTATGGAATGTATTTTATCTCTAAAGTACAAAAGAAATTATTTGCTTGGCCATTTATACATAAGGTATTCCATTTAATCTTTCCAGAACAATATACTGTACATTTAGCTAGCAGTTAAAAAAAATAATTCTCACCAGTACATAACTATATCTATTTACGAGGAAAATTTTATTTAACATTATATGTTGCCATTGCAAGAAGCTAATTCAGGTTGTATGTCAGTGTCCAAATTTGTGTAACAAATTTGTATTTTTGTATACATTGTTTCTCTTTGTGATGTCAGGGAAATAATTAGTACTGGTTAGGTCTGTTCAAATGTTCAGGAGCGTAATAAATTCTCACCACTTAAAAGCAGGTTTTGACTGCAGTGACATCTGTATACTGTGGGTGGATTTTGCCTCTGCTTAGTAATCCTGCTGAAAGATTTTATTTTTTTAATTTTTGTTTTAGCCAAGCAATGGGGAAATTATGTTTATAATGCTCTTGCAAAAAGTAGCAGCTCTTCATATCTGAGGGCACTTTAGCAATATTTTGGGTATCATAATTTTTCTTGTCTCTTTATACATCGGGGAAGACACCTTTTAAAAACAAACAAAAAAAATTCAATCTCCAAACTCACACTTTTGAAGTACTTGTCTGGCTACATAAGGAGTGACAGTGTCCTGTAAACTATTTTATTTTCAGGGTTATAGCTGCTTCTGCTGTATCAAGCCTAAGTTATAATTATGTTAGGATTGTGTTGGTTGAATAAATGTCGTAAAAGTTACGAGCAACACTGCAATGTTTTTTTTCAGTTTCCATGCTCCTGACAACCAAACTGAAAGATTTTTACTGTCTTTAGCAGTTAGTCTTACTTCTTGGTGCTTCTCCTCCTTCCATAAAAGTTAGTGTATGTTGTTGAGGGGGTTATTTTTGTGTGCACAGAAGGACTTCAGGAAGAATGGCATAGCACTAAACCTTTATGGCATTAAGATGGGGCTGACACCTGAAGTAACTCTATCATATTGTTGTAATGGAAGAATTGCAGATGTAATTATTTATGTAAATACTAGTTCTTATGTATTTATTTCCTTTTCAGTTGTTCCTTTTCATATGGTGGTTTAAGAATAGGGTGCCTCTGCTGAGTTTCAGTAGCATAAACTACTGATGTGTCAGCTGCTAACATCCCAGCTTTACATGAGGCAGCTACCTGTTCCAATGTCAGAACTGTTTGTGAGTACAGAATAGCTGATAAAAGGGAATAGAACTTAGGTTCTAAAGCTACCTTAGTTTTGTGAGTATTTTTAATAGAGAGTTGAAATATTAATTTTCCTAGAAACATACTAAGAGCAACTGTGAGCTCCCTTTAATGTCAGAACATCCAGAAGCTACTCAGTTTTTTCCCTTTTTAATATATTATCCATTCTTCCTCACAAAAGTACCTCTTTCAATAGTACAAAGCAGTCATTTTATATGTAACCCCAAGAACACACTTGATAGGTAGTGGAATGTTAATATTGACGTCTAGAGGTCCAGTTTTAAGCCCACTGTAACAATTATTGAGTGGGCATAAAAATAAGCAAACCTCCTAACTCTAGTAGTCAGTAGTAGATGAAATGTCATTGTTTATACAGCATCTTTTTAATCAAATATACTAAATTTAAAATAAATACGTAAATTTAAAAATACAACTGTGCATGTGTTGTTCCAGTGAGAAAATATATTGTACTATGTCTTTTTCTTCTGTTCACTTTTGGTTTTAGGCTAGCACAGCTTTTCATACTTTGTTTTTTTTTTTTTCCACCCTATATTTTCTTTGAATATAAACCAATCAGCACAGAACACAACCTTCATTGTAGTATAGCATAGAGTCAGAAGACTTATTTTTTCTGTTTGCAGGCCAGTTCATTCCTGCATTCCAAGTAATGATTTCCTACACTTTGGGCCAATTCAGCTGCAGATTGGAACCTATATTGTAATTAATGTCTTGGTACAATTTGCCTCTTAATTACATAACACTTTTAGCTTCCTTTGTCAGTAAAACCTGTTGCCTGTGTAATATTTTTACTGTTATATTCATCACTGGATAGCCTGTGAGCTAGTTGTGCAACACAAATGAATTACCAAGCCAGACAAATTTTTGACTACCAGAACAATTCTTGTGATGTAACCCTGCTAGAGGTATGAAGTTTAGCATTTTTGCTGAAGCTGTATTGTATTTTTATGACTTTTGGGAACAATGAATGTGCACAAGAGCACCATTTCCTCTCTTTCTGTACCCAAGCTAAATGTGTTATCTCACTGGTGCATGTTTTGAAAAATGTCCCCACAGTGATACCACTGTGTATTGAGGGGTAAAAAATGGTTCCTGTCTCTAAAAGAATGGCTTGTGTTTGCTGAATACTGGCACTATCTCTACTGTTGATTTCCTTAGCACAGACATTACCTTGATGTGTTTGACAGATAATCAAACCAGAGTGGAAAATGGGCACAGCTACAACTGCCACTTTTTAGGATAGATAGAAAAATTTTGAACAGCCAACTTACAGCAGGACTTCCTTACAAGAGAGTTCACAAACAATGCAGATGGTTTACACTTCTCATCTGTGTGTATGAAGTTTCTTAGGTGAAAAGTTAAGCTCAGCTTCCCAGTGTGCTCACAGCACAGTCCCTGTGTTTGCTCTTGCACCATATTTCTTCTTCTAGGAGTGTGTTAGGTTACATTGAAACTAATTATAAATGCTCCTGTATATCAACCTGAAATATGGAAAATATTTGTATAAATCTGCATTTTCAGATTGTTAAAACTTCGAAGGGAAAGTAATAAAAATGTAAAGAGTTGCAGGTGCTGGAGATGGTTCCTAGTTATAGTTCTCCAGTTACCCAGCATGAGGTTTAAATTGCAATGACAGCCTGCATCCTCCCCGTAATCTGTAAGTGTAGACAAAATATACCTCTGAATATTTTCATGCTAGAATCCAAACTGGTGCTGGTTTCTGTGTGTTGTTGTCATTCCCCCATCCCGTCCTCTCCATCACCTGCCTCCCCCCCATCTTTATTTTAACTGATAATTCTAGTCTTACATAAATATGAACCCTTGCAGCATTTGTATTGATACAGCCTGGAGGCTGTCTGTGTGTTGAATACATATCAGTTTTTGTTAAAAGAAGCAACTATTCTCCCTTTACTTCACATTTTTGCCTTTATATATATGTACGTTTTTAATGTTTCTAAAAATAAGCAAACATTTCTTCAGTGGATATTTCAGTTGGAATTAATTTTGTATTCTGAGCATTACTTTTCAGTACAGCTGTTAGTGAGTTCACTAGCATATTAAGTTAGGTTTTGAGGGTTTTTTTTAATTTTTAACAACTCAGTAATTGATAAGTTTGGTTGAAAACTTTAAATTGTAATAGGAATTTTGTCAAGGGTAGAATTCAATATTAGTGATTACTATCGCATTTTGGATAAGTTGGTATGCATATTTTGGTTTCTTCAATAGTAACTGTCAGGAGTAGTTAAGAAAATTACTAATTTTCAACAGGTACTATATCAGTAAAATACACATGTTGTTCTTGTAGAAAGCAAATTAAATGTCTTTAAGAGCTGCCTGGCAGATCTGTCCTGTCAGCTGCTGGGAGCCACAGATGCAGAAGCAGGTATCTGCTTTGGCTGCCCAGGAGCTAGAGAGATATAAATACATGTGCTACACCAATTTTAAGAAATTACCAAATCATGGGAAAAAAATCGTCCTGGATTTTATTTTATAAATACCAAAGTTTAGAGATAAATATATATAAATGTACACATATAAAAAATACATTTATACATAGCTGCTGATATGGAACTCAGTGAGAAGAGCTCCTGCCCTTTGATACAGTATGATAGTGACTGTCTCCCTTTTAGTAGAGCTCTGGCATAATTCTGAAGCAATAGTATTGTGTTAGAGCTAGATCTTCCTTGGAAAGTAGAGTTGGTGGAGCTGAGTAGTTGTTACCCCAAATATACAGACATTTTCTGGCATTGTTTTTGAATCTTAACTTTGAAAAACAGCTTAACCTTTTAAAGTTGTGCTTAATTCTGATTATTTTTCATTTAAAATATTCCTGTACCTTCATTTCAGTGGTATGTTTTGTATATTTCTGTAGAACTGCACCATCTGTTTCTCAAAGAGCAGGTCACTGGTAGGATTGTGAAGAGGCCAGTCTGCTTTTACTCAGGAATGACTTGAGACAGAAGGGAGCTCATTATTCTTCCATACCTGAGATAAATAGGACTCTTTCCTTCAAGCAAAAATTGCTTTTCTTTGTCTGCTTTCCATTTGCTCCTTTTCTCTTATTAAGATCAGGAGGGACAAAATTGGGAATTTAAAAAGTTTATAGAAAACATCACTTAGTCTTGGTTCTTTACCTCTGGTCATTTGTTTCCATTTATTTTGTATACTGTGTTGTAAAACACTGACTAAATTTCAATACCTTTGCATACTTTGTGGTAGGCATAACTCGATAGAGTTCATTTCGTGTACAGAGGCTTCAAGGCTTTTCTCTGCCTTTGGAGAACTTCCCCTTCCAAGAGAGGTAGTTTGGATAGAAGGGCTTCCATATGAACTTTTGTGTTTAAAGGTACACAAGGTTGATGATTAAACTGCAAACAGTAAGATACTTCCCAGAAGAGGGACGTTGTTTCTCTAAATAAGCTTTGTAGTGTGAGATAAGAGTAAAGCTGGTACATATCCTAATACTGGGAGTATGTGAATGAGGAGAGAAGTTAAGTAGGAAGGATTTATTGCATTCCTGGGAATGCCATCTGCTGTAATATTCCCTGCAATCCAGCAGCCAGGTCTTGTTGAGACTTTGAGAGCTGTACAGTCACTGCCTGTCCCCTGCTCGACTCCACTGTGTTCAGGTACCTGGAGTTACAGTTCCTGATGGGGCTTCTTACACTTTAATTCTCAGTCACAGACTGCACTGTTTTCAAAACAATGAGATACAAAGAGGTTATCAAGAACAAAAAGCATTATGAAAATGAGATAAAATATAAACCAGCCTATTGTAATTTCAACCAAGAGCATACCTCAAAATATGATTTCTCAAGTAGCTATTGAACTGTGATGTATGTATTGGCACCCATAGTTGCCCACCAAGAAACCTAATGTCTCATGTGTCTCTCTTTGCTTTTAACATCTGTTTGCAAATGTTTCTTGCTCTCCCTGAGCTCTGAAAGTCATTGCCTTGCTGAGCATATGCCGAGTGTGTGGTACCAAGCCAGTGCATGGAGCTCTTCTTACAACACCATGTGTCAGGAACCTCACCTCTGTTGTAACTAATGTTTGCTTTCATTAACATCTTACTGCCTTACTTCTTGCATTTTTGTACTCTTTTAGCATACCAATTAGATCATCTGAAAATATATTTTAATATCTTGGTTAAGAATATCTGGTATTGAAAAAACATCACAAATTCTAAAGCATTACTTTTGAATATCTTTGTGTAGTACTAGGTCTGCTTTTCAGTGAGTTGATGAAACTTCTCAAGATTCATTTTACCCTAGCTGTGATTGTTTTAAATTACTTACCTTTAACATTTGCTGATTGAATTGGCTACAAAATGACTTTTAAATGCTTGTTCTTATATTGCTATAATTAATAATTTGGCAAAACAAAAAATTCCACCTGAGAAAACAAGTTTATGCTCTATTGTTTAGACAAGCTTGATGCCTTCCCTGAAAGCATGTGTGCCCTTTAAAATTACAAAACATATTTCAGCTAATTGAAAAGAGGATGTAATTACAATTTAATTAGTTTTTCTTGTAATCGTATCTAAAACCTAAACTCTTTTAATTCTCTTCTTTGTTTCCCTACTAATGAGTGCTGATGCCCTTTCATAATTTTGGCAGCTAGGCTCTCCCTGTCTTTGTCACAGCAGTGTTATCTTTCAGGGACCTACCTGCGTAGAACTTCCACCACTGATGGTGACATTCCAAAGAAACACTGGTGAATTGATATTCTTTCCTCTCCTTTTCTTCTTCATAATGACACATCTCTAGGATACCTCTGCTCAAGAAAATAATACAGCAGCATCTGATGTTAAAAGAATAGCTCTGAGTTAGAGACAAGGATTGTGCACTTCTACAGCTGGCATGAAAATTTGCTCAAAGATGCAAATTTGTGGGGGTTTTTGCCCTGTGTGGTTGCATGTTATTTTTCAAGCAAACAAACACTTGATTTATGCAGATTCTAAGCTGACCAAAAACCGTTCAACTGGAATCACTGCTGCCCTGGACTAATAAACCCTGATTTACAGGCGGCCTCAAGTCAAGCTCAGTGTGAGAGCTGAGCAGCCTCGATTTTGCTGTCACCCTTCTGTAGGCATCCCCTGAATCTGCTGTCTGCTTCTGCCTGGCGGGGAGGGCAGCAGTGCAGCAGCAGTGCTGCAGGGCTGCACTTGCATTGACAGGGCCATAGATGGGCATTTGTAGGATGCTGCTGGCCGGGCGCAGCGCCACGTGATTTGGCAAATGCAAATAAAAAGGTCTCAAGACGTGACACTCCTACTTGCTTTCAGCACATGTTGGATAAACACAGGAGTGTTGGAGACAGCTATGTTTCTTCTATATTCAACACTTCATTTACAGTGCTAGATTTTCCCCTTTTTTGTTTTTTTACCGTAGTCTGTCTGTAATAAATGAAAAAAAAATTGAGGGCGATTGTGATGAAAAATAAAATAACTAGTATTTGTTAATAATTTTAGAGGTCTTGAACAGTAGGTCTGCAAATAGTCAGGCCAAAGATGGAGAATGAGGTGAAAGAAATAATCTTGCAGGGTTTTCTCTGTCCAGAGGCCACTGAACTGTTTCTGTCATCAACTAAGAAAGTCGAATGCTGATGGGAACTAATTGTGTTGTTTTAATGGATTGAAATGAAGGCGACTGTTAAGTAATTTCACAAAAATAGAAGAATAAGTTTTAGCCTGTGTCCTGTGGAGTGAAAAGTTGAACTGATAGGGATTTAGATCTCTATTGTCAACATTAAAAAATGAATTTAAAAATTTACAAAGTGAACTGTAAGATTTAGATGTTCTTGTTGCTAATCTAACTAAAAAATAAAAAGTTAATCTCCTTTTAAGTGCTGGAATTTGTATGGTTAGTGAGACATTGCTAGAACTAAACCATCTACAACAACACCAAAGAAAAGCAACTGTTAAGTAAAAAAACCTGATTTTTCATTTTTCTGCCCTAAAACAGCTTGCTCCCCTTTTTCTTATCTAAGCAATCTCCTTTGGCCTGAGATCATAAGCAGAATTATTGTCAGAAAACATTTTCTGGGGAATGTAGATGGCTGGAATATCAAAATTAATCTTCAAGTGGAAAATATGATGTTATTACCATTTCTAATTCTGTTGCCATCAACAAAAGTATATTGTTGTGCCAGAATCATACATTCATATGCCATGCATTAGGCAAACTGCTTCTAAAATTTCTGCTTAGATGACCTAAATTATATATAAACAAATGACATACTTGTATACAATAAAGTATTTATATATTAAATATACAGAAAAGGTATATGTGCGTATGCTGAAACTTTGTGGATATCTGGAGTATTGAGATAAAGTTACTTTTTCCAGCTAAAAAATTACTAATTTTAAGCAAGTCAGTCTGATGTATTGTGACATGATAGACCACACAGTTAATTTTGAGATTAATGTCTTTCAAACCACTGTATTGAGACAAAAAAAAAAAGGTTCTGATTTGCTTCACTGCTGAACATGTCACTTTTTTCCTTTCTTTTTTTTTTCTTAGTTAAGAGTTTTGAGTGCTCCTGCATTTTAAATTTTCTAGTATCTTTGCTTCTTCCAGTGAATTTCTGCATTTCTAAATGAAATTCTTACTTCCATTTGAGCTGATAGTACTGCAGTGCAGTATCTACTAAGATTCATCTGAGGACCTACAGTTGAAAATAAAACTGGGGAGAAAAAAGTGGGACTGGGGACCAGGGGAAGCTCAGTTCATGGCTTCTCTAGGTTACAGATGTTTCTCAGAAGTCCTTGCTCATCTACATACGTGGATGGTTCTAGCACAGAAGTTGGTCCCTTGTCTCCAAGTATCTCATTTAAAGTATGGCTGTAATTGGGTCTGTCCGATTGGCCTGCAGAGGCCACAGCAGAAATTCAGCCACGGCTGAAACTGTTACTGGGTAAATATTTCAGCTTTATTATTGAAACAGGGCCACTGAATAAAAAGCACGAAAAACAAAAAGAAACTTTGTTAAGAATTTCGGTACTTTTACCTTTTATTCCACTATCTGGATTGTTCCTTTAATTGCTTCAAATTGTCATATAATTTACCTTTTTGGAGAATCGATTGTTCTGTTAAATTCTATCATGCATACCCTTTTTCCTTCATCCTGAGGACAAAAAAATGGACTTTTGTAGCAGTATGTTAACTCTGACGAACTGAGACTATTCAACATATGTAAATACTTTGAACTTTCACTCTCTTTCAATTTTGCTGGACCATAGATCAGTGGAACTTTTACCTCCTCCCCAGCCAGCACTACATGTCTGATCATCTTTTTGTCTATTTTTCCTTCCCACAGGGACCCCAAAAAAATACAGCAGCTGCAGAACCAAATTCGTCTGGAGCAAGAAAGTGGACAGTGGTATCGTCACCAACAGCAACCCGATAATCATCAGCACCCTCCCTCTTCTCCTTCCTTTCCTCCTCCCCCCTCCTTCCAGGAGCTTGAATCCAGCCAATCTGCCACCTCTCCTGTGCCCATGAGTATTCTTAACTCTCATACTTCCCCAACCATGCAGTCTTCCAGCTCCTTCAACTACGCTCGGCCTAAGCAGTTCATTGCTGCCCAGAACATCAGCCCTGCTTCAGGTTATGTGACTCCATCTTCTGGGTCATCTACATCTAGCCTTCCTTCTCCTATGTCTCCAACTGCTTCTCAGAAACAGTTTGGGAGAGTGCCAGTTGCTCCCTTCTCTCAGCAGTTTGCTCCAGAAGGGGAATATGCCTGGTCTCCTTCTTCTCCATCCCCTCCACCCCCACCTCCACCTGTCTTTAGTCCAACAGCGACATATCCAGCGTGTGATTCCTTTCCACTTCCACCTCCTCCACCCCCTCCTCTTCCTTCACTTTCTTCACCTTCCCACAGCCTGTCTCCAACTCCAAGATTTCCTAATTCCAGCCAGTCTCCAGCAGCTTTTCTCAGCTCCATGCTGCCATCCCAGCCACCACCCATTTCTGTCAACGCGTTAGGCCTCCCGAAAGGAGTGACGCCTCCGTAAGTATCAGCTGATGAGCTCCTTGATGTACTGAAGATTGTAATGAAGATTATTGCACTTGCTTCATTTATTCTTTTCTAGGGTCCTGTGCTGTTAGCTGTTATCTGAGAGGGAGAGATGTGTGAATAAATTGGAAATACTTCTGTGCTAGAGATGTGAGATAGTTTTTTTTTTTTAACCCTCACAGAAGTGAGATTCTGAAAGAGCCCTACAGTAGGAACACAAAAGATGAGAAGCTGAAGCTTTAAACTGGAGTTTAAGAAAATATGAAAGCACCAGGAAAAGGCTCTGCAGGCCCAGGTCAGAGGAAGGAGATCCAAGAAAACCCTTTTCATGGCCCAGTTCTTCTAAAGTCACATATTCAGTGATATTAGCAGTTTGTGTTGCTATTACATCTGCAAGTAGAGAAATATCAAGTAAAGAGAGTATCTTTCTGGAGTCCCTATAGCTTTGTGATACTCAAAATACAAGGTATTAAAGCATACATCTGATAACAAAGTGGTCATAACAATTCATTGGCTTTGAGATTTTGCTCTGAGGATGTTTGGGAAAATGTTTAGGGAGGGATTTGGAATAGCAGTGCATAAAAACAAACAGAATCTCTATCCCTAACAACTCTGCACATTTATTTTCCCCTTTTGTCTTCTCTAAAGGCCAGAATAGCATTTTGGAACATGTCAGCTCCCATCATAGATCAGTTTGTCTTTCCACTGGCACTAGACTCTCATTCCATCCTTAGAGAACAAAGAGACATGCTGAAGAACAAAAATGAGAATAGCTGTATCCAAGGCTTATTTATAACTTTGTCCAGAAGTTTGTCTAAACATATCTACAGTATCTAGGTGACTTACTCAGCTACATACTGTTGCAGGGGGAACTTCTGTTATTTCAGTCCAAGATATGAAAAGGAAGAGAAGGAAGAAAGAGGACAGCTATCAAAGTAATAAGTCATGTATATGCCTTAAAAAGCATTTCTTTATCTTGATTTGTGTCATACAGTTCATTATGGAGTCTGGCCATGCAACATTTTTAGGAGAAAAATTAATAAATAGTGCAGTTTGCCCCTGCAGTCATAATAGTTGTGATTTTCTGTCTCTACTGTGTCCTTTGCTGAGGTTCACTATTGATACTGAGCACAGAAAATTGCATGATTAGTTTACTGACAGCTTGACCAGTAAGCTCAGCTCACTGAAGCCTGCTATTACCTTGATTTTCCAAGAAAAGGCCCTAGTCCACAGTTCTGAGAAAGACTGGATTCTTTTTTGAGTTCACTTCTGTGTGCTGTGAGGGTAACAGCAGCAGCCTGAGCCTCTGCTGTGTCCCTCTTTCCCTGTTATGCTGTGCTTATGGATACAGGTTCTCACTTGAAGCATTAGCTGTGTTCTTCCTCCTTCTTCCTTTGATCTTTGGACAGAGAAACAACTCTGCAAAGATCCTTCCCCCTTCCCCATGCCCCTCTCTTCCCCAAGTGCTGCAGCCAGTCTGGGTATGCACATGATGGTGTGTCTGTCCATACTTCTCCCTCCCCCACCCCAACAAGGCAGCAACCTCAGGGTCTGAGCTGAGGATGAGGTAGTTGGCTGTTTTTCTGCATTCCCTCAGGAAATAAAGTCCAGATGGGAGCTGGATCATGTTAACTATACTGAATGTATGTGTGCATAATTTATGTATATATATATGTGTGTGTGTGTATATATACACACAGTGAGCATTTGTCATCTGAATTATAACATTAAAACATGGTAAAATATGTACTGTGTGATGCAGAAAAGCTATAGTTTATTGTTATATATCTTTGATGCAAATTTTCCCCTGGCTTTTCCTTTTTCATGTTAATGTGTAGGTTAAAGTCTGGTGTGTCTTGCTGAGTAAATCACTGTTTCCCATAATTCTCATGCCACTCCAGAGCAGTTCTTCCCCTGGCCTCCATTTCCCCCTCAGCTTTAGGTCTCTTCTGCTTTGTGCTATAGCCTCAGTTCCTTTTTTTTTTTTTTGGCCCCTTTCACTTTTTGCACTTTTTTGCTTCTTTTCCTTTGTATTTTGCTCCATCCTTGCAAGTCCTCTTCCACATGTTTATCCTTCTGAGACACAGTTTCTGAGCTTCATACAGTATTCAATAATTTTGGCCTGTAGTCTCACCATTTTGCCATGATCTCCAAGATCTATTGGTTGAAAATGATGATACTGGTTCCTGACAGTGTGCTTTACAGATTGGGTGCCAGGAATAAATTGCAAGATTTGAAGTTTTGCTTAGCAGCCGAAATACTAGTCAAGCCACTTATCTTCAAAGACTTTGTCACTGCTAAATCTTGGCACAACTACAGATCTGCTTCTCAAAACCAGAACTTGGTAGGCATCATTTTTTTCAGTTTTGTGTTGTTGTAGGAGCAGAATGAAGGTAAAGTAATAAACATTGCAGGTGGAGGCAGTTATTTTTGGAAATGGTCAAAGGCAGGAGCAGTTAAGTTCTCTGTGGCTGTATACAAACCAATAATCTTTGTTACTCCACATGGAGTCAAACATTCTCTTCATCAGCTTTCTTTTGGCATTTCCTTTCCTGTGCATCTATCATATTTGTTCTACTTAAAAGAGGAATCAGTCCAAGGAGATGCAGGACAACAAGAGGAGCTCAGAGCTTTGGCCCAGCCCCAGAGATATGACATCATTGGCATAAGCAAAAAGTGGTGCAGTGAGTCCTGGGACTGGTGTGCCATGAAGGATAGTTGCAGACTCTTCAGAGGGGATAGGCAGGGCAGGAGAGGCAGGGAGATTGGCATTGTATGTAATGGAGGGTCTGGAATGAATGTGTGTGGATTGAATGAATTGTGCTTACAGTTGGCAATGGCATGGTCAAAAGCCTCTGGGTGAGGATTAAGGGACAAACAAGTAATGCAGATGTCATTGTGGGAGTCTACTATAGACCTCCTATCCAGAACTGTAATGCTGATGAGCTATTCTTTAAGGAACTAAGGGACATCTTGAAGTTAACCACTCTTGTCCTTATGGGGGACTTCAGCTTGGCAAATGTTAACTGGGAATACCATACAGCTAAAACAAGCAGGCCCAGAAGGTTCCTGAACACCTGGTTGATCACTACACAGTGCAGACACTAAGAGAGTCAACTCAGTAAGATGCTCTCCTTGATCTGCTGCTCATTAACAGAGCTCAGGACTGAAGTGGAAATTGGTGGTTGTCTTGGCCACAGTGACCACGAAACAATTGGATTTAAAACTTCAGACTGCCCAGGGAACTAATGAGCAAGATCCCCTGGGAAAATGTTTTTGCTAGTGCTGGGGTCCATCAACGCTGGTGACTTTTTCAGCACCAGCTCCTAAGGGCACAGGGGCAGGCAATTCCAAAATGCTGGAAAAGCAGGTGAGGCAGAAGGCCAACTTGCACATTGGCTAGGCAGGGATCTTCTTCTAGAGGTAAGGCAAAAAATAAGTAAATATTTGACCAGCAGAAGCAAGGTTAGATGATATGGGAGGACTACAGAGATGCTGCTCACCTCCGTGGGGAGAAAATTGTGAGGCAAAAGCTCAATTAGTGTTGAAGCCAGCTAAAACTGTGTAGCACAAGAAAAAAGGACTTTTAAAAATATGCAAGTAGCAAAAGGCAGTCCAGAAATAACAGTGACCTGATAAATTATGAAGGTGTTCACCATACAAACAGGGACATAGACAAGAGGGAGGTGGTTAATGCTCTCTTCAGTCTTCAGCTCCAGTCATGGACTGTGGGGGTCCCAGTGCCCTGAGCTGAAGGATGATGATTCTGAGAATTTTAAAATCAGAGTCAACTCTGAACTTGTGAGGGAATCACTGCTCCAGCTGGATCCCTGTAAGTCTATGGGGCCTGATGGGATTCAGCCAAGAATCCTTAAAGAGCTGGCTGATGTCATTGCAAGTCTCCTCTCAATGAGTTTTTGAACTGTTTTGGGAATCTGGAGAGGTCCCACTTGACTGGATGCTGGCTAATGTTGTCCCGGTTTTCAAGAGCAGGAAGGAAACTACAGGTCTGTCAGTCTCATTTTAGTGCCTGGTAGAATTATGGAGAAGATTAGTTTTGGAGTTTTTGAAAAACACCTGAAGGATAATGCATTGGTCAGAATGGCTTCATATGGGGAAAGTCCTGTTTGACTAGCTTAATTTCTATTTATGACAAGGTAATCCACCTTGCTGACCAAAGGAAGCCTGTTCATGTAATCTCTTTGGACTTTGGTCGAGCTTTCAATACTGTCTTTCATGTTGTCCTTCTGGACAAAATGCCCAGCATTCAACTGGATCAACACATCATATGATGGGTGTGCAACTGGTTCATAGATCAGGCACAAAGAATTCCAGTAAATGGGGTTACATCAGGCTGGCAGTCAGTCACTAGTGGGGTTCCACATGACTCCACTGTAGAGCCAGTGCGCTTCAAGGTCTTCATCTTGGACACAGAACTCAAAGGAATACTAAGTTTGCTGGTGATACTAAATTGGAGGAACCATCAACTACCTCGAGGGCAAAGAGGCCCTACAAAGAGATCTTGACAAATTAGAGGGTTCAGCAATCACCAGCTGTATGAAGTTTAAAGAAGGCAAATGCTAGATTTTGCACCTGGGACAGAGCAACCCTGGATATACAAGAGGACTGGGGGATGAGAGGTTTGAAAGCAGATGTTTGGAAAGGGACCTAGAGGCCCTGATTGGTGGAAAGTTGAACTTGAGTCATTGTGCCCTTGCAGCCAGATGGGCCAACCATGTCCTGGGGTGCACCAGGCCCTGCATCACCAGCTGGGCAAGGAGGGGATTGTCCTGCTCTGCTCTGCACTGGGGCGGCCTCACCTCGAGTGCNGAGGAGCAGCTGAGGTCACTTGGTCTGTTCAGCCTGGGGAAGAGGAGACTGAGGGGAGACCTCCCTGCAGTCTGCAGCTTCCTTGTGAGGGGAAGAGGAGGGGCAGACACTGATCTCTGCTCTGTGGTAACCAGAGGGAATGGCCCAAAGGGAATGGCCTGAAGCTGTGTCAGGGCAGGTTTAGGTATGGATATTAGGACTAGGTTCTTCACCCAAAGGATGGTTGGGCACTGTAACAGGCTCCCCAGAGAAATGGTCACAGCACCAAGCCTGGCAGAGTTCAAAGAGTGTTTGGACAATGCTCTCAAGCACAAGATGTAACTCTTGAGGTGTCCTGTGTAGGGCCAGGAGTTAGATTTTCTTGGGTTTTTTTGTAAGTCCCTTCCAACTCAGGATAGTCTATAATTCTTTAAAAACATTTCTAACTCTTCAATTCCTGTATTCTGTGGGCCCATGAACAGTGAATACCACACTAATGTTTCAACATTTTCCTTGGTTTTGAATCCTGAGATTCTGTGGAAGTGACTGCATTAGTGACTAAACCAGTTTGAACCAATGAATGTTCTTTCCAGTTAAATTTGGATAGATATGGAAACATTGCACTGGGAATTGTTAATTTGTTTGGGATGGAGTTTTTTGTGGTTTGGTTGTTTTGAATTTTTTTTAACAGTATGTGGACTTACAGTGTTGTGTGTATTATGGGAATACCTACTTGTGAATTTACTACATTTTTTGGACATCTGAAAGAACAGAAGGCAACTTTGTGTCATTAATACCTACTAATTAATCATTAAATATTTTTAACATTTATTTGTAACAATAGGGTGAGTGTTTCCCTTGAATAAATTATATCTCAATTTTCCAGTAAGCTCTAGACACTCTGGAGTAGATGTGCTTGCTAGAGCATTGTGCTATTAAGGAGAAGTGCTGATGGAATTCCATGGCTAATTAAGTACTGAAGGGAATTATGGGCACTTGTCAGTAATTTCTGACATAAAACTTGGCTGGAGTAAGTTTGTTGAATACTGTTCTTAAAAATCTCAGTTCTTTTCTTGTCTACCTAAAGAAAACTCTAGGGTGGGTGGATCTGTTGTATTCAGATTAGCTTTTGCTTACAAAAAACTCTCAGCGAACAGAGTTAATGTGACAGAAACATATGATTTAGCGGGGTAGTTCACAGTTAAGTTTGTAGAAGTTAGAAACTGATATTCACTGTTCGTAGAAAAAAAACTCAACGAGTTACATATGAAGGAACAGAAACAAGTATACCCAAAAGTTCTAGCTAAGCATATGCATTATATGTTTACATGAGCATTTGTGAAAGCAAAAATAATCCCATGAGAAGGATTTGGTGACTATTTAGTGAATATTTGATTTTAAAATGTATAAAACCCACCACTAAAGGGTGTGAAATTATCCAACCTGGAAAAATGGGATCTCTTTCCAAATACAAAAAATATATATTGTTAGTTATACATATATCCTTTTGAAGGCAACTTAATTAAAAATTAGTTATTTTCCTTAAAGCAGATCTTTTCTTAAAGTAGATATCTTCAGTAATACTACCTTAGTTAAAAACAGGAAAAAAATCTGACTGTACAGAATTGGTGAAAGAACATGAATATCGATTTACTACTTTCTGGAAAAGGATGGAAAATGGAAAAGAAACTATTATTTGAATGGAAGATTGTCCAAATTACCTTGTAAAAAGTAATTAAATAAGCTGCTTTTATAACTTTACACAAAATTTAACTGCTGTCTCAGTGACCTTTAGAGCGTTAAATCCAAATCATAAAGGAGATTATGTGGCAATCATGAGAAAAGCAAGAGATTGCACTTTTTATATCAGAAAGACATTGCACTTTTTTCCCCTTTGGATCAGAGCTGCTGGTCTGTTCTTGCAGCTGTGTACTGTGACTTGTCCATTGCATTCTGTCTCAAATGGAATTGAAACAACTACTTTAGTAATCGTCATGTTCCTTTAGTCAACTGGCAATGAGGGTGACCACTCTGAGGAAAAAACACACTTTTCTATCTTTTTATCTTACAATCTTCAACACTCCCCCAGCACAAATGCCAGCTTTCATTTTTGAGTAAACTGCATTGCTGACCTATGTAGATGGGACTTATACTTTTCCTGGTTCTGTATGTTATGCCTGTCACAATTGTAAAAAATTGAGGTTATCTAGGAATGATTGGTGTGCAAATCGTGATACGTAGGAGGAATTACTTTGATTAAGAACTCCAACATAAAACTGAGAAGACAGGTCAGGATGTTTCCTTGCTTCTGAGAGAGAGAGATAGACTTCATCTTCCTTTGCTGTCCTTTCAGTCATACCTGGAAGTATTCCCTGATAACGTATCAGGAAAACGTATCTAAAGACAAATATTTCTGTAACTGGAAAAATCCCAGAAAATATCAGAGTTTGCATTCGTTCTCAACCTCCAATTTTCTCAAGCTATTGCTGCTATCCATTAAACCATTTTTGTTAAAATTTTCTTGAAAATTTTCTTTTCCCATGGCTTGGATACTACTTGTGGCTGTTATACCAACACATGAGGAGTTTAGCTGTGATATTAGACCAATTCTTGTTGGTTGTGCTAAGAAGCAGCTCATATTGGGGGCTTTGTTTTGCACAGGTTTTGCACCTTTTGATTAGGCACATGCATGGGATTATCATAAAATACATATTCATATCAGCTTTTCTGAAACATGATGAATGCGCGTTTGTTCCACTTGAGCTTAGAAGTCCAGGTTGTGCCCCAGATCTAATCAATTAAAGCTGTGCAAAAGTAGAGATCAAGGATGTAACATGGAGACACACAGATACTAGCTAAAATAACAGTATCTTGGCAGCCATTGCATCTGGAAGTATTAATTTTCATGATATTTTTATCGGGTTCTTTTTCAAAATCGTACTTGCAGATACTTAAGAATATTGAAGATGGCAGTGAGCTTAACTAAGAGAATTAGTACACGTATTTCCCTGTTGAAAAGACAGAGAGGCTATTCGCAGCGTGGCTTTGATGCTTGTTTTGGTCTGCAGATTTTTTTTTCAGAGGACTTAATTTTATAACTTCTTTATTTTAAACATATCTGAATGCCATCTGTGAATGTGAAAGCCAGCTACACTGCTTGACAGTGAGACCTTAACCAGTAACACCACATCAACTGGAATTGGTTAATATTTTGGATATAATACCTTTTACCAGTCCAGTGTAGCTTTTTCTTCACATGCTTCTCACAATTACCTGTTCTTCTAAAGATTTCAGGACTATGAGGATTGTGACAGCCTTTCCTATATTCAGGAGCAGTTGGTGCTTTAGTTATTTCTCCTTGACCATCAGTTCTAGCATACTGCTGATAACAAACAGAAATTCAGATAAGATTACAGATTACAAAATAGGCATTTGATTTTTAATTTGATACAGAAATATATGCACATCTTTTGAAAAGCAAATGGGGCTTATGTAGCTATGGTAACCAGTGCAGCATGAGGCAGAGAGATAGCTTGCTCAGGAGGGGAAGGAACTGAACAGGGCAATGAAAAAGTAGTAATTCTTCTTTTCATTAGTAAAATGCATTTTTAAACATAAGCTTTTGAGAAGAAAGATATGATGGTAGTCATGAGTAGGTGAGTTGTACTCTTTGTTAACTAATCATTAGATTTGTTATCTAATCATTAAGAGAGATCAAACATGTTCAGAAATATATATTATTCATGTCAGTCTTAACCCTATCCAATGCTGAGACATGTTTTATTTTTTTCAACTACAGTTTCAGAACACTGGATCATAGAAATAATAGAACAATAATTGAATTGTAATAATTGTTACCTTTGTTCCATTTCCTGGAAGTCATCCTTAGTCAGGTGTGTTCCTCAGGCATTCCCTTAATTCAGATGCATGTAACATCACATTACTGAACAGAGCTGAAGTTCCTGGTCTCCATAGCATGTATGACAAGATCAGACTAAAGCAATTTTATTATGCAGCTGCAGCTTCAAAGTTTGTGACCTGTTACAGTGCTTGTAGTAACTTTGCTTTTACAGTAAGTGAAAAATGTGTGAAGTGAGCAGGAATAAGCTGTATTTTTGGAAGGCTTTAGTTTTAAACGAAAAAAAATCAAGTTACTGTTCATTACCTCAGTACCAGAGAATTAGTTTGGATTTCTGTGAAACCAAGCCATATTGGCTGCAAACAGGAATTTGTTCTTGGAAGGATAACAACAGCCAGCCTGTTGCCCTTGTTTACACTGTAAAAGGTACATAGGAAAAGAGGGAATTGCAACCAGCATGCACTCCATGTAATTAAAACATGAAAAGTACTGCTGCTTTGGCCTTCTTTCTAAACAAATGTCAGGGCAAGTATTCAAAACTAAGGAGAGCCAAGCCAAGACTGCAAAAATCTTTGCTCTCAAAAAAATCTGTGTGAATTAAGATGACAGTTTTGGCAATTTCATTGCACCCTTTCTGACCAAAAGAATTCAGATTAGTGTGCTTTTATCTATGCCTGGATTCAGGCCTCCACTGACTTAGGTGATGTATATGTCAGAGGTGCTTAAATTCCATATGAGTTGCAGCCTACTTCCCAAAGCTCTTAGTTTCTCTGCACTTTGGGGTGGTGGTTGTGTGCTCAAGACTGATGCTGTCTATAGACTGAAATATGCTTTCTCCTGTTAGCTTAATGCAGTGAATCTGAAATCTGCGTTGGGCAAAGAATGAACATGCAAATACATAAATGAATTGGCAGATTTTTTTTTTTTTGTTTGGTATTATCCCTGAGGGAAGACAGAAAGAAAGCTCATGCGTCACTGAGGACAGAAATCTTTGGAGCTAAATGCATCCAGATAAGGGCATGTAAGGATGGTGGAAAATATTTGCAAAAGCAGCTGAAGAAAGTTTGCTGCCAGGCTGTCTTGCCATGTAAACCATTACTCAGGCTGAAAGGATCTGTGCTTTGGAAGGTAGATTTTCTGAAGCCCTTCTATTTGTTATCATTGCTTTGTAGACATTTTGAAATGTATGTCTTAAGAGTTAACTTGCTATGGGAGTATGTATGTATGCGCATATATATATATATCTGGACAGTTTTTAAAGTGTATATATTTAGAGAAATAGATTGTGAAGAGGGGGTGGAAATAGAGCATCTGCTGGAAGAGCTATGTTTCTTTATGCACTGCTTTGGGTTTTTTTGGCCCAATTTGAAATAGTACCAAAAAAGGAAGAGAGAAGCTCTCTAAGGTATTTGAAGAAATTTTGACCGGTGTTCACTTTTATAGTTAAATTTTTGCACCAACTACTTCCTTCCTTAAATATTTGATAAAGGGGAGATAATCTACTTTTCAGGCAAGATGCCTTGATTGGGTCTTGGGTAACACTTCCACACTGACTGTGCAGAGCTCAGGATCATCTTACACAAAACAAGAGCTCTGGAAGGTTGTTGAGGAGTCTGCCTCTGCTGTTAAAAGTTACCCAGGGATCCCCAGGCCATTGCTGTCATATTTGTATAGCTTGTTCTTAAATAAAATTCCTATGTGGCTTTGCTACATAACTTGCTCCAGGGTTTAAATGTCACTGTCATAAGGTGGAGAAGGGAGAGTTCTGCATTGTTTGTGTCTAAGCTAGGCCTGTTCTTCTTCAAGTTATTATGACTTATCATCCTCAATGGACAAGAAGAATGATTAAATACCAGCTACTTTCTGATGTCAGCTGTTGTCTGATTTCTGACATTTCATTTGATTTGCCTGTCTAACTTCATTCTCCTAGTTTCCTGACTAAAGAAACAGCAATATTTGCCTCTCTGTGTGTGACATAGTTTGTCACAAAAGCTATGCTTTTAAAACCACGTAGTAGTTTTCTTGTTCTAAAACTTTACATTTTGCTGTATTTTTCTTGAAGTGCATTGGTAAAACTGGATTCAGTGTCCAATGCCAAAGAATAAAGGAAAACAGCTCAGTTTCATGTCTTATGCTGATGTGTTGGAATTATTTTTCTTTCCCTTTTGAAATAATAGTCTTATTTTCCAAGTTTTAATCTCACAGATTCCCAAGAGATGCTTAATGGGATAATGCTAATTTTCCATTAGCATTACTATAATGCTTCAAGCATTTTCCTGGGTTTCATCATTAGAATGCCTCTAGACAAATCTTGAAGATTATTGTAAGTGATAGTTGTTACCTGCAAATGAATTGCAGCCTCTGCAAGTTCAGTGTCATCAGCCAATTTGAGAAATGTGTTTCTCTGTCTCACTTTTCCAATTAAGGCTGAAATCCTAAGTGCTCAACTTAGTATGCAGAGCTCTTTGAAATGCCTCATTGGACTATATTATTTCAGTTTGGTAGAAAAAGAAATCACTGGTTCTCTCTGACCAGCTTTTTCAGGCTGAATGGCTTTCAGACTAAATGATATGGCTTTACACAGCCATATCATAGAAATTTCAGCCAGACTCTGTTTCCCTGATTTACTAGGGAACTTACTGCAGCCCCTGAAGGCTAACTCAGAAGCCATAAACTGGAGTGTATTAAAGCTACTTCTTGTTGCCTGTCTGCATGCCCTTCAGCCTGACAAAGAGATAAACACGAGGTTTGACATGATTCAATTTTCATTTTCTTATTATCCCACATTGTGTAGGAATGGACTGAGATATTGTTTTTCTGTGCTCAGTATGGATGTTGAACTTACCAACGTGTAATTCTCTGGTACTCATTCCCCTGTGAAAAATGTGTGTCTTTGCTTAGGGGCTTTTGTTTTAAGAGATAATCAGTAATGCTTCGGAAAGTCCATTACTTGAAATCCACTCCCAAGCATGTAGCTCATCCTTCTTTTCATACACTGTTGTGACTTCCTTGAGTGAATTGTACATTTCACCTTTACAGGCTATTGAGTCCCAAGCACAAGCAGGCCTTTTTCTGGTAAAACTCTTTGTATCAGTCCAAGAATGAAATTTGTGAGAATGAGAAATGAAAGCAGTTTCTTGATGCATCTCTTGGAATTTTCAAGGGAGGATGCATGTCTCCATTAAAAGCTGGCACAGGGTGAAGCCAAACTTGAAATTTGCTGCTGTGAAGTTAGCTGATTTTTTTGGGTTGGGTTTGGTTTGGGGTTGTTTTGTTTTGTTTTGTTTAGGTATTGTTGTTGGGGGTTTTAATTTTCTTTTTTTGGGGAGGAGTAGTCTAAAAAGTGACAAACTTTGTTTTCATGGCAGTTCTGGCCTAGATAATTAAGGGCTGGGAGGTGAAGGGGAAGACTGTAAGGGTCTAGTAACAGATGACACCTGTCCACTAGCCTTCCAGCAGATGGTTGAACCTTCCTGAGGGACATTCTCTTCTGATCCCCTCTTCCCACCTTCTCCAGTCCGTTTTCCTTCCATATCTTCCTTTACTGTACCAAATTTCTGGAGTTATTGAGGAATCTCTTTCTTGAAGAGAACTTTTCCCTTCCCCTTAACATTCTCTTGTCTCCCTGTAGATGGGACAGTTTTCCTATCTCTTCCTCAAAAGAGAGTGGAGGAAACTTGCTTTCTTGTTTGTGACTGAGAAGATCCCCAGCTGAAAACTGAGGGAATTATTCTGCTTGGTGATCACCAGCTAACAAATCAATATTTCTAGGGCAAGGGATGTAGTTCTCCGTCTCTTTGCGATATTAGGCAAATGTCTGCTCTTCTGCCATGATTTAATGTAAAAATGCAGTTCTTTTTACAAACACTTACATGTTTTCACATTTTGAATTTACTTACAGCAACAGAATATGAAAGGTTTTAGTTAGAAGGTTTCCAACTATTGTCTTCTCCATCTATTCAGTTAATTCCTTTTTAGCTTTTGACAGTATGTCTGTATTTTTTCATTTTTTCTAATGCTAGAAATTACCATTGAAAGCACTTGCTGAAGAATGAAGTTTCTCTAACCATAGAAACATAGAATTGAATAATATCCAAGAAAATTTGTTACCTCTGTATGATTCTTGTTTAGAATTTTGGCACTGGTAATTAAATTATTAAGTTGTGTCATAGAAATAAATTTACCAACTACATGCTAGTCTGATTTTTTTTTTCTATCTCTGTCATCTGAGTTTGTCTATTTATCTGATTCAATCCTGTGTTTTCCATGTCATTCCCATGTAATGGGCTGAGCCCTATTTACTCAACAAAGGTATAAAAACCCTGTGAACTAATATTGAACCAGTTATCAGTGTTCTAAACGATCATGTGTGACTTCACTGAAGAAACAGGGTGTGCTACAAGTTTCATACATGATAGCAATGCTGATTTCTTCACAGCTGTGTTAAGAACAGCTGATCTCCAGTAGAAACCACCCACGTTGGGCATTTCCAGCAATAAAGCCATCATAACATTACTGAAAAGTGTTAAATATTAGTGCAATCTGGAAAAATAAATTATCCCATACCTTTTAAGAAAATGGGAGTGAAATTTGCTGAAAGTGCAATCCTAACCTGCAGGCTGGTAAAAGGAATAAATTATCCCAGTGAGCTGCTACATGGTTACTATTCCACTGGGAAATCTTGCTGCTGAGAACTGCTTCACCAGGATGATTTTTTTCTTTTTGCCAGTGTAACCCAGACTCTGTGAATGGCTCTTCTTTGAGCAAAAACATTTATATGTTGCCTTATTGGCATGTGTTCATGGGGATATGAAGAATAAACATGAAGTTATGCAGTGTGTATTGCAAAGTTGCTACAAGGAATTAGTTAATAAATGACATGAGAAATTAATAATTACCTGCCTTGTCTTACCTCTTCCTGATCTTTATTCATCTGGTGCTTCATGGAACCTAGTTTATCTTGCATCTCCACTTATCTAGTCATGCTTTCTCTTTCATGTTTCCTCTGGTTTTGCTTTATTGCCACTGCTCATCAGTTTCATCTGTGAGTGTATGCTGTTTACAGCCATTGCCAAGCAATCCTGAGGGCTATTTTAAGTAAAGCACAAATAAAGAATAATTTTATTTTTGTCCTTAAACTAACCATTTAATCAGTAGTGTGAGTTAGTAGGGACACTGTAAAAAGAAAGATGTCAGACCTCTAGTTTCAAAGGCACAATGTTGTTTTCTTCATTAATAGCAGCGATTCCAGATACATTCCTAAATACGAAAGACTTCAGGAATGCTCATGATTTTTTTGGTACTATTTTGCAGGGGATTTCCCAAGAAAACAGGCAGAACTGCTAGGATAGCATCAGATGAAGAGATTCAAGGGTCAAAAGATGCTGTAATTCAGGACCTGGAGAGAAAACTTCGCTTCAAAGAAGACCTTTTGAACAATGGGCAACCGGTATAAAAACATAAAATACCTTGGGGAATGGAAGTAGGTGGGAGTGGGTATCATTGGTAGTTTCTGAGATATGCTCCACATAAAATAATCGTTGTAGATTGCTTTTTATGTATTTATATTTTTTAATTGAATTTTCAAAACTGCATTTCCAAAAGGAATGATAGTGCACATTTTCTTCTATCATTCCTTCTCCCTTTTGACAACTTTACTTGGACTTAACAGAGCAATGGAGGTCATAAAAATGGTGAATTTGCATAAGAAGCCTGCACAGTCTGTACCTCCAGGACTTTTTGAGCCTCAAGGTCCATTTGCTTTCAACTGTTCATTACTGAGTGGATGAACACAGCTCTTTTTCAGTCCAGGCTCATTCTACCTTGTGCCCAGCCACTGGATGATGGGGGAAGCAATAGCTGGTAACTGGACATCAGAGGAGGACAAGGCAGTTCATCCTGAAAAACAACCCAGTAGGAATCAGGCATCATTCGATTCTGCATTTGGGGGGCTTCTTTTGACCAATAGAATTTTGACCAGTAGAATAGAAATAATCTATAGCACTAACTTACAGACTCAAGAGTTAATGACCTGCTCAAGGAGTCAAGAAATGAGGTAAAATGAGCATATCAAGCAATGGAAATGCACAGCCACAAAGATCTCTGTTCATTTTTATGCACTTAAGAGACACAGAAAAGATAAAATACCAAATTCTTCCTGCTCAAAGTTGACAAGAAACAACTTTCCTAAGAATTTTTTACAGTTATTAAGACAAGTTATTTCTTCTCTGTAGAAGAAATTTCTTTTAAGAGGAAAGTAGTTTTAAAAATTTAAACTGTCACCCCTCTTTAGTCAATAAAATGTTTTTGAAAAACATTTGAATACCTCGGGATGCTTTTGTGTCACTTTGAAAGGAAGTGGAATTTTAGATTTCTCAGGACAATGCCCAGAGATTTACTAAGTTTGCTACTAGGTCTGAGCTGTGAGCTGTGGTGGTGTCGTTCAAGAAAGCCCTTTGAGTCAGACTGTCTATCAACAGTTGCTCGATTTTGGTTCTTGATAATGTCATTGGAGTGAAGAAGGGAGAATGTTCAGAGTCTCTGCTGCTTCTGTTACGTTTGGCCGTTTTCTGTAGCGGTTAAGCAAAATCACTGTCAGAGTGTATTAGTTCCTGTTTTTTCCAAGGAAGTGGGCTGAGAATGACTGTCAGTGCCTATTTTGGAAAGTGAGGGAGATGTTTGGCCTGGGCAAATGAATGGAATGTCCTGAGAATGCCCACATGGCCCAAGGTAAAAAAATAAAAAAAAAAAAAAGAGACCAACAGTGATCAGATGGTGTGAGAGCTTGAACTAAATGACCTCTGTTTTGGTGCTTGCCTTGAGGCTTTTGCCTTGCAGATTCCTGTCTTGGGTAAATTCTGTATGTGTAATCATGACTGTGGGCACTTGGAGTGACTGAAATAAAAATAGAGTGAAGAAAAGTTCATGATTTTCTTGGAGGCTACTAACTGAGACAATACTGCTACCTAGTTGTCGTGAGTTTCAGCCTGCTGAAATAGCTGCAATATAACATTAAAACAAAAATAAATTAAATGAACTTTTTTAAAAAAAGCAAACATGAAGTAGAGGTAACGTTTACAATTTCCATTCTTTGTTTGTTTTTCATTTTTCTCTTTAAATGAGGTGTTTCACCATGAAATGAGTTTGTCTTCCACAAACTTGCATTTTTTTGCAATGTTGATTTGTAAGAACTGAAATGCATTCGTAAATGCAGGAAGAAAATGAATAATGAAATAATAATAAAGTTGATTTATACATTAAGATTTTCCTTTAACTTGCTTTCTCAGTATAAATTGTCTTTTATGAGCTGTCTCCTCAATTTCTGAAAGAGTAAGAAGAGACAGAAATTTAAAAATCAAGTAGAGTAGAATCTCTTTATCATTTTTGGCAGCGTTTTCTGCCTTGTGGTTCTAATGTAAAAACTGAGCAGAATGATTTGGAGTAAGATTTGGGATGATTTGATATGCCCTCCTCTGATGGCCATGGTTTAAGCAGTTCCTATTGCTCATTCCTACCCAAGTTCCTGGCACAAGGATGGAAACTGGAAACAAATGGCAGAGTCAGTGCAAGGCTTGCTTAAGCCAAAAGAGCCACTTGTAATACTAAAAAAATGCGTTACAAACTGTGGTAGAAAATTTCTGTTACAAACATATTGCTGCTCTCTTTTATCAGCATTACTTTAAGCATTGCTGACTGTGTACTGCTTTGTAGTTGGAGAAATAATATCTTTTGTTTCTTTTGCCTCCCCCTTCATCTCTTTTTTTTTTTTGTTCAGAGATTAACGTATGAGGAAAAAATGGCTCGTCGATTGCTGGGAGCAGACAGTGCTGCAACTGTCTTCAATATACAGGAACCTGAGGAAGATCCTGCCATACAGGTGCCACATAACTCTAAAATTTCATAGGAAAAAATGCCCTTCAGTTTTTCTTTTTTACAGACTATGATTGTCATTAAAATAAAGTCCTACGTAAGATGATGAATAGACAAGATAGAAGGGTTAATGGTTACAGAAGTCATATGTTATCTGTTTGTGAAATAAACTGGAGGATCACATGTCTGTTGCTCAGTTTTTCCATAAGGTTGAGACTTCTGTAATGTCTGTGTTCTGCTTTAAACTCTTCCATTTATCCTGTTCTGTCCTGACCTTTAAGTCTCTCAAGGCAAAAATACATCTACTATCTTGAAACCATCTTCTCTTTATTTGTGTAATAGGCACTTTTTGGGTGCAGACCAAAACCACAACAGAAAGTCTGCTCAAAAGACTGGGTACACGCTCTCCGTTGTTCAGATGCCAGAGGTGCTACTCAGAAATGTGTAGCATTCGTTTGCTTATGGTGCTGCACAAAGTACACTCTCCTGATAAAAACTCTGAGGAACTGTCATGGATATCTCTTAGTCTTCTTTCTGCCTCTTGATCTTTTTTTCTACCCTTGCAGGAAGCTCGCTCTGTTGGTGCTTCTGTAGTGAGTCCCGTGGATATTCAAAAGGTTAACATTTTCACCTTTTTCTGTCTTGTTTCTATGTCTTTTTTTTTTCTTTCCTCTTTCCATTCTGCTGTTTTTGGTTAATAACAAGAGGTCATCTAGCATTAATAACTGTGGAGAATTGAGCTGCTCTCTGTTTGTGAGGATGTTCTGGAAGCCTGTGTGAGTGCAGACAGTTTAACAGCAATCATCGTGTGCTCCACTGTCTTTGTGCTGTAACAATAACATGCACTGATATGATACTAACTGTGTCATCTACTTCATGGTTAACTTTTATGGTACACTTCAGGAGACAAAGAAATTTTAAAACTATCTGCAGTTTACAAGGTATTCCTCTGCTCTTCCATTTTTTTCAATTATTGAGGTTTATGATTAGTTCTGTAAATTATGGTAGAAAGATGTCACATCATTCTCAGACCAGAGGCAGCAACAGAGGATGGGGATGTGAAAGGATGCTTTGCATGAGATGCATGTTCTGTCTTAAATACAGCAAGGGTCAGAGATAATGGACAAAGGTAATTTGAAAGAGTGTCTGAATTTCTGCTAACTGAGAAGAGCATTGACTGATACTTTTTCTTTCCTGCTTCTGAGCTATTTTGCAGTCTGACATTATCACTGCTAGCAGGAAGATTCCAAGCAGGAATTCTGTACTGCAAAGTAGACAGTTCAAGAAAGCAAATAACAGTGTATATCAGTAAATCATAACAAATTCAAGCCAGACTGTTTTACACTTGATGCACGTTTCTGCTCTTCTTGCTATATCTTCAATATGGTTGCAGTAAATTTTGTTTTAAGGGAGGGTCCCACACAAAGGGGATCATAGCAATGGGAGTAAAGGGAAACAACTATCATGGACTGCCACTGTTGCAATTTTCTCTTTTTTTCCCCTCATTTTTATAGGCAACTGTAAACAAAATAATTTTATCCTTCTGGTTCAGCCTCTGGTACAGTTCTATGCAAATAGCAGATGTGAACCATATGGTCTTCTAGCCATCTGGAAACAAAACCCACCCTAAATCTGTCTGTACCCTCAAGGAAATATTAGTGTGTTCCTTTTGTCTTTATGAACTGCCTCAGAATACTTTTATTCTTATAGGATTTTTTAAAAAATGGAAAGAAAGCAACCAATGACTTTCTTTCCCCTTATAAATTAGACCTTAAGACAACATGAAATACAGTTTTTGCCTCATACCAGATGTCTCAATTTTTTCATAGGGAAGTTATTGGAGACATGGATTATAGTGTTTTTCTTCAACAAGATACAGTTTCCTTTTATAGGTAAAAACTTAATGGATTGTTAAAGACCGGTAAAATAAAAAAATCCAAACATTAAGAACATACCTTCCTGAGCAATGTGTTGAAGCTGGACACTAATATCTACCTCTCGTTTGACAGGAATATAAAGTCTCCAGCTTTGAGCAAAGGCTGATCAGTGAAATTGAATACAGGCTGGAGAGATCTCCTGTGGAAGAATCAGATGATGAAGTGCAGCACGGAGATGAACCTATTGATAACAGTACGTCACCATATTTTGAGATAAAACTGAAGCACTACAAAATCTTTGAGGGAATGCCAGTCACATTTACATGCAAAGTGGCAGGAAATCCAAAGCCAAAGGTAAGAAAAGACAGTAAATTTTTCTAGAATTTCTCTGAGAGTTCTATGTTGGTACTTTACCATCAGGCTCTGGATTCTATGGGCTGTATCTTACAGGAACAGGAGATATTCACACTTGACAGGAAAGATTCCTATCTGGCATAAACTGCCAAATCTCTTTTGACATAACTGGAGTTATTCAGTCAAAATCAAGTAAAAGATGGTACTATGAGGCTTCTGCTGTCTCCTTCCTGAGACTTGTTCTCAATTATTTTACCTGGAAGTAATGCTTCTGTCATTTTCAGAGTTTCCTCCAGAGTACATTTGTAGCACAAGATGCAGTGCAATGCTAGAAAGCCCCACGTGAGCTGGCATAGGAACCCCAAAAGCCACCTGATCTTGCTAGCATGGGTAATTAGTTCATGCATAGCAACAGGCTAATGCAAAAAGAGTGGGTTCTAGTTCAGAAGCCAGCATGGTATCTCTCATTCTTCAGCATCTACTCACACTGACAAGACTACATTTTACTGGAATATAGAAGGAGGCGGAACAAAATGCCATAAGCTCCCATATATCCCAACAGCAAGATGAGACATGATGGTGAGGTTTTAATGATGAACTTCTGAGGGAGGGTTGGGCTTGGGAAGCATTTCCTTGTAGTGAATGTAAAAGTACCGGCTGCGTGATGTCAGTAGTCTGGAAGAATGCCCTCCTTGGATAGGTTGCATACAACCACTTCAAAAATTGCTTGGCAATCAACTGGTTGATTATGTAGCAGGCAATCAGCAGCAGCTTCTTCAACTGCCCTGCCAAAGCCAGTGTCTTCCCTGTGAGGTCCTCTCAGCTCTCACAGTGACCTCTCGTGGACAGGGGCTCTTATCTTCTTAGACAAGATCAAAGATGCCCTGTCTGTTACACAAGACCTTCACAGAAGCACTCACATCCAAATCTCTCATCTGGTGTAAGTTTTACGGGTACTTAGGATTTCAAACAGAGATAAATGCAAGTGGCTTTACATGCCAAATGCTATATGTGTATGACACTGTCCAAGCTGTTAATTTAAAAAACAAAAAAAACCCAGACTTTATGAGGTAGCAGGGGAAGAACAACAGAGAACTAGGGCTACATCTACATCAGCAAGGAACGCAGACTAGAAGAAAAACTCTAGAATGAGATCCCTGCACACGTCAGAAGGTTTTACTCCAGGCTAGCTCTAATCTCGTCCCACAGACTGTAGCAGATGCACATTAGATGAGTTCTTGGAGCACATTTTCTGGCTTAGTTTCATCTGAAAGGAATCCAGTTCTCTGCTCCAAGAGCACAACATACTGTGAACCAGTGCAAAGTAAGTGGGCTTGATCAGTGTACTTGTATCAAAAAAGCACTCCTGCTTCAAACTGAAGACACACACACACAGAGAAGATAAGCCCAGTCTGACAGAAACCAAACTTTCATGGCTAGCATTACTTCTGAGATGACTGTAGCTAAGAGTCTGTTGTGCTGAACAAGGGTGGAATGCAAACGGGTCTGTTGCTGACAGAAGCAGTGTGTGCAGATACTCTTTCTGCCTGAGGCTCATGACTAAGTTGCTAGATGACCTATTATGAGTCAGCCTTAGTCAACTTCACCGTTCCCTAATTTCCACAGTTTCCAATTAAGGAGTAGTTTCTCTGTCTGATTTAAGACAGATGAAAGGGGATGTCTCCTTTCCCTCACCGGGGCGATAAGGATTGCACAGCCAAGAAGCCGAATTCTGAGCACTTCCCCTAGAGCATGCCCTTACAGAGGAGCCTCTGATGTGAATGCCCTGTGATTCACAGCCATGGGCTCTTTTCCTGCAGCCTCAGAGCATGCACGTTAAGAACTGATTTGCTCTTGCACCTGGATCTCTGGCCCTTTGTTCCATTCACTCGCAGATGCTTTGTGTAATTTGTTAAGTTGCTTGGGATGGAACCAATATCAGCCCTGTTGTATGGCTACTTGTTAGCCAGGCTTCACAAATGGCCAAGGCCGTCTCCCCCTGGTCGGCCAGAGCATTCCAAGACAGCAATTTTGAAAAGCTCAGTGGCTGAGGGCTGCCCTTCTGCTATCATTTGTTGAAGCTGGAAGTGTTGCTTGTGAATAAATTTTTTTACTTTGGCAAATGAAAAGCTGGAAATAATTTACTAACTTGAAGCTCCTCCCTTCTAAGTGTTGTGTCAGGTCTGCCAAGGAATGACTTTGGGAAGGACTGTAGTGTTTCTAAAATCTGGCATTCATTACTAGGGATTTTTCTAAGCGGAGTTATTGGCTTGATTATTTTTTCCTCTGAACATGCCATGTAAATTGAATACTGATGTGCAAATTCTGTCTTCATATATATGACTTTTTAAATCTGAGCCTACTCTGTGTTACAGCCTTTGGTGTAATGCAAAACTATTTTCTCATCAAAATGGGAAACCTGTGGTGCTACAGGAGGAACTATGGAATACTTCTTTTTAAGGAATTATTTCTCCTCAGAATTAAGACAATGCCATACAAGAGGTTAATTGAGACACAAATGTTCCATAAATCTTATACTGCTCACTCATGGCTGAATATAATTCTTGGTGATTAAAAATGCTTGTGCTGCCCAGATCAAACCCTCCTTTGTCCTGTGTAGAGCATTGTATTCCTAATCATTACACACTGGTTTCTGAAAATCTGGTGCAAATAAAAACAATCCAGATGCAGTGTTCAGTGCTTGAGTAGTTTAATGGTACATTTAGTAAAAGTTAACCTAGAAAGAAAATACTTCACTGCAAGGGCCATTGTCTCCTGCAGTGGTAGTGTTTTATTTATTAACTCCATGTCAGATAAAGGTAATATTAAGAATTTACTGCTCAAATGGGATGCCAATGCTTTTAAACTTAGTTGAAATAAGTTTTGGCAACATATACATGATGTTTGGATTGCTGGTTCCATTAATATTTGTGTGTATTTCCATGCATGTCTCCTGATATTTCTGATAAGTGTACTGTTATTAAATAGTTACTACTTAATGCAGTAGATTTCCAAGCAACATTATGACACATGTAAAGCATGCAAGTCAAAACTCATTTTTTGCAGCAATGTTGTTTTAGCACCCATTAGCATGTGTATATAAGTGATCAAATATCTCTTACATCTCCAGTAAGTGCTCTGTCAGCAGACAAGAAGACGACTAAATCTTTTGTTCGGGCCACAGAGTCTCTGCAAGGCTGCTGACAGACAAAATGGGAAACAAGTATAACCAGCTATTACGGAAATGAAATCATTTCAACTTACGCATAATGCTTGTTAATATAAAAATCATGCACAGTAATAAATTTTGAAGGAAAATTTCCATTCATTTTCACTAAAAAAGTCTCCATTGTTTTTTGTGAAATTCAAAAGTATACCCTTTCCCCCAAGTGAGTGAATTTCAAGCTTTGAAATGTTGGCACATACAAAGAACCCAGCAGATTAAACTCTATCAGGAATGAAATTGCACATTACTCTGTCACTTCATTTTTCACTAGAGAGCCAGCACCCTTTCCTCACTCTTAAGACCTAAATTCCCACTTCAAGAAAGAAGCTGAGCAAAATGTGTGTGTTTTCCTCCTGCTAAATAGTCCCAGCAGGACTGGGACAAATGCAGTTGTACTTTGAATGAGTTGGCCTCGTTAAAATGGTGCAGGTATCTCCCAAGTAACAGTGGTGTAGGTATCTGCACAAATGTCTCAAATGCTGAACACCATGTTGTGTGTAGTACACATTTCAGAAATGACAAGTAAATAATGTTCTGCTTAAATATGGATTTGGGCAGTGGAGTACAGCCTTCCTAGAATAACATTTTTCAGATATTCCTCTGTGTGTGTTCATGCATACATAACATTTACTTTTGATTCCAGCAGATATCAGTTTGGGATTTTACTTTCTTATTATAATATAAAAAAAGATCCTGAAAGCTAGGTCAATTTTTTTTTCCCCCTTCAAGTTTGAGGCACTAAAAATACAATTTTTGTGTGTGTAATTCATGGATTACTGTAAGATATTATCCTGCATACATCATTTTTTTGGCTCACTGAAAGTATATCTTGGGTCAGCCAGAGAATAAATTTATGTATCAAAGGACTGGAAAAGCCCTCTGTTTGATAGCCAGTGTAACTGCTCTGTGCACTTGGAGCTGTGCTGGTGTTGGCATGCAGTCATGAACGGATGTCGATGTGCTGCCTTGCTTTGAAGTATTTCCTATTCCTTTGCAAAGCTGTCCACTTGCCTAGCTGGCCTGTCACACCGGGGTGACATTGTCAGCTTCAGTCATGTCATTACACTGAGCTGGCCTCTCCACACACTGAGCTGCTCGCTGCCAGCAGGAGCAGCTCTATCCCCTCTGGCGTTTTGGTCCAGTCCAGTCAGCATAATGGATATGGGACAAAACGGGTGTTTCAGCAGTGAGATCATTGCTTCTGTTTTATTCGTCATTGAATTAATTAAGCCTATCATTAGCTTGGGGTTTTTTATTTTTGTTTTTATTTTCTGAAAAGAGATCGAAAGCATTCTCAGTTTTTTTCTGCAACTTCTTCAGATTTAAGCAAAATAAATGTTAAGTTAGTAATCTCTGAAATTAGTAATCTTCTCTTTGTAATGACATTTAGTTTCAGTTCTTGAAACGTTCAGCCCTTATGCACCTGTATGTTTTGTTGGAAAGTGTTCAGGCTGTTGTTTCTCTTTGGTCCACTGATAATCTTGTAACTGTTAGTGAAAGTGGCTCATAGAATGAGGAGTTGATCAAAGCAGTTTTCTTTTATTACTTACCAGAGAGCTTTCCAGCAGTTAATTTCGTTAGTGCTATTAAATGAGAAATTATAGCAGTGAGCACCCACCTCTTACCAGCTGTGATTTGTTTTTTTTCCTGCAGATTTATTGGTTTAAAGATGGGAAGCAAATTTCTAAACGAAGTGATCACTACCGAATTCAAAGAGAACCTGATGGAACTTGCTCACTGCATACTGCAGCCTCCACCCTGGATGATGATGGGAATTACACTATTATGGCTGCTAACCCACAGGTAAATGAAGGTTTGGCTCCAGAGCAAACATCCTTCTGGACATAAATCTTCAGAAAACTATCTCATCTCACATATGCATGATTTAATTAAATGATGAAGTCACCATAAAGTATGCAAGTTAGATTTCAGTTTTCATCTTGCATCAGTAGGGTGGGACCTTTCTATCTCCAAGAGATTAGCAACTCAACAGTAGTTTTTTTTCCTTTGGTTTGAGGTTTCAGGGGGAGGAGTGTCATTTTTTAATTGCTCTTCCACTAGTTGTTTCAGCTGATAACATCTCTGTACTCTATAACTGCAAGGATGGCACATACATATATGAAGGGAGGAAAAGATCCAATTTACCAGCAGAAGTAACCTAGTCCAGCAATTTAACTTTCTTTTGTTGACCCTACTCAATGACTGAGGCCTTTTTTTTTAAATGAGTGGGAGTATATCACACCTCAACAGGCTTACATTAGACAGATTGCAAGTCTGTAAGGCAAAAAAAAATCTAGCACTATTATGTAGCAGAATGGTATCCTGTCTTGATGTTAAACAGTGCTTTTCTGAACCACAGTGTTACTGGTTTAACAATGCCATTTTTTCTTTGCAGATTTAATACAAGAGTTGAGGTACACAGCAGAAACCCACTAGTTCATTAGACATAGCCAAATTTACAGGTCACTCATCCAACTGAAGTAACTTTTTCAATCCACTTTTCCTACACCACAGCAAATTGAGGGGAAAGACTTGCATGTGAGAAACCAAAGCAGTAACATAACTTTTGGGATTTAATGAATTATTTTCCTCTGTCATACCAAATATCTTGCCAAAACTAGGCCTGCAGGCAGAATCCTACTATAGAATAACAAACTGTATCACTGAGACAGAGTTTAATCTGAGCAGGAGTGTTGTGCTCTGTTATGCCTGTTGCTAGGTTACTCAGCATGACGCTGCCATTTTTGTCTCACTCTTCAGCTTGTCAGTCCTGCTCATACTGCAGAGGCCTTGTGAATATAAGGGGCTGTACACACGAGCAACACACAGAGAGCAGCTTTTGGGTAGATTCTATGAACTGCAGTGCTTAAATGTAGGTGATCTAATTATTATTTCCACATATATAAGTAAAAGAAATACTAATGAAATAGCATAAGGCCATGGAATTGTTCAAGCTGGGAGCTTTTACACATAGATGACATTGTTACAATACTTGGTACCATTTAAACGGTGGAGTTTCACAACAGGTTTAAAAATATATGCATGCTTAAAGTAAGAAATGGTTCCTGTTCATCTTCCTCGAAGTGTTGTCTCAGAGCATGCACAGAGTTTCACTGTGTATTGTTACCGTGTGATCCAAAGTCTTGGAGAACTTGGTGAACAAACTGCCTTTGTCTTTGGGCACTGTACTCTGTCCCTGAATACTTACAGCCTACTTTGTAGCATTTGTTGTTCTGGATAATGCTCATTCAATGGCACAACAGTGACTGAGGTTACCAGTTCTGGTCACTGATGACACTACTTTGTTAGGCGCTTTTTGGATATACTAAAATGAGCTGGGTTTGTGTGCTTCTCAGCTTGGAGCTTGAAAAAACAGCTTTGTTAAGTGATAAAATTCTGTGCTTGTGCTTTTTTCCCATCTTTGGAGAAGAACCAGAAGCATCCTCCTTTGTACAGTGTAATTCCCAAGCAAACATAGTTATCTCTTCCACTATTTGCTTGCTTTTACTATGCATTTAATAGTACAATGGAGGCAAAGAAGGGCTGTGAGTTAATGTACTAGCCTTTCACACTCAAAGATCTGGATTCCAATTCTTTTAAGTCATCCCGAGTGGAAATAGTTTTGGCAAAGTCTTCTCAATTCTAATGGAAAGTTGTCCACGTCTCAAAGCTATCACGAACTTAGGCAAATTTGGCAACCTTTCCTTAAGAAAGCGAAGTACGTCAGTATAAGGGAGCTCACATCAGCACTCTGATGGGCTGGGAGATATTTGCTAGGCTGCTGCTGTGTTTGGTCATTGGAATTGCTATTCCAATTGCTATTCCAATTGCTATTCCAATTGCTATTGGAATCACCAAACTAAAACAATGTGTGTTCAAAAGAAGTGTTCTCAGCTGATAGAAATCGGTTTTATTAAAGCAAAGGCTTCAGTTCATTAAAGCTGTGCCGGTTCACACCACCTCATGGGCTGGGCTAGCACCATGGGATGTGTGGGTGTGCAGTGCCTTGCAGACAGACCCTGGAGATGTCCCTGGTAGTTAACACGGCAGGCCCCACTGCCCACGGCGTGAAGTGCACTGAGCTGCAGTTAACGTTCTGACACACCACTGGGGCTTGTTGTAAAATTTGCCATAGAAGTTAATCCAGAGCAAATGGACCCTGGGCCTACACAAACACAAAACCTTGCCTGGTTTAGGCCTTTAGTTTGAGGTCATATCCCTTCAATGAGCTCCTTCTGTGAACTGTACGGGCTCGCATCGAGTTCTTATTTTCACCTTCTTTCTTTTTATCCTGTTCTCTCTGCTCCTTTGCAGTACACACCCACAGTCCTCAGGAGTTCCCTTAGTTTCTAGGACATAATCTCATAAATTACTTCCCACTCATTGCTTCCTTCCTCTTCGTCCTGTAACTTTTCTGAAATCTTTGGCTTCCTGGTTAATCTGCCCTATCCAAATTCCTTATCGCCCTTTGTGTTTCCATTTGTGACACTATCAAGTATTGAGATATGCAGAAATGATCCCAGACTATGTGTATTCATCACCTGCCAGAAAAATATTCATATGTAGAGGTACCCAAAATAGAAATTCATTTATTCCAGATGTCTTTAATGGTCTCGTAACATAAGGGGAAAAATAAAGCTTTTACATAAGGAATGGCTGTGGGTCTTGCACAATGGCTTAGTTTAATGCAGGGATTTTACCTGCAGACTAAATGGGTCATGGGAATAGAAGTGGGACACAGACTTCATTTCTAAGTGAACACAAAAGTTGTTGCTATTTGAAGGCTGCTTGTGAGCCTGGTGAAATTGTTTTTTGATGGGCTTTGGACAGTTTTTAAAGAACTGCTATTTGCAACCCTGCGAGTCCTGTGATAAAAATATTTGTCACTTTCATGCTGACAGACTCGAGTGTGGAGCTCTTAGCTTAGAGCTGAAATACACTGCAAAGCTGATATGGATGTTGCCTTACTGTTTGTTACCAGCCCAGAGGGCAGAGCTGTTATTTATTAGGACCACCAGATGCTTTTACCCCTTACAGGGCAGTCCCAACCCAAATCTGTTAGGACTAGTGCTTGTGGTGGAGAACCTGTCTTCTAAAAAACACAAAGTAAAAGAAAAAAGGGGACCAAATACACCAGAGCCATGTTTTCTTCATTGAAAAAAAAAACTAAACTGAATTATCACCAGTGTACATCAGCTGTGCCTTTCAGTGCAATTCCTCAAACCAGATTCACTCTGCAGAGAGGACCTGTTATGCACCTGTCAAATTATTTTGACTTTCACATTAATGAGAGTTTTTTTGAATTGTGGGCCCACCAGGTCAAGTAGATCATTCACTTTGGAGGCAGCAACTCTGTTGTTAACTGCCAGCACTCACCATGGGCCATCTTCAGGACCAGGAACTTGTCATTCTGTCCACTTGTCACACAGAGAGAAACCTCCTGTCCACATCAGTAACAGTCAATAAGAACTTGATTTCCAGTGGTATTAGCAGTCTTTTTTAAAAAAACCCACAAATGTATTATAATCACAGTCATTCCAGTCTGTTCTGTGTTAGATTGGAAGCCGATAAAACGGGTAAGCAAAACAAAAAGAACAGATCAGGTTGAACATTTATTATTCCGTATTTTAAGTCTTTTGATGTTCCTTCTCTCTTATCATCCTAACAGGGCAGAGTAAGTTGCACAGGCAGGCTGATGGTTCAAGCTGTAAATCAAAGAGGCCGCAGTCCTTGGTCACCTTCAGGTCAGCCTCACATAAGAAGGTATTTGATGCTTTTTTTTGTTTGTTTTTTTTTTTCAATAATATGGATTTTGCAAAATAACTGTGGTAAGAATGTGAGGTAAGCAGATAAGTTAAAAGCAGGCATTCAGGAAGAAATGTGACCTCTGCTGTCTGAAAATTGCTGCAGAACTTGCACACTCAGAAGTATAAGCAACCTCTGAAATGACATGACTTTTAAATATATCTAAATTTCCCTATCTCCTCTTCCTTTTTCTGTGGTGTCCACTAGTTTCTCTGTATCTCAAATTACACTATCAGCTGTTGGGAAGGCTCTTCTCACTTAGGCTTTTTAAAAATATTTCATATGATTAGGATTCTACCAGGAATCTCCATCTTCTGCAGCTTTTAGTGAGTGTTCATTTAACAACTGCATGCCAAAGAGGTTTATCAGATTTACATTAGAAATATTTTAGTATTTCAGTATTTAATATTTCAGTTTGGGTTCTTATAAGGAATTATGAGTCAGAAATAAAGAATTAAACTTATCTTTGTTTTTATTCCCATATGAAGCTATGGGTTATGTTTTTGGACCATAGAAGGGAATTTTCCCTCCAAATATTTTTTTTTCTTTGCCCAAAGCATTTATGAGGCTGTTTAGCACAGCTTAGACAGCTTTAGATGATACAAAAAAAATTGATTGTGGTTACCGGAACTGTTTTCCAGGGAGCGTCAGGGCTCTGGTTTCTGGATTCTGCTGTAATGAGGCATGTGCTTTGCTTAATGGTTCCAGCAGCCATAGAATCTCAATATTGCCCAACTGATACACAGAGTACATGTAATTTCCACCGTCACTGTACCACCAGGAAGGGATTTCTGTAACAGTTAGTACTGGTACTAGTCTGTAGTGTAGAACTGCTGCAGGTAAAACAGGCTCTCTTCCCCCCTCTGGTAGCTATGAAGTATTAGGGAGTGAGGCAGGTTGGTTAAAAGATCTTGTCTGTGTTATTCCTGCATGGAACAAATTGCAACCCTGAAAGCATTCCCCAGCATTTCTCTGAGATGGCCACCAACTCCCTCTGCAGTTTGTCACCCTTTGTGTTAAGGCTGGGACCACCTGGTGTAGCCTGTCCAGTCACTAATGCACCCAGCACCTTCAGATAATGGGTAAAAATGGAAAGTCCATGTTAACCCCTGAAGGGAAAAGTTGCCATGAAGAATCAGGTTTCAGCTGAATAAGTCAGTGCACACAGGGTGACAAAGGGGAAAGAGCTTTAAAAGTAAAGATAATGGGAAGGTAGGTAGGGGTGAAAGCATCAAGCAGCTGCCACTCCTGCAGCTTCCTGAGGGACAAAATGTGTGTGTCTCTCTTTCTGTGATGGACAGAGCCCTCAGGTAATATTGGAGGAGGCTCTTTTCAATCTCTCCAAATGCATTCAAAGTCCAAGGCCTCTTCTGGCTGGTATTTTATTTTCTAATAGAGACAGGCACTCAAGCAGCCACTATTGCTTTGGGTTGAGTGTCCAGTGAGTGATGGATTATAAATAAGGGATTTCTGTAGAGCAGTTTAATTAAAATTAGGGCAATTATTGGGGATTCTTATTTCCTGTAAAATAACCATTTGAAGGGCTTATCCCATTATCTTTGCTCTGGAAGAGCAGTTTCTGTAGGCATTCAGCACAGAATCTCTGTTTCCTGACAGTTCTCACTACTCCCACTGGAGGGTTCACCCAAGACTGATGAAATGGGAGCACATAAAACCTTCCTAAGACAGACTCCTGCCATTGCCTTTTCTAATGTAATATCCCAAATGACTGTTTCCCTGTATACTGTGGTATTTGTCATGTCTATTTTGATAAGTAATATTCCTGTGGCGCTACAATATTATTTCTATAAGCTTTTCTGCTTGAGACTAACGTTTGTTTGCTTCTTTTATTACAAATGTAATTATTAGCTTAATGAACTTTATGACTGGTTATGTTGTTGACAGGCTTTTTCCTGAAGTATAATCTCTTACAGAATGTGTTCTGGCAGAACTCTGGGGTTTTATTTCACTCTTAATGCATTTTTTCTGAAATTTGCTTAGCTGACAAACACCACTTTCTTAGCATCACTCAATGTGGGTGGCCAGTTTTGAATTTTCTGATGTGCACAAAACTTGGACACAATCCCTTAGATGACAAGTGTCTCGACAAACACTGTGTCACGTCACCTAAGCATGGCTGCCAGAGTCCCAAATAAATCATAAACTGCATGAGATTTAAAGAAGATTTAAAAACTAAACATTCCTATCACCCTGCTCTCAATTAGGGGATTAATTTGAACTTAATCTCCTTTATTCCAAATTAGTGATCATTACCATGTGGTCAGTCATAAAGTCCTCTTCATCTTCTTGCTCACTGAAATTCCCAGTGCATTGTGCCGTACCAACCCGTGGAGTGTCCCCTGGACACATTTAGTACATGATGTCAGTTCTGCTGAAACTAATCTCTGCAATGTGATGTTGGCATTGCAACTCCAAAGAGCCCACAATGAGTCCAAGAGTCATTCCAGTCTTTTGCAATTTGTCATTCCCAGACATCTGAAGCTACTTGGCTCTACTCGTTTCATTATTTGTTTAAAACCACAAAATGTTTTAGAATTGAAATGACCCTAGTTTCACCTCTCAAGGCAAAGGCTTAGAAAAGAGTCTGTGATTTTAGGGTAAACTTACAAAGGGGTAAAAAGAAATGCAACATCTGTGGTCACAAATTCTTAACTTCTTTGTTTTCCATTTTATTTAGCATAAATTCCGCCCCTCCCCACACACACTTCCCAGTTTTGACCAGTGCTGCCTTTTCCTGCAACTGCAGCCATGAGATGGGGGCTCTCACACTCCTCTGGTGCCACTTCACCTGTTTGGCTCAGCTTTGCAAAACCTTACGAAGCACCAGTTCCTTGGACTTTGTTGGCATCTTATCAACAGGATGCTTATCAATAATGTGGAGGCAGATTTTGCTCAAGTTGCTTGCACTGTGCAGCACTCACTTGACCAGATGCCATCATTTCTAGTTGGTCTTGCAGAACTCATCACCAAAAAATATCAGTGCACTTTTTCCTTATTGGTCTCCATCTTCCATCCCATCTACCTGCACAAGGCACCTATGTCTCCAAAACTGACCAGGAGCTCTCCAGCTGAAGCTCAGAGCTGCTTATGAGCTGCAATGTGGGACCTGCTGAAGTAGCTTTAGACATGTTCAAGTGGCAGAAACTATGAGGTGCTTCAGACATGGATTTAGGCACCTGAAGAGTTACATGAGCTCTTAGTGTGTGCAGGGATGTCAGTCTGTTTCCTGTTTCAGTATCCAGTCCTACATTAGTAAGCAGTATGCACTGGATATCTACACAAGTCCCCCCATCCCCTCCATTTGCCTTTAGTTACAGCTGTTGGAAAACTGTGATGATCATTAAAAAGTCAACACTGAACTGGTAATAATACAGTACAGAATACTGTAGCAGGTGATGCCTGGCCAATTCAAACACAGCAATAGCAGAGAAAAGGGCAAAATAAATCAAATTCAAGCAACTCTAATTAACTGCAGCCTCAGTGGAGCAGAGCATGCAGCTGGAGTGTTTATCTTCCATGCAGTAGTACAGCATCTTCTTTTCCAAATGTAACCACTGAGGGGTTTAGGCTTGTTTATGTTGGCAGTTACTTTAACCTGGAGAAATGACCTTGGGCAGCAGAAAACGCACACGGGCACCTATACTGCAGCATGGGCACTGCAAGCAGCAGCCAAAACAGAAGCACTGGCAAAAGTTAACAGAATGTGGAATTCAGAGAAGAGAATTTCACTATGATGTGACATTGAGAAAAGTGGTCATAGGAGGACCTTTTAGTAGCTCCTCTTCTTTACACAGAATGTTACTGTAGGCAGCAGCTGGCTCCAGAATGGAACCCACTGGAGCTGATTAGGCAAGGCAAAAAATGAATATAAAATTTTGTTTCAAGATTCTTTGATTACTAAATCACACAAATGGAATAATCTAATTCCAATGGAAACAAAAATCTAGTTAAATGAGGAACCACTTAGAAATTGATGGATAAAATTAACAGGAAAGAATAGCCAATGCTGAAAGTGGATTAAATGATATCATGGAAGCTTCAGGTCATTGATACTGTGTATGGGGACAGGAGTGATTTTTCTTTCCTTTTTATTATTTATCAAAGTCTCTATGGTACCTTCATTACAAAAAAAAACCCAAACAAACAAAAAACCTAGCAACCAAAGTTATTCTCCCTGTTGCTCACAATTGAAATTCTCATTGTTTCAATTCCACAGTTAGGTGGTGTTGAAAATATTCAAGAGCATCTCATACAAAAAATCTGTTAAATGAGGAATAAATATATCCACAGCAATTCAATACACAGAATTTTCTGTACGGTCTTCACTAGTGCAGAACAAGAGAAGATAAGTCTGATGTGAAAGGTCTCTCTTATCAATTGAGATGAGTTAGCTTTTAGCTGCTGCTATTTGCTGAAAGGGAACCACGATTAATGAACAGTCCATGTACTTTCTGGTGTAATCAACAGCAGTAAGGGGATTAAATACACAGGACACCAAAAACAGAGAAGTGAAGCTACATGCCAAGGCCTGCCAACTTGTTTCATTTGCATTTCAGTGATTTAAAGACTAAATAAATACACCATCATTCATAAAATTAATTAATATTACAGGCTGTTATTCTGTAGCAATATTGTTTTATCGGTCATAGTTTGTCACAACATGTGAATTAAATGAAAGTAATTCAATAACTGCAGTGTCATAATTAACTCAGTCTGGGCCAAATGCTGCCAGTGCACGCGTGTAAATATGGGGTAATTAGGGTACAGGTCAAAGAAGTGGTTTAAAATTCAAACCAGTCTTATAAGTGATTATGGTTCTTCTGAGTTATCAGAGAAAAAAAATAATTTCCCTTTATTTCATGTTATTTTAAGACCACGATCTCGATCAAGGGACAGTGGTGATGAAAATGAACCAATTCAGGAACGATTCTTCCGGCCTCATTTTCTGCAGGCTCCTGGAGACCTGACTGTTCAAGAAGGAAAACTGTGCAGGATGGACTGCAAGGCAAGTGTCATGCAAAGGGTAGCAGCAGCCTTTTGATAACATCAGCTGACTCAAAAACCACACTGGTTTCTTTTCAAAGCAATTTTGCCTATTGGCAGTTTCGGTGCCTGTTAGCAGGGTAATTAATCTCATGGCTTATGAGTGAGTAAGTGGACAATAAAAGTTTGCCTCCCCTCCAATGAAAGTGCTTTGGGCAATTCTTAGAGCTCACAGTAAACTGATTTATAGAATTCAGCTACGCTGGGGTGTGGAGGGAAGCAGCACATACTATAAAGACAATGTGTTTCTACATTTTAAGTCCTTTTACTCCTTTTTACTACCTTAAAGCTTCAAACAGTATAAACCTGATTTATGACTCTGCCGAACAGAAATAATTCAGGCTTGGGTGAGTTCTGTTTACTTTATGCTGACCTATTTGGGAGAAGCTGTTTGCTCTGAAGCAGTCCCCAGAGCAAGTGGCACAGCTTTCAAGAGCACAGGACTTGTCCACACAGACCAAGCATTAACTAGTGCAGGTGGTGCTGTCACCGGGGCACACCTCAGTGGAATGCAACTTCAGAGGTCAGCAGTCACTCAGCTAACATCGTTTTGTCTGCAAGTTTTCCAACAAGAAGTTAATCTAGAAAGGAGTATCTTCTCATTCCACCTGAAGAGCAAACAATAAAAAAGACAAAAGCTGTTACCCTGCCTTTTGTTTTGCAATGTATTATTATTTAGCTTCTAGCCTATCTTCACACTGATCTTTTTTCAGTTGCACCCATTAGACATCATGGAATTCAGGGAGTTGGCCAGAAAGTAAGTAAATGACTGCAACTGACTCAATGTGTAAATCAGGACAGAATTAGATCTTTAAATCTTTTGGTACACTTGCAGCAGCAAACCAAACCAAACTTCCGTGAAGTAACAAGTCAGGACACCTCCAGTGTTTCATGTGGCTAAAACAATTTCCCACTGTTCTCTTTACACTCCAGGTTAGTGGATTGCCAACTCCAGACTTAAGCTGGCAACTTAATGGCAGACCAATTCGCCCTGACAGCTCTCACAAAATGCTGGTGCGTGAGAATGGGGTGCACTCCTTGATCATAGAACCGGTCACAGCCAGAGATGCTGGAATCTACACGTGCATTGCCAGCAACCGAGCTGGTGAGAATTCTTTCAGCCTGGAGCTCACTGTTGCAGGTAACAGCCTCATGCTAAGCTTTCAGACTGAGCGCTGCCTGGACAGCGTGAAAACAGGAAACATGAATGATGTCAAATGACAAGTTGAGGGGTGGAGGGTAAGAAAAGGAAACCTGGCAGTAGCTGAAGTGTGGTATATTTATAGGTGAGCTAGTTGTGGTATCTTGTGGCCTAAGTTGACTGGCACGTAATGTCTGTGCACACAGTTAAGAAAAGGGGGCTGCTGGCCTCGAGGCCACAAACCAGGCTATTTCCCTTGATGTTTCCTTGTAATGACAATCTGTGCAGACACGTCTACCCCTGGGCAGCCGGTGGGAATGCCTTGTGCTTTTCACAGCACTTCAGTGTAATGCCACTGCAGACTTCAGGTAGAGCAGTTCCTTCTTCTGTTAAAAGTCCATGCTTTTATGGAATATGGGGGAACACTTTTTACCAAGCATAGTGCAGCCAGTTTATCTAGTTGTCATGCTCTACATTTCAATTATTTTAGGAAAGAATCGGCTTTTTAGCACTCACTGTTCCCCCTACAAAAATAATGATGGGACTGTTTTCTTCAGAGGAACCAGGCTGTTTGATCTTCATGATTAATGAAGACAACACTTACGTTTCCTGCCACTTAGGTCTTTCATAATTGCTTTTGGCACACTGCTGAAAGAAAGGCTATGTTTTCATAGACAAATGTCAACATATCTGCAATCTTTATTTTCACAGCTAAGGAAGTACAAAAAGCACCTGTGTTTATAGAGAAGCTACAAAACACAGGTGTGACTGAGGGATTCCCAGTGCGACTGGAGTGCCGAATCTCAGGGGAGCCATCTCCTCAGATATTTTGGAAGAAAGAGAACGAGTCACTCACATACAACACTGACCGAGTGAGGTTAGACTGACTTAGAATAATCTCCCCTTGTGTAATTCAGTTATGATTTACCCTGTCAAACAAATAAAAACCTAAAAGGTCACAATCAACGCTTTGTGTAAAGGGTATCTCATAAACATTGTAACAATTATTGTAACTAGTGATGGTAGTAATTTATGACATTCACTCCAACTTGCAGCCTGGTGGCTGAACCAGAAATAAAATGTTACTTGTTTTCCATCATTAGGCTTACACAATTACCTCTCTAAGCGAGAGGAGAACTAGTTTTACTCTTCTTGAATCAAGACTACAGAAATTTGCTAGTGAAAAATCAAGGTTCCAAAGGAACGCTCTGTGCTTTTCAGCAGAAACTCTGGTTCATTATTCTGCTGTACAGTTAAGCAATTAAGATTCAGTATTTTATATTTTAAGACCTTCCTCAAGTTTCTTTATGCTTTCCACAAAAAGTCTGGGTAAGATCTGGTGTTCCTGCTACTCCAGATGTCTTAATGCATAATTGTGAAAGGAAAGTTACTTTGTGTGGTTTTTTTCTTCTTAGTTTTCAATACTGGATATTAAACTGCCAAACTGTCATGCATACTCAAGGCTTTATTTTCTACTTGCAGATTTCAGAGGAAGTTCCACTTTAATTAAAATTTTAATTAAAGTTAGCCTATCATCAGTCTGTAACTAAGATTGAATTGGTTTATAATGCCATTTTAAAATAGCCTACACTGGTATGTGATTTAAATAGTAATTTTCTACTTTTCTTTTGATTAGCATGCACCAGGATAACTACGGCTACATTTGCCTGCTTATTCAGGGAGCTACAAAGGAGGATGCTGGCTGGTACACTGTTTCAGCTAAGAATGAGGCTGGGATTGTGTCTTGCACTGCCAGGTTGGATGTTTATAGTAAGTGGCTTCAATTTTCATCATCATATTAATCCCCCCAAAAGCAACAGTTCTATAAGTTTTGGGTTGTTCACAGAATGGTTTACATTGGTCTCTTTTTCTTTTGTTTATAGTTTCTCCTCAATAGTAAACATCCACTTCAAGACAACAAATGCTCTGTCAAAGTATATTTCACCATCTTTCAGACACCTAAAGCAAAACAAGCTTGCATGCTTTCTGTTTTTGCTTAGTACATTAAATATAGCCAATTAACAACAGATAACGGCATGATCATATGATTTTTGTGGATCATTATTACTATTGTTTTGCTGGCACTTCCCTAACCTTTTGTATTCTTTTGTACATTAGTCTGTAATACACCTGTGACAGCTACCAAAAGTGTAGTAGATGTTTTTATGGCTTTCTGCTTAATTACTCAGTTTGTTCCAAAGCAGCCCCATACATAGTGAATGTTTTCCTAAAGAAGTATCTCTAACCAGTCCTCTCGTAGCAAGAATTAAGGGGGAGGGGGAAGGGGAGAGACTGATAAAGGATGGTTTCTGGGGTGGTGCTGGAAGTGGGAATTGTGAATAAGGGATTTGGCTCAGCGTTCTTCAGCATACAAAGGGTGGCAATGGCAGCCAGATTATTTCCTTTTATATACAACAACTAACCCTAGAACAGGCCTGTTACTGTAATAGGAGTGCAGAGAAACAACCTCCTTGCTGTCACCCTTCTCAGTGGCACAAGGACATGTAGAAAACAATGCCAAAAAGTAACACAGACTGTTGTATTTACTTACCACAGTTGAAGGTGAAACTAGATGCTGAGGAAAAAAAACAAACAAACGAACAAAAAACAACAATGCTAAGAAATTTAACAAAATTGCATCTGATATAATGGTTTTCTGTTTCTCAGAAATTACTGTCTCCTTCACAAAGGGTTGACTGAGCATCTGGCACACTCAGGTGCACAGCTCAGGAAGGCTAACTCTTTTTCTTTTCTTTTTAATCCACAGCTCAGTGGCAACAACCCCCTCAGCAGACGAAGCCAAAGAAGGTGCGGCCCTCAGCCAGCCGGTACGCTGCTCTCTGTGACCAAGGACTAGACATCAAAGCAGCTTTCCAGCCAGAAGCAAATCCAGTCCACCTGGCAATGCAGCCTGGCCTGGTAGAGAGCGATGACCTGTAGATTCAACTGCCCCTTCCATCATTTTCTTTCAAAGCAGAAACACTGAAAGCCATTGCCTTGACCAATGATACTCCTATGTCACTTTATGCAAGGGCAGACACCTTCATGTACAAAAGATAAACAACAAACACAGTAACCATATATTCCTTATTCATTATACCAAATTAGAAGAATAGATAGATTATTAATAGAAATGTACACATTGCACAACAAATCACATTCACCAGTTCCTTAACCTATGTTGCTTCATAACCTTTTTCATAGAGGCCAAAATGCATCAGAGAGAAAGATTTTTCACTACATACCTTTGCAAGCAGTAAGTAGATGCTGCACAGTCTTAATGGTGCAAGATGTTTTCTTCAAGGGTTATCAACAGTTCTAAAATGGCTACACGTTCTGACCGCTACGATGAACAAGTGCAATACTATAAGAATAAAACAGGAAGGGACAAGGAAAAGAAATGTAAGCAAATACTATATCTCTGCAAACTGCTTTCTATTCAACAATGGGAAAAAAAAAAAATCTTTCTTTCAATGCTGTTAGTATGGACATCAACACCCTAACTTTCAATTCATTTGTGTTTTTCCTTTTTGCCATCTCCGAGGAGGCTTATTTACAAACATACAGCAACGGCAGTCTCAGCAGAAGGAATTTTACTTCTGTGGGACAACAAAGAAGAGTTGACACATAGTAACAATCTACTCCAGCTTTCACATTGGTAACTATATGGGAAAAAAAAGCTGATAGTTGAAACCACTGCAGCGAGTTGCTGCAAGGGGTGGGAGGGGGACTGGACAAGAGCTGAAACTCTCTGGATTTCTGGACCATATTTCCGGAATACTCCCATTCCAGATTCCAAAATTCTAAGGTGAGCTGAAAACTAGGGAGTGTATGTATGGAATGTTTGACTGTTTAAAGCTTGTTTAATATGTATGAGGATTTTAGAAATGCATAAAAGTAAGTGAAAAATGGGTTGAAACTGCAATACGGATTTAAGTGACAAGTATACACCACAGGTGATAGGTTTGCAAATCTGAGGAAGCAGAAAATGAAGACAGGCAAAAAAATCCAATTTGCTTTTTGTTTTTTTCTTCTTAACATAACATGTCTCTGATAGATTTTATTTTTTCCTTCTCCTGACTGCAGGCAAATGTCAACTCTTTTTGAGGGGTAGAGTCTGTGCACCATAGGTGGAAAGCCTGAAGGCTACTTACAGAATGCAAGGCAAATCCACTTGGAAGTGGAGCCCCACTTAAGTCACACCTGACTAGGTAGTTTTAAATTAGAACCAAATGAATTTCAGTTGAAGGGGAGGGAGGGAGAATGGATGGAAGAATTACTAGGCCTGTCAAGGAAAATGAGTGTTTGATGGTACGAGCTACAATACTTTGCTAGGAAAGGAAAACACTGTATTCCTTATATGAAGCACATATATGGTATCTTTCATTATTTATAATAAAAGTGTTGAAATCTTTTATCTCAGTTCATTTATTCAGAAGTCCTGTACTTAGGGGTTTGTTTGTTGTTTTTTTATTTTTAATTTTGTAATTGTGTACACCATATATTGCATTACTGCTATACGTGTATTGCTTTGTAAGTACACAAAGTTTGTTTTGTTTTTCAGTGACTAATAAACTTTAGCACACAAGGTAGTACTATTCTGGTGCAAGATATGACTAGTAATGGGGATGGTTAATCTAGATTAACATCATAGTCTGTCAGGTGGGAATAATCTGATTTTATTCTAGAAGTATGTCATATCTTTTGCCAAATTTTCCTCAACTGTGACATGCTAAATAACTTTTTTGTTTAGCTTCACTAGCATTATTTTGCCACCTTTTATTTGTATTTATAAAAATGTATTATCATTACTTTGGACTGTTGTGCTGATATAATGTGGGTTTAACATCAATAAATATTACACAAATAGAAATTTTTCCTTCTGGTAAAGCTTAATAACTGTTTCAGTACAAGCATTTAAGTGTAAGATTTCAAAATTTAAAATATAATAAATACAGATTAAATGAGGCCTATATGCAGCATCTAAGAACTACTAGAATTTATCAGAATAGTCTGCTTGTGATCTGGAATCTTGTTTGAACAGAAAGGAGGAACATTACTCATAAATTCTGAGAAACTTTTGCCAAATCAAAGAACTGGAAGATACTTTTTTTTTTAATAGGTTAGAAAATATGCAGGTCTGTTTTATATTTTGAATAATTGCAATATGTCATCACTTACAACTGATTCTAAGTAAAAGGCATGGTCTGAGCACTGTTAAATTCATTTAAGAGTCTGATAAGACACTAAAAAAAAAAGTCAGATTTACTTAAAAAATCCTGACTATTAACTAGTTTCTCCTTCTTTTTTTTCAATGTGAAGACACCAGGAAAGATGCAGGATTATCCATTTTTTTCTTTTGGGTTAACATTTCAAGTATTGATCACTCCTAACAGGCTTATGTCAGCAATTAAGTGAGCACTGACACTAATGGTGATATTGCAACTGAAGTCACTGGAGTGGTGTCTGCTGACAGCACATTTGGCTTCAGCTTGGGGACTAAAACACTGAGACTGCTTTTTGAGCTTGCTGAAGATGAGATCATCATCACTTTTTGCCCCTGTATATATGTACAGACACACTTAAGTAGTAAATCACATCTCTAAGCAGCAACATTGTTTTTATGAAAACATTCAGCTGTGCTGTTACTTAGTTACTGGGACTGTTTAGGCTTACAAAATCAGAGATAGAAGCGTGGCATAAGCAAATCCACTTTTCAAGCCAAAAAGCAAAAATTCTCGGAAGCATCAAACTAACTTTCAGAAGTTTAATCTCCTTCCACATAGTCCAAAGATAGATAGTATGACCTGATAGCGTACTTAGTCATTTTTCAAGACTGAAAAAAAGGAGCCTTGACTTTTTGCAAGACTTCCAGTTTAGGTATGGGGAGACTTCAAATTATTTAGGAAGCTGATCAGTCCATAGCAATCAAAGACTCAATGCAACAACGATCAGGATGACAACAGAAACCTCTGTCAAGAATGTCAACAGTGAGGTGCAAAATTCCACATGCATGAAGGCTGTTCCAGCTGGTGGTGTACCTTAGCACAGTGCCTTTATCCTACAGCTTTAAGGCAACAGCAACAATTAGTTAATGTGCACAAATTGCTTCCATCACAGCTAACTGGCGCTTGGGGATCAAAACCAGTCCAGCTTGAAACCCCAGCTTATAAATCATTGTTTCTCTCTGTATCACCACTTTCAAAATCTGTTTTAATTCACTTAGGGTTTATGCTAAGAAATGCCTTGATCCCCCCCATCTGGACCACTACATCCTCACCTCTGCAAGTAGCCCAAACAGATTTCATATGTAAGTATTTCATGAGTTCACATTATCCAACATGCCCTGATGCTCAGGGGATGAGCTGCATGCTCTGACTGCATGACCCAGCTGCCAAACCTACACCATGCAATATAGGTAAATTCATGCATGGACTAGAAATGCCTGCTTGGATTATGCATGTTGGCTAATTCACTCTCTCACCATTCAAATGTACATGCAAGGGGTAGAATTTACTGACATTTATCTCATTCTCCTGAACTAAAAGAAACAGCCTTCCCTCTGCACAGATTTTCTGTTTGAACAGAAATTTGAGCACGTAAAACACATCAGGCAGATGGAAACACAGTTCCTGCCCAAAGGAATTTACAATGTATTCCAGACAGTATACAGTATTCTTTGACTTGTCTTAAAGTTACAACTCTAACTCAAAACTAAGCTATATTAACAGAAGTGATTAAAGCATAAAATTTTCTAATACTGCACTGCCTCTCGACTAAAATGTATTTGGAACATAATGCTCAGTCATGTCTAGAGCCAAAAAGCCAGCAATGAGCAGCAGCACCTGTACAGAAGTGATTTCAGCAGTCACAAAGATGGAGAGGAACTCCAGTACAACACCACCTAGAAGGAGAAATGTTGTGCTTTATGAAACAACTGCAGTGTAACAGGTAACCCTGGGGACTGGCCAACTCTTGTAACTGCTAGCACTTCCTAGTTCTGTAGCAGCATAAATGGTCCAGAAACAGCTGCAGAACAAGAAAGCAGAAAAAAAATAACAGTACCTGGCCATTGCACAGAATGATTACAACACTTACAGAAGGAGCTCTACAACTCTCATCACACCAAATGGATTATGGTAGGACCTTTCTCCTGTGTGTTTAACAACACAGTTTCAGGGAAACATATTGTCAAGCTTTTTTGGACAACTCTAGGCCCAGACATCATGGAGTATTTGTAGAGGACTGAGGGTACAAAACCCAGACTGACAAACAGGACCTTTCTGAGCTACTGCAAAAGGTGCTGAAAATAAGATAAGACTTTCTACACAACAGAAGACAATGCACCTGTATAATCTATGGCAAATTAAGGACATATCCATATTGGTGTCCTGAAAATTATGGTGAACTATAAAATGACAGCTGCTCTCTGTTCTTTATATGCATTCCAACAACAGAGCTACAAAAGCCTGCAAAGAATGGATGCAGTACCAGTCTGCTGCTGGCAGGTACATCTCACCATCAGAAATCATACATGCACACTAAATAACATCTAAACAAAACATGAGAAATTACTAAATTCCTTTACTTAACTGAAGTTGCAGGAAGGTTTCCATAGAAATTTACCAACTATCTGAAGAAGTAGGATAAAAGGTCATACTGAGAGAAGCAGAATTAAAACTCTGCAACTGAGAGCTTTTAACAGGTCATCAGCATCCAGGTGTTGACAGTACAGCCTCCAGCACAGAGCTGGAACACGTAGTTTAGTGCATTCAGCATTAGAAATACCAAACTGGGAGATCTGCAGGTTAGAATTCACAAAACATCAAACTGCTTCACTAACAAGCTTCAGCAATGCCACATAATCAGTTTGCAGCTGTTCTTAAACAAATTGTTCAAAATCGTGCAGCAATTTCAAGCCCAGCAGCACACCACACATGCAAGGGCACCTCAGTACCATCAGCCAGCAGCCTGGGAAATACTGAGGAACACCCACACAACTCCATTTGTTCAGTGACATCTGCCCCCCACGCTGACTGCCCTAATGTGATACCAAATAAGCTTTGGTGGCTTTTACTTGGGGGCTGTCTCACTGCATTTGATACCGGCCTAATCAACTGGCAGTTTTGTTATATACAATGAACAAAACCCAGATCTTAACAGATATGAGCTGTTAATATAAAAAATAAAACCACAGAAATTCTAGAACAGTTGTGATTATAGTCATGCTGATCCAAAGACATCTGGCAAGGTACAGGTAGCATTTTTTACTAACAGACGTATCTACAGCAAAAAGAAGCATTTAGCACATGACCTGAAATTGAACACAATGTGTGTGTGAAAATCAAATATAACTTGGGACTTAGCAGAGCTCTTACTTCTTCAGGCATCAAGCACACCCAATGACTTCTGTCCACAACTACACTTGACCTGTCTTTACAAACATTGATTTACACACACAATGTGTGTGTGAAAATCAAATATAACTTGGGACTTAGCAGAGCTCTTACTTCTTCAGGCATCAAGCACACCCAATGACTTCTGTCCACAACTACACTTGACCTGTCTTTACAAACATTGATTTACTGGGTCAAGTAGGTGCACCTGGCTTTGAAGAGTTCATTTTTCATTTGCTTTACTTAAATGAACTACACTGCTCTTAAAAAAAAAAAAAAAAAAAAGCACATAATTGCAACAGGCAATATACATTTTAGGGTCATACAATAAAACCTCACACTGTGCAATACATCAAAGTAATAAAATTTGTCTTACAGCAATAAATAATCATTACAATGTATGTTTTAATTGTAGGTCATAGTGTAACAAAGAGATTTTGCAGGCTGGGATTAAGATACCCACTTTCTATCCAAATTTCCCTGATCTCAGTATGAAATCCTTTCCATCTTTAAAAGTCATGCCTTCCAACCCCCAGCAGCTCAGGATATATGGAACAGGATTTAACAAAACCAGTAACAGGGATGCCAGCCATCAGCTGTGCATCTACACAGGCAACTCCACTTCCCTAAAACAATACAGGCATACTCACCAAGTCATTAGCAATACAATAATGCCTTAGGATAGACTGCCCTCAGGAGGCCACAGTGAAATCTCTTCATGGGATACAACCCTAACTCAGCAAGCACCAACTCAGCCAACCTTACATACTTCTGTTACCATAGTCTGCAAAAGCTGCTCCCCACCAGAGCTCCTCCTTACAGCTGCAATATTTTAAAACAATCTCAAACCAAAACCACCTCATGAACATTTTATGTGTCCTGCTACAAACCTTTACTGACAATAATCACAGACTCACAGATGGCTTTGGTTGGAAGGCACCCCAAAGATTATCTAGTTCCAAGGCCCCTGCCACAGGCAGGGACACCTCCACCAGACCAGATTGCTCAGAGCCTATCCAGTCCATCAGTGGCAACAGATGCCTCAAGAGCAAGAGAAGACTGTTTGTGTTAAGACAGAGAGCTCACTACAGCAAATTCTAAGTTACAAACACATTTCTTTAGAGAGAAGCAGAAGTAAGGCTCCAATGACCTACCTAGGACAAAAGATGAACAAGAGTAATCCATCATCTTCCCAGGCACTAGAAAAATGCAAAGACATACAAAACAATTACCTTTCTAGGTCTACAACATGCTTCAACTAAAGAACATGCAAACACAGAACATGCAAATCACACTAGCTATGAACTTTGAACTGAATCAAACTCAAAGCCAACAGAAGAACAATTTTAGGTTTCCTAACTTGGCAGTGACAAGGCAAGTCACACAAATTGGTAAATACTGCAGTACATAACCTTCTTTTAGCAAGGATATCCTCCATGAAACAGGAATCCAGCTGAGTAAAAACTCAAAGCAATCATTATGGGTGAGTCAGAAAGAGGGTTGTTGTATAGGAGGACTGCATGCTGAATTAAATGACAGCTGCAAAAGCAGCCACCTTCAAAACATGCCTTGATGGTCTCTTTAGAGATTGTGGTGGTAGTGAAAGGCCATGTAGAAACCAGTGACATGGGGTGGGGCAGAGAAAAGATCTGGAATAAAACACAGAGTTAAAGACCAGACTTGCACTGCAGCCTTCTTTAAATGCTCCCAAAACTAGATGGATGAGGCAAAGTTTCAATGCATGCCTGAAAAAACAGTTGTAGGAAGAGGACTAAAGATTCTTTAGAAACTGCAGAAACATAGAGTAGTGGTAGTGCATAAAGTTTTATTCTTAAAGAGGAAAAAAAGGCAAAAATATGTTGGTATTTAAAAGACTATAGGAGAGTTTTAAGCAACATAGCGGGTGAAGAAACATCAGATGGGTAAGAGCCCATTCTCTCACTTCCATTAGGAAGAGAATCACAGAAATTATGTCTAATAAGATAGTGGACTGAAGTTTCCAGAATTCAACTGAGAAATCATTGTAAGTCAGTCAAGTGCACAGTCTGACTCACAAACACCCATATGCAAACATGACCCATACCCAAACATTTATATACAGCTTGGCATAAATGCCACCAGCACAAGATGTAAAGCCTGGATGTCTGCTTTTAATCAAGGACAGTGACAAAAAAGACATACCAGAAATATGATGGAAGACAAATAAGTAAGGTATTGATACAAAATATATAGAAAGTCATAAAAATAAATATCAACCTATTAAATCATCCAATCAAATATAGATTAAATTTCCAAACCTAGCAAGGTAACTCTGTTGTTAGACAATATTGGTACTCACCCCATTGAGATGGTGGCCACAGCTATGACATCTGAGACATCTAAGGCCAGCAGTGTAACTGTGATGACAGACAGCAATCATGAGCACATTGGATAAATGTCACACTGAAGAGGCCAAGGTCACTTTTTTAATGTATTCTTTTTCATGCAGCTGATCAGGGCCACCCAGCTCTGGCTGTGGTTACCCCAACAGTATGAAGCCTAAGCCAAAATGCTATTTTCAAACAGTGATTTTTTTAATGGTGACTTTTATTTCTGCAAGTCTATTAATAAAAACAGAAGTCCACTACCACAGACTTCCAGGAAAAAGAAACAATATATAATAAGAAAATACTAAAATAAAGCAAAATAGACAAGTCAAAATTAAGATGCAACCCAATGACAACACTAAGATTGAATGTACTGACCTTCAGTACAATGATTTTAAATACACACATCAAATTAAACTTATTTTTGTGGGGAGGGGGAAGCTCCCAGCATGGAAACATCAACCTTTGTAAAACCAGCAGTCTAGTTTTAGCCATCAAATGGAATCAGTCACTGAATTTAACATTTACAGCCAGATCAGAGTGCAGAGGAATGATCTGCAAAAGTGCATTGACACTGACCAGTACCTCAGAACAAGAACCATGCCTAAAGAAGGCAAGCAGATGATCAAAGTAAAATGTAGAGTGCTCAGGGAAGGAAAGACCACTGAGGAAAAAAATCCCCAGACTCTGAACAAATCCCTATGATCAGTTTTTGGTACCATGCAGGAACTCCAGGAGAAACTTTACAGGCAACTTGTTGAAGGTTTTACTGCTCAGAGCAAAACATCAGGAGAGGATACAGAGGAAAGAGCGACAAATGGGGGAAAATCCTAACAGAAACCAAGTAAGTGCAGTGTGAAACTTCTGAGTGAAACCTGCCTCATTATCAAGTGCCTGGAAGCTGGCAAATGTGACAGCAAGTTTTTGTGATTTTAGTGGGTGGAAAGACCACTTGTTTTTTAAGAAGAGATTGCAGAGGGATCCAGGTAACTATAGACTAAATATATTTTTCTGTACATAGTAAAGTGCCAGAAATTGTTCTAAAGCCAAGAAAACAACAAGATAAACATAGAGAGTTCTTTTGCAAAGGAAAGTTGTGTTTGATAAACATTTCTTCTAAAGAAGAACTTAAAAGAGATGGGAGTATGGAGATCTAAATAATGCATGCTTGAAATTCTAAAAGGCATCTGACACATTTCCTTGCCAAAAACTATTAAAGATGTTGTGTTGCCAAAAGAAGTTGTCATATCAGTACACTGTTTAAAGAGAGAAGACAAAGGGTATGAATCAGCAGTTGTTCTTCCCCAAGGATGTGCAGTGCCAACAGAACACCACAGCTCCTCTGCTGGGGCAGGCAAACTCTGTTTCTAAGGGCTCTGAGACAGCAGTTTCTGAATGCCACGGTGTATTCCAGTAACACTAAGTTACTCAAAGTAACAAAAGGATTAAGGAATTTAAAAATTGCAGAACCATTTCACTGAGGAAACTGATGTTAAAACCAGGAAACTAAACTCATTGTAGATATTTGAGAACAATTCAGGCTGAAAAAAATACAAAAATTCAGACTTTTGTACATATATAGGGAAATGGACTCCAAGTTGACCATTAATTATTTGGGACTGAGTTATTGTTCTGAAAATATAAGTGCACAGGTTAGGAAAAAGAAAAACACTTAGGCATCACTTTTGGAAACAATATAAAACAAAACCTAAAACCACTTCATTTTTTTAAATAGATCCACAGTGAATTCCGCAAGAAGTTCTACCTGTTGCTCCTTCTTTGAGAAACTGAAAAAGTAAAGCAAAGTTCAACAAAGACAATTTAAGATACAAAAGCACTCTCCAGCAGCAAGCAATTAAAAGAAATATGACTCTTCAGCACGAAAGAGAAACAACAAAGGCAGGCAGGATAAGGTAGAGGTCTACAAATTATGAAAAAAGCAAAACAGAGAGACCAGCAGAGGGCTGTTTTAATGCCTGCAAGCCCCAACCAGAGCTACCCATGTGTGGGTTCAAACATCCCAGTCACAAACTGCTGGAGGTACCAGAGCCTTCTAAGGAGACACACACCTGATCTGTTACCCACCCTGCACGTTCCCTACTTCCCCTGTCCAGGACAGGGCCAGACAGGATCATGTTCACCAGTTTTCAGTTCTAATCTACCACTTCGAAGAAAAGGGGGAAAAAAAGCTTTTGGAAAGTATGATTCAAAGCTACCAACACTTCAGTCTGGCCCTATGGCAACAGCAATAATAAAAACATAGTATGTACTGGAACTTTTAAAAGAAATTACTCTGTGGCATGCTGAGATTCTTCTAACAGCATTATTTCAGGTTTTAATTGCAAATGTAAACTAAAAATTCCATTGCTAATAACTTATTTAACAGCTCCCTTACAAAAAAAAAAAAAAAAGAAAGGATAATAATTACTAGGGTCAGAACTCACTAAAAGAGGATTATTTCTAGTTTCTTAGGTTTGGCTTTTGGTCAAGATATGTCACACAGGGTTAGTTTGTAAAATACCAAGGATGGGTATGAGCAGCAGCCAAGTCACTGACATATTCCTACTTGACTAGTGAATGTGTACCAGCTGTCCTTCCTCACCTTCAGTGCCCTTGGAAAAAATTCACATAATCCCTGGCCAACTCCTTCTATCAAGGAAAAACATAATTAGCAATTATATTTTTGGTGCAAAGACACATATGACACATAACAGCGATAACAAGAAGATAAGGACTCCTGGAAGGATTACTTCTAGTGGTAATTTATATTCCAAAGTAAGTAGCACAACCAACTGTAAAATCTCCTGATCATACGAGTACTCCTTGTATTATTTCTCAATACATACCTGCAAGAAGCTTGAACATGCACTGTTTTCTGGCACAAAGACAAAATTTCTCAGCTGCACAAAGGAAGAAAATCTCTGACTTTAAAGACTCAGTTATCATCAGCGAGATCTCTTCTTTCTGCACCGTGGTGTGTGCCAAGATGGGAAGTAATTTCAAAAGCTGAATCAACAGCTGGATCATGATGCAATGAACACCAGAGCTAAGAAGTGAAGGTCCTGAACCACATTCATAGTTTTCTTCAGAGACAATAAAAACATCAATTACCAAAAATTACTTGGGCTCAATAGAAAAGCCTGAGGTCAAACATTTGGTAAGTTTACAGCAAGACAGGAACACTCAGAATCATTTACATTACTCTGCTTCAAAAGTTGCTTTGAATAAAATAAATGGCTATTTTATTGACTATACATACATATGAGGGAGCATCAACTTAACAGCTGAACTGCGTGCTCATGAAGATACAGAGCCAAACACAAAACACCTTGACTTCATGCTCTGGAAGTGGTACATGTTCTAGACATCTACTGAGTCCCTGCAAAGTGTCTAATGCAGCAAGCTCTGCAGCTGTAGGGCTCAGCAGTGCATGTGCAGCTCAAGCTGAGAAGGTGGCAGGATTTGCAGCCCCAGTGCTGCAGCAGTCCTTTGATGGGCACACACACGAGCCACGGGACTGAGTGAGTGCTGTACACACACTCAGGAATGGAACCGAGTAGGCTTTGTCTTTATGAAAACACATTGCCTATAATTAAATCTTCTAAAGGCAGTTCAGGTATGCTGAAGATCTAGAAGTTCCTAGCTTTGTAGTGTTAGGAACAAATAAACAAAGCTCTAAGGAAACTCCTTGCTACTTTGTAGGGACTAACTGATAACAATGCAAAACTATGCAGTTCACAATCTTTGCCCTACTTGAAAAACTTGATGCAATCATACCTGCCACCCAATAAACATGTCCCTGCACTTCATTAAGCTTTGTGTAACATGATAATTCAAATAAAATCTCATTCCATCCCAAATTAGAAAACAAGACTTTATAAAAATACAGTGCTTTAAAAACGTATCAGCACATTATTAAAGCTATCACCATATCAAAACCAGATCTTTTTCAAATTGTTTCATACACAGACTTTGTAATACCAAACAGACTCTTTCAGGCAGTTAAACACACACATTGCACTTCTCTGCTGCTGACTTTCTCCTCTGACTAAATAAGACCAAGTCAATTATGTACATCAATCTCCAAACGATTCCCAACCCTCCCCCCTTATTTAGTACATATTTATATATTACCATCATGACATTAAAGCATTTATTCAAGGTAGGACTTAGGTCATAAGCTGCAAGCCTCCATCTACAACCAGAACACTCCCTGTAACATATGAGGATTCTAGAAGAAAGACAACAGCTTGTGCTACTTCATGAGGCTCTCCAAATCTTCCAAGGAGAATTGCTTTCTTCAACTGATCTTCTTCCAAATGAGCTGTCATCTCTGTGTGAATAAAGCCTAAGAGTGGAGAGATACATGAAGAGTTATCTAACCTTCAACTACATTTATCTAGTGGATTTCCCACTGAATCTTACAAAGTGAAATCTATTACCAGGATTAAGCACCAGCTATCATTCTTCAAAGTCTCCCAAAGCAGCCCATATCATTTGATGGCCAAGATCACTTTTTAATCTAACCAATAAAATACCTTTCATTTTTAGAAGCAGTGATGCAATAATCAAAATGCAGAGATCTACAGGAGTCCATTTAAAAAAATGACAAAAAAAAAAAACAAACCAAACAAGAAAGGGTAACTAAAATTCAGTCCAAAAACTATATTTAGTATCACTTCTCTGAAAGACAAAATATACTCATTTCACCAAACTATTTCTCAATTAAAATATGAGCACAAAATGTCTGGCAAGAAACCCTCTCAGACTTCAAAGTGTTTGCATCATATTTTAGAACTTATGGCAGTGCTTGAATAATTTCTATTAGAGCACTCATTTGAAGAATATTTCTTGACATTTTTGAAGGACCTTTTTTGCAATTTTCCTTCATCTGAGATTTGGCTTTCCCACGGCTGCACAACTCCACACACAAGCTGCAGCTTCACAAAGAGCTGATCTCACCTGCTTCCTAGCTCCCATCAAGTAGGCAAAGTCTCCCTTTTGCTTTCTACTGTAAAACTCTGCCCCTTTATGATGGCTGTGGACGAGCTGCTCAACTCACTAGAGAATAAAAGTATTTTTCCTGCCTAGTTCACAAGCTGAACAGGTTCATGTAGAATTCTGAAAGGCATCAGAGGCAGTAGAAGGTGAGCAGCAGTGTACACAGTTGTAAGTTGAAAAATTCAGAAAATACAGGAGGGAGTTTTCCTTAAGGGTGGCAGCTTGCTTGAACTAGATCATCTTATGAAATCACAGCCTTTACTCACAGAAATAACTTTCAGAACTCCCTCCTTTTACTACAGAGAGACAGGGGGAGACAGGGGTGCTTTACTGACAGCTTTCTCATGCTCTGTCATGTTTCCCTAATGACAAACAAGCATTCTCTAGCTGAAGACAAGGGTAGCTCTCTATCTCTAATTAGATCTAATCCTTCCATCTGCAAGGACAGCAAGTTTTGATAATGGACAGAGCAATAGGTAGACTCACTCTTCCAAATTTCTGTGTTCCCTTAAAAACACTGAAGGTTTTCTAAAAGAATGTATTATACTGTAAACAAACAAACAAAAGATATTAAAAATATACTTACAAAGCTGAAGAAAATAATAGAAATTTGTCTTAAGTTACTTTCACAGTACAAAAAATACCTACAGTCTTAATGAATTGGAACAGTCAAGGATGCAGGAATTCCTCAAAAACTAACCTGGAGCAACAACGTTGACTCGAATTTGCTTTTTTCCTACTTCTTTAGCAAGAGAGCGTGAAAATCCAACTAATCCTGCTTTGGTAGCACTATACACACTTTGACCAGAGTTGCCTTTAAGTCCTACAATACTCCCTAAAATAAAGAAACATCAAAGAGAAGATTAAATGGCTAACTTGAAACATTGTACTAGCTTTATCATTTTAGTTTTAAACCTGGAATGAAAAATGAGATCACAAGAAAAGAGTAAAATATGCATAACTTTATGCACTTTAGCCTGCTAGGATAAGAAAATCTCCCAGTTAGCTGAGATTTTTGTACAATCCTTGTAACTATCTTGACCAACAGGCACCAGGAGACTTAAATGAAGACTTTTCTAAAAAAAACCAGAACTATCCTTGCCCAGATTAAATAAAAAAAGAAAGAAACTGACAGTATTTATCAATTCTTAGTTAATAGCCAGCAGCTGGTAGATTTAGATATTGAAAGAATTGGTTAAGAATTGCAAAGTTCTTTTTTCAATAAAATATAAACTCTGAGGTGTTCATTACTGAAAAAAGCTATCTAGAAGTTGCTGAAATTACACAAAAGAATAAGCATTCATAAACAAATGCTAAATATAGAATGTCTAAATACAAGGGAAAGGAAAATAAGTAAATTGTAGCAAGTAATGTATTATGTTACACCTGCTAAACATTTCTAGAAGACTAGTACACAGAACTCCACTGGCTTACACAAGCAACTTACCTATATTGACAATAGCACCTCCCTGGTGTTGAATCATGACCTTCACAGCAGCTTTGCACGTCAACATTGTTCCCAAAAGGTTAGTGTGAATCTGGGCTACCATATCTTCAGTCTTGGTTCTCAGCAACAAACCATCCCTGACAAACAAACCAAAAAAACCCAAAGAATTCACTGAACAACCCCCTGATCATGTGTTCTCACAAAAGAAAAGACTGTTGGACAGAATATTAGTGGGGATGTATGTGGTTCCAGACATTTGAGCACTCAAAGTGACAACACTGCAAGAACTACACAGAGCAAAGAACAAGTTGGCCATGATTCTGGCCACAGAGCCTCTTTTGCAGAGTGGCATCAAGCACTGTTTTGGACCATTCTGGGGGGAAAGGTGGAAGAAAGAATAGTGGGGGAACTCAAACTGAGAATGCAGAAAGGACAGTGAAAGCTGTATCATCTGTTAGCATTTCACTGCCATCAGGAACAAAACACTGGCAAGCACCTATGATTGTCTTCAGATGTGCTCATTAACAACACTCCTACTAAGCACAAGGGGCCAGAGCACCTTACACGGAGCTGCCTTCATCCAGAATTACCTCGAGGCTTGCAAGGAGTAACCAACCTGTTGATCCCAGCTGCATTAACCAAGTAGTTAATAGGACCCAATTTCCTCTGCATCTCCTCAAAAGTCTTCTGGACTTCGTGTTCGCTGGATACATCACAGCTAAGGGCCAGATGTCCTGCTGTATTGAAATACATATAACATCAAAATAAACAGTAAAAGCTGTATTTAATTAATAAATCTTCTTCAGGATGTATCAACTCAGTTGCAAAACAGATGCTGAACTAGTTAGAATTTAAGGAACCTATTTAATCCCCAGGCAATTAAATAAAGACCATTTTCAAGTATTGCATTCATTAGTTATGTGACAATTCCTTGTTTTACATTTTTTGCCTACTGAAATCAGAAGTCCAGCATGAGCAGACTGGTCTCAGTTCTGGCTTGTTCAGGAGCTGAGGATGACTCAACTCACACCACCTCTATTGTGACCCCAAACAATTCCATTCATTTAAAATTCCCATCACACTGAAAATATAGGTAACCTACTTTCTCAATGACTATTGCAAAAACAAAATTGTACCATTACAGTTGTTTTTTAATATTCCTCAGCCTTTATTTTCCTTTCCATCTAGTTAAACAAGGAGGGTTTTTTAAGGAGTTTTCACAGGTGACCTAAGCAGGGAGCAGAGAGGGGATGACTGCACAGCAGCATACATACCACCAAGGTCACGGGCAGTGCTCCGGGCCACGGCCAGGTTCCTAGCAACGATGGCCAGGCGGCAGCCCTTCTGTGCCAGCAGCTCTGCCACAGCTCTGCCTATCCCACGGGATCCTCCAAAAACAGCACACACCTTGCCCATCTTCAAAATAATTCACAAATTGCAAAGAAACCATCAGCTTCACGGCCGGTACAGCACGACAGTAACTGCTGTTCTTGTCAGCATCACAGCCTTGACCTGTTTGTAGCAGCTTGTAATAACTCTTTATAGAATCAGTGACTTGGTTTTCATTCATTCATTCTACTCATTTTTTATTCAAAATAAACAGCTGAACTAAATTAGACACCACTTCTACAAATGAAAGTTAATCCTTAAATATTTCTGAACTAGTTCCAAAACCATGCACGTAATTTACCATTCCCATAGTAATGGTAACTCTTATTCAATTGATGAATTATGTGATTTATGTACCATAATGGATCATTCAAAGCTTATTCAAAGCTGATGTACTGGCTGTAATTATACTGTTCTTGCAACCACTATTCTTGTGCCTAAGTCATTTAGCCTCAAGGTCTCACTCCACCCAAAGTACCTGTGTTGGACACCACAAGTGCAAATGTTACTGAGAACGATTTGAAACTACTGTATTTACTCTGGTTTAATACTGTCAGGCTGTGTTTTACCACTAGCCTGGGGTTTTTTGTTTCTGCTTTTCAAGGAAGAAAAAAAGCTTTTTGAAACATGATTCTGAAGTAGCTAGCTTTGATGTCTAGAACGGAGTACACAAAGAAAGTACTTCTGTAGAATCATCTTTTATTCTGCAAGCTCTAGAAACCAATCAGCTGTCTTGGGATTTCCTGAGGAGGCAGAGGCAGAATCCAAGCAATAATAATGAATCTTTTCTCCATACATTTGAATAAATCCTTTTTGAACCCAATTATACTGTCTTCATCCCGAGGCAACGAGTTTTATTATTTGTGGCAAAGTACTTCCTTTTGTTCCTAATTTGCTTTCCGATTAGATAATTCTATGCGTTTCTCCTCGTACCTTCCCCTTCCTGTTTCACTCTCCACCTGTATCCTCTTCCAGGTCTATTCAGTTACTCCTACACATATGGAAGCTATTCGATTCCTCACTAAACAGTGTCCGAGTCCTCAGCCCTTACCCTTGGCCTCACTGAGGTCTACTAAACCCTTCTGGACGAGCGACAATCAGAAAAGCACGTGTACCAGGCCACCAGCAACTCACGATCACTTGGGCCTTCCGAGTCAGAGTCTGAACAAGGCGACAGCCCGTCCTTTTCTCTCACAAAGTATTCACAAGTGCTGAAACCAACCCACGCGTCTGCTTTCCCCGGCAGGGCCTCGGAGCACAGCAAGCCGCTTGCGCAGGAAGCGGGCACCCGCGGCGGGGCACAGCGCAGCCCCCATGTCACCTTTGCTCTTCTTTCACAGCCAACCACTTAACGCGTGACCCCGGGGATCAATGGCATCCCCGCACGGCGCTCGGCTGCCGGCCCACGGAGGGCACCTTTAGACAGGGGCGAGCGGGGTTCCCGCAGCCGTGCCCGGCGCCTCCCTCCACCCGCGCTCCGGGCCGGGCTGCAGGTGGAGCCCTCGGCACGGACGGCGGCAGCGCCCGCGGGGCACGCCGGGAC
>VXBQ01017765.1:58386-158904 GCA_013400175.1 Phainopepla nitens | reverse complement strand
GGCTCTGCGGGACCCGCCCGGCTGCCGGAGGCTCAGGCGCTGCGCTTACCGCCCGCGTCCTCTGCGCTCGCACACGGGAAGCCTCTCTTGCTTTCACCTTTCGCTTGCCGCTTTGAAACTCCCATTTTACAGCGTCCGGCGTGCGGCTGAAGCTCTCAGTCCTGCCCTTGCTACCCCGTTCCTGAACAAAAAGGTGCTTCATGTATAGATACAAACAATTAGATGAATCAGGATTTTGTTTCTCTCGTTTTCATGTATCCTTACCCCAAAATCCCGAGGATCTTGTATGAGGCATCACTGTACCAGAAGAGTTAAATTTCAAACGCATTAGGGCAGATAAGCCCGAAATACAGAGGCATCTGTAAGAGTTCCTGTTCAGGAACCAAAGCAAACTTCATGATCTGCAATTAAATATAACAAACTACACTGTTCTAATGGTAATGCTGTTTACAGTTATCATCTGTGTCTGATGATGTGCTGCAGGAGTTTCTGTGGACTCTTAATTAACTCACACACTCTGAGTAAATTTTATCCCTTGAGGAATATTAATAAAAGCTATCACAATTTTGTACAAGAGTACACTTCAGATTTTTTTTTTGAGAAAAATTATTATTGTTATTAATTGTTATTATTATTTTCTGCAGAGTAATATGTTGAAATCCTACTGGAGTTTCTATGAGCAGAGTGGGATTGTAGCTTTGTACAGTTCTTGCTTTTCACTTGAAAGGTGGTTTTCAGAATTTGAGATTATAAGTGTTTCTGGGGAGCTGTAGAGCATTTAATAATGTAAGTTCTATGCATGTAGGATTCTCCTTCCACAGATTATTCTTCATATATAGAAGAAAAAACAGATTTAAGCATGGGCAAACAGGTGAACATCTGTAAGAAAAATAAAATTTTGAAGAAAAGCTACTATGAGAATTAATTTCTTTTAGCTAGTATATTTAAACTGCAAGCGGGTTCCTTTCAAAAGACTGAATATGATTTTGTGACACAATGGCATTTCAGAACAGGCCATATTCTCAAAGCCTGGAGGTCCCAGTGATTAAGAAGAAAAGGCACTGACAGATGAGACTGTGACTCAGTTTGTGACCAAGACTTCTGGTACCTAGCATAATTAAGGACCAGGATAGCTTTTTCTGCAAGGGAAGCTTATAAGCAAAATAAAACAGAGGGCAAAAAATTGTCCTTAGTGATGTTTTCTGAAGATGTGTATACTACAGAGAAAATAATTATGAGCATCATTTTGTATAAGGACAGCAGCAGGCAGATTTTAAGTGAAAAAAATTAGAAGGAACTATGACTTGACTTTATTTCTGACCTCTGTCCATACCCATACAGCTGACCTACCCTTGTAAGAAAGTTAAAGAAAGACTAATCTGTCCTGTATTGTTAAGATTTTGCTGACACTGAGTAAGCATGAGTTTAGTGTGGGGGTTTTAAAGTGTGTTATAGTTGACAAAGTAAAATATCCCTTTCAAAAGTTCAGACAAGATTCTGTTTCATTCTTGTTCATTAACTTAGTGTTTAAAACAAGATGTGTGTTCATTCATTGGCCGAAGTGACATTAGCCTTTTTTTTCCAGATGCCTGGTTAAATCATGAGATCAGATTAAGCCAGAGTTCATCTGAGCCAGTTTATTCACACTGATTTCCCACTAAAGCTAGTGGAGTGCAAGAGACAGATCAGTGTCATAACAATTGCCTCCTCTTTTGGGGGAACAGGAGCTGATACAAGAACTTGGTCTGACAGATCTGTTCCATCTCTTGTGATCAGATCTGTAACAGCTAGTTCAGTACTAGCTGTCATTATTATGCCTGCCTTACTACTAATGTGAAAATATAAGCTGATAATTCTTGCATATCTGTCTGTGTGACCATGTATACACACACTTGGAACTGTCCACAGTGTACAAAATGATGCAGCTGTCTTTCCCCAAGCTTAAAGCAATCAGGCATTAAAAATACTCTGCCTAAGAGAGTTATTTATTCCTTTCTTAAAATTTCTAATAATTCTTCCACACAACCAAGATACTGCTTTCAAGTAAGAATTTCTATATTAACATGGGAAAAGCAGAATATTCTCAAATAGGAAAGGATACTTAATGTGTCTAAAAGCACAAAATAGCAGAATAGCACAAAACAGCACTGTAACTGAGGTCCCCTCTATCAGGTATTTCAAATTTCTCCTGGGTTTTGATTTAAGGCAAAATTTACAGAGGAACTTGAGTCTAATCATTAACCACAGTGGTGCCTGAATCTGTGGCCTCTTAAATTTCTGCCAAGAGTCACATGTGAAAGAGCAGTGCTGCTCTAATGTCCAGCAGCATTTTCATACTGTTCCCTGTAGTGCTTGTGAAAGCATATCTCCCACATTACACAGGCTTTGTGTAAGGCCTGGGACAAAGCAACTGGAGAACTGTCTGCACACGTGTTCAGTCCTGTTTCAAACAAAAGCCTGCTGGTTGGAGCACTCAGCTGCAAGAAGACCTGCTTTCAAGTCTCCTCCCTGACTGGAAACAGTCACTAACTTCAGTTTTTCACCACTGAACAAGCTTGCCATAGTCATCAGTCTGGAGTGGTTTCAGTTTAGAGGAACAAGAACAAAAAATTAGAGTGGGTCAAGGGGATTTGACACTCGAGCCAGATGATTACTGTCCAGAAATGTAAAACCTTGGGGATTAAGCATCAACTGAAATCAACATTCAAGAAACTATTTTGCTTTTCAACTAGTGTATTAAAGATGACCTCTGTAGCTTAAGCAAATCTGATGGTGGGGGCACGTATCTGGGATACAGGAGTCATGGGCTTAGAACAGAATTAAGCCAGGGAAGAGCTTAAGAGGTTTCCTTCTTTCCAGGTCAAATGATAACTCAGTGGCAGGTCACACAGTCAACACACTGCCGTGCATTTCTTCCTGTAAAAAAAAAAAAAAAGGGTGTAACTTGTCTATGTGCCTTGATTTAGGTGAGCTCTCAGGGCTCCTCATCATTTTCCACTTTGCCTGGACAGCTCAGCACGGAGACTGCTGTCTCTTATTTTGTTCTCCTTTCTTCAGGAATGCACTTGTCATTTTCCTTGGGAAAAATCCAGTCTAGTTACTAATTTTATATTTTTTTATATATATGCGCTATATACACACACATACAAAATATATAAATTAAGAACTAACAAGTTTTATGTTGCAATTCCCAAATGTCTTTGATATGGCCTCAGCCTTCTAGGCAAGTGATACAAAGCTGAGATAAACTGCCGAGGAAAATTCCAACTGCCTAATCGTATGACAGAAAAAAAACCACCCCTCTCCTCCCAGTATTTTGCCACTTGGCAGACTTTTTCCCAACCACACCAGTTCAGATATTTAAGTGGCCAAATTGCCACACTTTTGCTCTTAAGTGATCTTTTTTTATGACACTGCAGTCTGTTTTGTTTTTCTAGACCGTGCAAAATCTCTGCAATATCTGTTCTTGTGTGATAACAGTTAACTTTTATCGTGCCAACATGAAGTGCTTTTATACAGTTTAGGTACCTTTTCAAAAAATTGAAAACTTCTTCCTCTTAAGAGATTTCTTCCTGGTACCTCTGTGAAAAGTATGAAAGCTCTGTGAAAACTCTAAGAACAAAACAGAGCACCTAAACCCAGAACAAAACAAAGCTATCAGGACCTTGCCAAATTACCTAATGTTTTCATATCCTCCTGGCTAAACAGGTTTTCCCACTGCGACCAGGATTATTTCACACGTCAGTGTGAGGCCCATGTTTGAGTTAGCACGGCCACTGAACTGCTGCTGCTCCCAGTGAGCAGTCAGGCACACCAGGAAGGGAACAGAGAGGAGCCTCTATTATTGCTGCTTCATCAGCTGCTGAAATGGAACACTTCACTTCCAGTGCTGCCCTGAGAGACCTGACACAAAACAACCCCAACATCACCCCTCCAAAATCATCTTCAAGAAACATTTGTTGCACATTCAGCCTCTGTCCACACCTCCTGTCCGATCACAGACGCTCCTATCAGTGGGCTTTGGGCTAAAGAGATGAAATCTAGGATCTCAGCACATCCTGAATCTCTTACGTCCCTCCATGCATCCCACTCCTTATGTATGCCACAGAATGTATCAGTGTTTAGCTCCTAAATGCCAAGCCAGGACTAGGAACAAGGGAGAGATAACCAGCTCAGCCATCCAGGCAGTAAACTCACCACTTTCTGTACAGCACCTCTTCAACAGACAGTTTTTCAAAACTAGAAGGTGCATCACACAGAGCAGTCAGCATGTTCCAGCAAGGCAATCTGGAAAACAGTCAAAGCTGACACCACCACAGAACAAGATGTCACTGCCAGCAGTCCTCACTGACCATTTTGCATAGAAAGGGTATTTTTTTTTTTGTGTGTGTATTGCATATTTCGTAAATGTTAAGAGTATCACTGGAAGTCTGGTACAATAACATCCAAGAGTTTTGCAGCAGTGTTTGAATACTCCTGAGTAAATAACTCTCCTCCTGTTCTCTTAGAGGCAATTTGCTTTTAATTATATCTAATATACTTAATAGTTAAATGAAGCAGTCTTGGGAACAGCACTTAAAAATAGCTAAAAAGCCATTTATATACATCTACTCATGGTCTTGCATAATTTGCTCTTATTTTACGTATGAACAACATCCTTAACTTGCCCATTTTCCCTTTCATAGTCTCCTCCATATTCCCATTTGCTACAAATTTATATAAGCTGCAAAGTGAGATTCATAGCAAGTCATTTCAAGAATTAACTTACCTAGTAAAAATCTGTTTAACTCATACTGCAATTGCTGGTGAAAAAAAAAAGAGCATTTTTGAGAAGTATTCATCAGCAAACGTTTCTGCTCCAAAACATACCAAAAACTGCTGTCATCAGTAGGATTAACAGAAAAAGGTTTTGTCTTAACCAGACAAAATTTCCTGCTTGGTATGATGGAGCAAGTGGCAAGGTTTTCCTGCCATAATACATCACTAATCATAGTCTCAGGTTTTGAATGTCCACCAAAGGTATGGGCACATCCAAATTGTTGCCTGCTTTGGTCCTGTGATGCAGTCTCCTGAAAATTTACTGCATCTACTCATATCTACAGTCAGTAAACTCTTTGCTTTGTTGAGGAGGGAGGAGGAGGTGGGATGTTGGGAGACGTGGGCAAAGTCATAAAGAAGTGGGGAAATAAAGACAGAAAGACTTGACTGAGTGATTTGGACTGAACTCATTAGGGTAAGAAAATTCAGCTAAAGGCCTGTGCTGGAGGAATAGGAAAATATAGTTAATAAGTAACAAGAGTTGATCCTTCACCTCCCTGCTCATGAGAGGTTCTAAGGACTTATAAAAAGCAAAACAAAGCACAATCTTTGTTTCATAAACACATTAATTAGCACCCAGGAAATAGCAGATCTGAGATACATGGAAGTTAAATACATCTATGATTCCCCCAAATACCTACCTCGACATTTATAACATTTATGAAGAATCCAAAAGGTGTTTAAAGCAGGAAACTGAAGGCACATCCACAAGCACTGTTTTTATAGCCTCACCTATTTTAGCATACATTCAATATGTGACCGTGAATATGTTTCAAGGGTAGCCCTAATGAGGCACAAATCTACTGGGTACAGGAACACCAACTTAATGTAGCACATCCACTTACTGACAGAAAGCAGCAAGTCAAGGGACTGTGTAATCATCCCTCCATAATTGCAAATAGCTGTGATCCTAAACATAAGGACTTACACTGGCAAAACTTCAGCTGATGATTTGCCAGCAGTGGCTGTTGAACACACTCCATAATAAATGGCAACTGTGGTAGTGCTAGTGACAATCACTCAGATCTCATAGACTGCTCACCTCCTTTCTTCTACCAGTACTATAGGAAATGTCAAAACCAATATTCTTTACAGCTTGTTACCATTTTGCAGCCTGAAGCACATAGAGTAATGCTTAGAGAGTTTTCAAAGAACTCACAAAATTCAATTTTCTCTATCAGATTGTCCTAAATAAATCTGGTTTCATACCACATCTTCTTGTGGAAATACTTGCTGTCATTTCATCTCACTCATGTACTTAACTGAGCAGCCGAAGACTTCATCTTCTTGTGGCATACAGAAGCCCTTATGTCCTCCTGATAAAGTAGGCAATCATAATAATACCCAATCAGTTGGCTTAATGAAGTAAGAATTATGTAATTAAAGATGAAAAGAGGTATTTTCAGATGATTGCTTACACCATTTATTAATTTATCTATCACAGTGAATAATTTCTTTCAATATTTATCAGGAGAGATTAGCATCCTTGGAAAAATTTAGCTATGGTTCACACCACACTGTCATATAAGTAATGTTTGATTATATAAAATGCATACCTACCTTATTTCAACAGCTGGGCTTTTTAAATCATCCCTCATATAAGTTTTGATTTGTAAGAGCACAGTTTATGATGAGACTTTGCTAGAAGTCAAACATTTTCTGAGCTCCCCATAAGAGGTCTGGTAGCCACTCCTGCCTAAAACACACTGTTGGTAGTGTGGTTTGCAGAAACCTAGGATTGCACAAGCTACCATCTCTAAACTCCAGAAGGTAATTTTGTAATTATTCTTATGCATTAACTTTATAAGAAGTACAGTTGAAGAAGGGGGGAAGAGCAATTGAGATCAGTCCAGAAGGTGTGTATTTTACCATGCATTTTACCATCCAAAGGGATGAACAAAAATTCTGATTAAAAGGTACACAATACAGGCTGATACAGCTGTAGGGGTGATACAAGAGCCTGGTTTGATTTCTTTTTTCCAGAACAGGAAAATTTTATATATATATGTATGTACATATAAAATTCCTAGATATATATTTTAAATATACTTCTATGGTTTTATCCTCACTTGCCTAAACCTTCTGTACTTTTTCAACCCTGAACATAGAGAATATACTGTATACTGCACATTGCAGGAGTGGATTATCCCCAGCCTGCTGCAGACAAGCTCTCCCTCCAGTCACAATTCAGCCTCTCTTTATCCAGTTTCTACACATCAGGCATTTTTTTCTTGACAAAAGAAACACTCCCCATACAAGTTTTTTGATGGATGTAAAACTCATATGGCATTGTTTGATTGTTTGTTTTGTTGGTTTGGGGTTTTGTTTTGGGGGGTTTTTGTGTTTGGTTATTTTGTTTGTGTTTTTGTTTGTTTGTTTGCTTTCTTAGGGAACTCTACATTTGCCAGAAATGTCAGTTACAAAGAGCACTGAAAAAAATAATGAATAAAATTCAGGAATGAAGTAGATTTGTCCATGTTTAACATTTTTATTAAAGAAAAAACTAGAGATTCAGAGAGTATTCAAGCTAGTATTTGCCTTCTAATTTTCACAGTGTAGCTGCTAAAGCAGAAAAGATGGATACATGAAGACCATGCATTTATCACAGACCCTGCTATTTTCCCAAAACCAGATATCTGGCTTCTGTTCCAGACTGGCTTTCTGCAGCACCAGGATCATTAGCCATGATTTTTAAACTGAATCTACAACTTCAACCAGTCTTAACTAGGATAGAAAAGTCCATTGCTTTTATCTATTTTCTCTCTATATGGATGATGCTTTTGTGGTTTTCTTTCATCCTAGTAGACTAAAGAAGGAAGAATGCATCTGTCTTTCCATCTGACATGAAAAAAAAGGAATCTTTATTGTCTCCAGACATAGTCTTTTCCTTAATACTGCCCAGAGTGGAGATTTTCATACAGAATTGCCTGAATTTGGACTCCAGCAACTATCATTGTGTAATCCCATACTGCATCACTCAGATTATAATTATTTTATACAAGTGGGTGACATCTCTGCAGAGTGTGCTGTGTTTACACAGCACAGTTTCTTTCTGTTTACTTCATTGAACCATTGTTGAATTTGAGGATGCATTTCATAAACAATTATTCTGCTCTAATAGTAACAAGTAACACATTTGCTTTACAGACACCTCAGCAAAGCCCTCCTGTCAACATGAATTGTCTGTCATGTGCCTTAAAATGTTTCGAAAAAAAATATGGCATGCCATCTGGCTCCCAAGCACTCATTAAATCCATTGGAATATGAGTGTTTAAGGAAGCTAACATCACATGATGCCCACAAGAAAGAAGGCAAGAAAAAAAAGGGAAAGGGAAAGATTTAGAGATGATACAAACAAGAAAAAAAGGATGGGTTTACAATTTAATTTCCTACAACCAAGACCACGCCAGCCATTTCAGAGAACAAAAAGAGATGACAGCTTCTGTTCCCAGGTGGTTTTGGTCCTGATTATTTTCCAACTGAAATGAAGAAGGAGAAAAAAATCTAGCAGGGAAATGGAATGCTAACCATAGAACATTTAGGTTCCTCAGGGGAAGGGTGCCCCCTTGAACTGAGATTCCGAGGGCATGCTACAAGTTTCCTTTAAGACTTGCCAAATCACTTTGTTTTTCCCCTCGAAGTGTCAGGGCTCCCATCTTTAATTGAGGCTGATGACTGTCAGCTTCCCATATTGCACAGCCCTAGGGAAACATCTCCTACTACATAGTTGCTGCCATCTTCTGTGGAAGCACTTTTAGGCCCTGCAGTAGAAAGAGGACTGAACCTGCAAAAAGTGAATTGCTGGATAGATACAGGATTTAAATCCCATCTGGAAAGGCATTCTCTTTTATTAGGGGAGTTGTCAATAATTTGTTCATGGGAAACTTAAAAGGATGTAGATTAGGAAAGGTTGGGGGGAGTTTCCAAAAAGATATGTGTTTAATTTCAAAAAAACCCAAAACAACTCAGGTTTGACATTGACCCTGTATTTCATGTAATTTTTCAAATAAATTAACTGAAATTTACCAAAAACAGCCAGACTGTCACTTGCTGGAATATGCAAGCGCTTTGCAAGAACGGAGGTGTTTTTTGTGGTACAGTGCAGTTATGTTCAAAAGCTGTTAAATATATGCAAATAAACAATCTGATAAATACATGTTAAGCAATTCTACTTATGACATGTTGATCCATTGCCTGATTACAATGATGCAAGAGAAAGAACAAACTGCAATCCTACAGAAAATAGCCCAGGGAGTAAAGGGAAGGAGCACAACAGGTAACTAAATGTGATAAGAAGGAAAAAACAAGGCCTCGTCCAGAAGACAGCAAGACACCATCTACTGAATGACATGTGGACAAATGGTAGGTCAATTTCCTCCATTGTAAGAACTGGGTAATGTTTGTGCTTACTGACCTTATCCAGCCTCTCTGCATTTTCTCAGCTCAATGCATAACTATTTTTAGCAGCAGTACTCTGCAAAATGCTTTATAACGTATTTTGGCTGTAAAGATGCATCCAGCTGCAACATCCTTCATAGCTTTAACTGCTTCTTTGAATTCACAGATTTAATCCCAGAGCTGTGGGATTTTGTGGGCCATTTCCTGAATTAGGGGAATTGGCTAAGCCTCTGAGGGAGGCAACCAAGAATGAAGAGACAGAGCCTATGGAATGGAGCCCAAGGAGGGATCCAGCTTTTAAAGCAAGAAAAGCTAATATTTTCAGGATATTTTCAATTTGCACAGGCGTAAATTTTGTGAAACTAGGAGGAATTTGGAGTCTTGTTTTCTTTTTCATACTGTTCTGAGATATAACCAAAGTGGTTGTAGAGATTCAGGCCTGACTGGATGGGACTTTGAGCAGCCTGCTCTAGTGGAAGGTATCTGTTCCCATGGCAGGAGGCTGGAACAAAATGGTCTTTAAGATCCCTCCCAGTCCAAACTATTCTATGATTCTGTGACTCACAAACCTACCAAGCTGAAGATATTCCTTCTTGTTGTTCAAAACAACAAGACCATTTGTGACACTAATTGATTATTCCATACAGTTTGTGCTGCCAGATAGATTACAAATGTCCAGTCATATGTTCTCCTGTTACCCAAATACAAAGTCCCCCAAAACCTGAGCAAGACATTCTACACATCAGCAGAGTGCCTGCATGAACAGCACTGTCTGAGAAGGTCTCTAAATGAGGACACAAGATTCTCATTCATGAAGCTGAAAATTGTCATGTTTTTAGCTGTTTCCTTTGAATCCTCTCTGAGAATGACAGGCTCCTTTACCATCAGCATTGTTCTCATAGCTCCCAACATAACAGGTAGGAAAGATAGAACAGCCAAACCACCTCATCCCAGCCTCACCTCTGAAATGTCTGCAGAGTTTTTGCCAGACTAGTTGATGCTCTTTCTCTATTCTGCATGAAGGTACATGTTTTTATCCCAAATATAAAAGAAAGATCTCTCATGGAAACTTCCAGATCCCTACTTTGTTTCAAAGTAACAAGTGAGCCCTTCCTATTCCCCCCCACCCACAAATTAGTGAACATACAATAATCCTGAATCTCATTCCAAGATTTTTTTCATGCCTCCACCTTTTACACTCACCGGATGGCAATCTGTCCTCCACCAAAGTGCAGACACCACCAGTGGCCTGGCTCAAGAACCAGGCAGTTATTGACCTTTTCAGCCTGGCTATCTCAATATCACTCCAACACTTGCTAAACACCATTCTTCACAAAGCCAGACCACATTAAAAGGGTAAGTACTGCAATTCCCAGCTTGATCAAGTAAAAATTGCTTCTCTTTTTTTAGGCTTGATTTTTTTTAATTTTTTTTTTTTTTAATCCAATGGAACAGTACATCCAATTAGAATATAGAAAACAAACCCAGACTCTCCAAAGTGCTATACTTTTCCATCCTATGTCTTACATCCAGTAAATCAATTTCAGACTTGAAATTTCAATTTCATTTATTTTTGCTGAATTAGAAAAAAATCATAAATAACTTCTCTTTGTAAGTAACATTGATTATTTTTCTTTTCTTAGAACCACACCATTATATTTCCAGGATGGTCCAGAGAGAAAAAAAATCCACTAGGATTCAGCAAAATGCCTCATCACACATTTAAAATTACATTTAAATCTACCCCTGTTATGCAAAGCTTTTGTTCTTTTTTGTTTGTTTTGTTTTTTGGGTTTTTTGTTTAGTAATACTCCAATGCACTTAATCCTTTATGAAATGAAGGCCTAGGAGGTTAAGTGGTGCATGTGAAAAAGACAGAAAAGGAGGTGGTTAGGCATAACATCAGGCTACATTATAATAAGCCACTAGACATGCTAGTTTTAGCTATAAAAAAGTAATTTAAAGTTATAAGCAAGACATTACATTCATGCCTTAGGGACCTCATTTATATTTGGAATCACTATTTCAGCATCTAATATCTCTTCCAAAAGCATTCTACTGTGTTACCAAATATAGCTGAAACACAACATAAGCCAGCCAGCTATAGCCAGCTAGCTATATAAGCTTTTGTAAAGTTGTCCATAGTGCTTTTACTTACAAAAACATGGGCTTTCTATTTGTGTCTTCTGTAATGCCAGACAGAAAGAAGCTTTTAATAACAAACATTAACCAGATGTTGACCAGAATCTAATATGTGCCCTTGAAAAAAAACCTTTTTCCCTAAAACTGTTGCTTTTGACAGGATTGCAATAGAGAAAACATGCAGACAGGTACATAACAGATCTTCACACACACAAAAACAACCAGGAGTTCCAGCCTCTGAAGGCAGTATCTGATTAAAAAATCCAAGAGGCTAAAAAGTACAGGTTTGAAAATTTTTTCCCCAAACTAGTTCCTGCACTTGACAGAAGCTACTTCTTGTACTTAGATCTAGCCATTAGTCAATAGAAACAGAGCTGTGGGCTAATTAAATCATAGCTGCACGAGTACACTCTATTACTGTCAGCCATGAGACTGTGACACTTCGTAGTCCAAACCAAACCTGTTACACTGATTGGCAAAAGTATGAAGAGAGCAGATGTTACAATTCCCACATCATCTCATTCATCAGTAACACACAACATGGAGTCCACACAACAAAGGTTTGCCAGCATAACCAGCCCAGCACTGAGACACACCCTTCTGACTGCCCATTTCCCATCAGCATGACCTCTGAGGAGACGTGACAGCTCCCACAGCCTGGCTCTGCCATCTGAGCTGTCGTGCAGCTCTGACAGCTGCTGGTGCCATCAGCCCCAGCTGTGCCTTCACTTGGGGGCTCTGGCAGCACAGCTGTCACCAGAGCCCCCCCAGACATGAAACCAGCTAAGTTCTGTTGTGGTCCTCATGTCCCAACATGCAAACACTTGGTCACACCCACTGACAAAGCTCTCTGACCTACTGTGGGAGAGCATCATTTACTATGGAATAGCATATTGCAAAGTCAGAACCTCAAAATAGCTGCAGCTGGACCAGACAATGTTTCACAGATCTCTGTAATGATAGGGCTGTTTCTCCTCCCACCCACTCCCCACTGGCACATTCACTGCTGACATGTCAGTCTTTACAAAGTGAACTGTGTAACTTTCCCAGACTCAGAAAGTGATGCTCAAACCTGCTGATCCTGTGCTGTAGAGAACAGAACATGGTGTTGAGAAACTTCACCTACAGAATTTTGTATTTTAGTAGCTAACTTTTCTTGGATCATCTGTGTTCACTAACACTGCCAAGTCAGAGAAACAAATTACAAGAGCACTGTTATGTTTTGCCATTGTGGCCAAATTTTATCTGCATTTTACACTAAGTTATGTGGATTTCCTTAACAAGAAGTATTCTAGGCAAAGAACAAATGAGAAATAGTCTGCCATTTTCCTGAGAGCAGCTCTGGCAGACCTCCAAACAGTGATATGGTTGTGGTATGTACAACTGGATCACTTAAAATTTGGTCCTGAACTGGTCTCTGGTTCTTCAGACAGAATTCCAAGGACAACTCATTCTTCCTTTCTTTTTCCTGTTTACTGGAGACATTCTCAACAGAAACTCTCCAGCTTTCTGGGAATTTTAAGAGTCTGTGGCAGAAATAACCCATTCAGTATTACGAAATACACATTTGGTGCACGTAATCAAGAATATTAGATGCCTAGGCAGTATGACTATTCATTTTTTTAACTTTTAAAATGTTTATCTCTTTGCATGTGTTCTTATCTTTAATGAAAAGGTTGATCTTTACAAAGTCCAGTAGTACCTTATTTTAAAAAACTATTAAATTTTAACCTTGTAGAAAAGCTATATTGTGTATCACAGATTTTAAATTATTGAATGCAAACAATTTCAGTGACTGCAGGGGCAAATGGTTACTTGTGTACTATAAACTTAGAAGCTGGATAGCAGAGGACAGTAATGCTTTGAAAAGTAAGAAAATAAGGAGATTTCCCTGATCTGTGTGTATTCAAAAGACACACTAAGACTGCCTACCAGAGGAGTGGAGAGAAATTCTTTGAACTGTAAATTTTTAGAGCTAACATTCTTCAGCTTATTCAGAAGTTCAACCAGCTGAAATAAGAAACTTGACCTAGGGCACGTCCCTTGTTGTGGAGAACAAAGTCGATGACCACTTTAAAGTTATTCTGCTGCTGACTCATCTTCTCTCCCGAGCATTCGCAGATACACCATGAGAAAATACAGCAGCAACTAACCACAAAAGATTTTGGGACTAGCAGCTGTTAGCAAACCAAAGCCTAATGTGCAATTGTGGGGCTGGAAATTTATAGGTTTGACTGAAACCTGAGCTAGTCTCTATGCTTCACAGTGCTGCTAAAAGGCATCATCTTTGATCTAGTGCCTCACTGTACCAGTGGGACAAACGTTTTTGAGAGAAGCATAACACAGCCCAAATAGCTCTGTATTTTCCAAGTATGAAAATCATCCAGCTTAGTTTCTTTCAAACATATTCATTCCTTTAGGGCAGATGAGATATTTTCCTTCACTATTTAGCAGTAGGGGGCATATTCAGTGTATGCCAGCAAAGTTTAATGAAATCAATGAAGTAGCACTGATTTGGAGTAACTGAGAATCCAATCATGTGTTCTAATGCCAAAGAATCTGGATATTTCTAAGGGCTTATATTGCTTTCCTTTCTGGGAAGGGGGGGTTTGGGGGAGTCAGGAATTAAAGTCCATTTGCTTTGTGAAATGAGGTTCTATCGAAGGTAGCAGAGTCAAGAAAACACCTGCACAGATATTTTAAAATCCTGACGTTTTTCTTTCTGCCTTTGTAATTGAAGTGTATTTTTGTCCTGATGTGCCAGCCAAATTTCCACTCACTACACTCCTGTACAGGCTGTTCTCACTACTCTGAAATGAGAATGTAGCTCGTGTTTGGATACCCTGTGAATTGGTTTTGATCTGAATGACTGCTAGATGCAAACATCAGAAGGCCTCTGGGCCATGTAACCCGAACCATGTGGGCACTAGAATTGGGTGCAGAGTGCAGCCAAGTTCTATTCATTTACATGTGCTAAGAGGAATTTTTACAAGCTTGTTAGAATTGTGAGTAATTGAAGTCTGGGGCTAATGTCACAGAGTCTAAATTTTCTTTACTCCACTGAGTAGGAACAGTAGAGCAGTTAAGAACTGATTTTGCCACATTTTAGCAAAATAATACAGCTGACAGAAGAGAGTATAGTAGAAGGAACAGATAGATAATACCTTCTGAGATCTGCTAATATTACATAGAGTGTAACCACTCTGATTTCATAGACACACATGAAATGCTCATTATGTAACATTTTTGAATGGCTTTTGTACATTGCAGATTGGGTATAGCAAACTCATTTTGTTTTGCTCCTTGTACCAGGGTGATTCTGAACAAAGTGCTCTTCAGCTGTTAAAATGGATCAGCTAAGTCTCTCACCCAAAGAAGGCAGGCTTGAGGAGACTTCTCCTAGAAGGGTTTAGATGGTGGTGATCATATTTGGAGGCAGATCTAATCCATGAGAATCTATCTTTAAACTCACAAAAAACAGTCAGCCTTTCCTTTGAAAAGAGAGTTTTACACCACATACCTCAGAAGCACAGGAATCGTCAGCTGGCAAAGAAGGAAACAGATGCAAAAAAGGTGACACCTCAAGTTTTCAAGAGCAGGTGCTTACCTCAAGGTTGTCAACAAGTTTGTCTCCCAGAAAGTAAGAGCTATTGGGATGACACTGTGGAAGAAGAATGCACTGCACCTTGGTATGCATTTCCCAAGTGATTCAGTCCTTTAATGACAGCCCTTTAATTCAGTCCTTTAGTGTTACTGCATAAAATATGTAGAAACTGGACACTACCCTTGTTTATTAATTCAAACCGGCAACTAAATTCAGAAACACAGATGCCTAGTTTTGGATTTCAAATGTATTTGACAGGAGAACAGCAGATGTTCTAGACACAAGCACCAAACAAATACAAGCTTAAGATACTGCATAAAGACTGAGGGCTGCATCTGCAGCCTTAGACATCCAAGTTCCTCTCAGGTCCTTTCACAGAGCTTGACTCCACTAACTAAGGTAAGATCCCTAGTAAGTTAGTTAAGATTCAGGTCCCATACACAGATCTTCAAATCCTTTTCTCTTTCCCATTTTTCCCCATCTCTGATGTCCATGTTCTTATCATTCATCATCAGCATTCTCTGCTCTTGTGGTCTTTTATACAAATATTGCAAGTATGCCATTAAAAAAGAATTATTAGTAGTGTTTTGTTGTTGTGTTGTTGTTGTTATTCAAACGATTTATGACACTGGTTTTGTTCAAGTCAAGCTTCAAATCTGCTTAAGATTTACTGTAATTAACCAATTGGTGCAGGGAATGAGCACCTGAGCATGATTTGAGAAGTATACATATTGCAGAAGCATGGTAGGAATCCAAAGAATATTGGTGTATCCTACAGAAGGCAATGATGCCACAATTGTGCATGCACATATATGAAAAACTACACTGTAGGAGTTTTAATAATGCCAGACACAAATCTTTTTAGCTAGACAAGTGGATTTTTGTGTTTCCTTAAGGTCAATGTGCACCTTTAAACATATTTGCTTAAAGCTACTGGAAAGAACAAGCCAGATACAGTATTTTGCCAGCTGTCTGAAAAAAGCCAGAATGCTCAGAAGCCATATTTTCAAGCCTATGCAAAACTATCATAATTGTCATTACTACTATAAGGCAGAGGTAATGAAGTGAGGGTGAACAGGATTTTATATACCTTTGGCAAGCCAAATGTTAAACACATTATTAGAATTACTCAATAGTTACAGTACCAAACAAGCAAACAAACAAAAAAACAACCCAAAGAAACAGTCTTACTTCTGCTACTCAGCCACGATGTTTGTGTGCACTTTTCTCCTACGGATGCAGCGATGTCAGACCACAATTCTGAAAAGACAAATAAATCTTGCTTTTCTGTGTTCTCCATTTTGCATTTCTACAAATCATGTTGTCTTCCTCCCTCACCTCATCCCCTGTAATTAAGGAAGGTTAGATGAGATCCTCCTTCCTTCAGAGAGCACCCAGTGCTGCACCATTCACTGCCAGCACAACTTAGGTTCTGCTTGTCAGTCTTAACTCACACTGAGCTTATCGCAGCAGCTGCAACATTTACCAAGTCTCAAACATTTGCAAAGACTTTCAGGATGAGTTTCCACCAACTTTCCCAGAGGCCACGTGTATGTAGCAGGCATGTAACCACATGCAAATCAAGGTCTCCTCATTAGCCAGTTGCAGTCTGGCTGCAGTGCACAGAAAAGTTCTCCAGGCAAACGAGTCTCTTGCCACCCAACACTTCTGCCCACAGCGGAAGTTCAGGCAGATGCTTCAACCTCTGCCAATATATCCACAGCAGGGCCATTACACCAGACTTCCTCTAGGGAAGGCAGTTTATAACTGCTGTGCACCTGATATGCTGTTGATGGGACCGTAGTTCCATCATGAACAGACTGAGATGGAGGTACCTACCCTTTCCTGAAGTTACTCGCTGAAATAAGGAGCTGGGAAAAGATCAGCCATGTCTGCAGCTCTCTCTACAGTTTTTGCAGTAGAGTCATCGTTCCAAGCTTCTTACACTATGGAATCTGAAGACTTTTTTCTCTCTATGAGCAGAAATATGCTCCTAGGAATTCAGAAATTAAGTTCTGGGAATTTTATTGACAAATTCTTTACAAGTAATTTATGTTTAATGCTTGCATACACTATTTGCTGTAGCTGTTTGCTAAGAAAATATTTATTAGGATTGGAAGTTTAACATAATAAATCAAACACTTAACATTCACTGGACTTCAAACATAGATATAAAATATCTTACAAAATTTTTTTATGGAATTACACAAAGCAAATGCACAGGGTTTGTCTGTTTCTACACTGAATTAATCCCAAGCCGAAACCAAAAAATAACCCCCAAAAGATCACAAAAAAAGGCATGATAAACTGCATTTTTGTCATTGTTGCACTGCTATGTAATAAGCCCTTTTTACAAACATTTACTCAATGTTAAAAAATATCAATTAAAAATGTATTCCATCTAACAGAACTATTGGATTAACAGCTGATTTTTAACTGACTTTACATCATGAAATTCTATTAAAAGAGGTACCTTAGTCACTTAGTTTAAAATATGGAGAATAGAGATAGAAAAAAATTAACCTTTAGTAGTCTTTAATATAAAATGCACTAAATTTTCCAAAATAAGATTACGACACACTAGTGCCAATTTATGCTGACAAAAGCTGATATCAGCTTCTTTCTAACTAAAATTCATTTCACAAAACCTTTATATATTACATGAATATTCAAGTAAACTATTTAAAAGATTTAAAAATGCAAAAACTGAATGATACAGTGTTTAAGAGAGATGGTTAATTTGGGAATGCTGTCATGTCCAACTATATATATATATATTTTTTTTTTTATTTTTAAGACCATCATGATACTACCTGATATTGCAAGAAATCTCTGTCATTAATATTTGATATTTTTCAATGTATAACTTCAAGAAAATTATAAGGATTTAACAGATCACTGTTTCTGTGTACTGTGCGACACTGAATCACCTTACTGGCTTCCCTTTGTAAAGTGCTGAGTAACAGCCAAATTACATCAGATTTCAATGGATTTAAATGGAGATGATGATGCTCAGTGTCTTACAAAAAACAAATCACCATTAAACTGCTATAATTAAACAATAAAATAAAGTAAAAAAAGATGTTCAGCTGAGTAGCGCGTGTGTTTACCAGTGTCAAATCTCTAAAAAAACCCTGAAAGAATAACAACGTATTTCTTGCAGGCTGCATTCTTTCTATCCATCAGCTGCAAGGACATTAAAAAATTGTATTAATGATTCAAACACTGGACACCTTCTCTGGTTGAAGGCAAGTTGCTCACTAGTTTTGGTCAAGTGGCTTTTGGGAAACTTTCAGAGCAAAATAACCCAGCAACAGGAAATTGGAATGGAAAATGCCAACCATGCACAGTTACATTACTGCAGGAACTGAGTAACACATGCAAGACAAAGAAAAAGTCAGAACATAGCAAAGTAGCAATTGTTAAGAAGTTAGTAAAGTTTTCACAGTGTTTCATACAGCCTTTTACTTTAACACAAGTGCATCACTTACCACCACTACTGCTCAGACATTTTAAAACATCTCTTGGCCATGCAGATCATTTTGAGAAGAAAACAGCAAATTACACGTCTTAGGCGTTTTTAGACATTAAGTACAACTTATAATTTTATTTTTATATTCAGTCTTATCAACAGATGGTTTCAAGTTATATTCATTCTAAGTGTTGGGCTTTAACATTCCTTCCAATTTTGTTGGATCCTGAGCGCTAAATGCCCAAAGAACTGGCCAAATATACAAAGCTAAGCTTTGTTCAAATAGCCAAGTTATTACATGAACAGAAGGTATAGGGAATTTCTTGTTGGCACTCCTAAATTTCTTCTTTCCTAACCTTGAGATGATCCTAACCTTGAGATGGTTTTGCTCAGTTGTTCACACACATCTTTGCCTCCTGGAAACATTACTCTACTTAGGTGATTCATGAAGAAGTAGAACTAGACTCAAGAACACCACTGACTTTTTTTTTTTCTCTGTCCAAAGAAGAAAATACACATTTTTTCCCCATTTGGCAAATTCTATTTGACGCCACATCACCACCACTCCACATTAACTCATACAACAGAGACTTACTCCACTGTCAGACACAGCAGGGGAAAAATGTCCAAAGGATAAACGGGAGGCTCTTTATCAGATATAATTGCTTGCTCATAAGGAGAGAATCCAGCTTCCCCTTTGTTATTCTTTCATAAATTAATAATTCGTTAAAATCATAGTCACAAGAATTTTAGCTATTACACAAAATTCAAGTTTAAAAAAAAAAAAGAATAAATTAGTTACAGCCTTGTAAACAATTGCTCATTTATGTAACATACTTGGGGGAAAAGAATTCCTCTATATAATAAATCAGACAGTACAAGGCACACATCACACTTAAGAATTCAAAGTGATAAAACCAGCAGATGCCTTCATCTCCTCTGTTCGCTGGTGTAATTGTGCTATAGACACTGTAAAAATATGTAGATTTTTGTTTACATTACAGTCACTTGAAAATATTTCATGACTGTGCTTTTTCTGGCAAAATATTTGTGCTATTTTACAGTACAGTATGATCTGAAGGTCTTGGAATGAATCTTCTCAAATGTTCTCTACAAAGCTGCCAGGGAAAAGGCCAGTCTTTCCATTCCGTTGCAGAGTGCCTTTGAACCAGCCATCCTCACGTTTTTTGTGCACAAAAACAATGTCACCTTCCTTAAGTTCAAGTTCTGCTTCGCTCTGAGGAGGATAGGATACCACAACCCTGCACCTGTGTAATTAGAAAAGAAAAACACCTTCATTTAGGTTTTTCTTTTTTTGCCCCCCTCTCCCCACCTTTTTTTTTAATAACTCAATACTTTTAAAATTATTTCTGTGCCTGTCGAAGCTTATGAACACAGAAAACTGTCTAGAACTGTTTGCTGAGTATGCAACAACTTAAAAGTATGTCTTGAATAGATAACAACAATAGCAACCTAATAAATTTAAGGCAAATTCATGCATCTCCTATGATTTTTTTCACCAAGATCCCTGTAAAATGCAGACATTGGTTAAATAACAGGAGCAAATTGTAAACACTTTTTCCAATATAAATTTGCAGACTCTTTCAGTCAGTGCGATTCAACAAGAATCAAAGCACTTATAGCAGTAGCTAGGCATAATTTTACAAGTGTATGTTTAATTTTTTATTATTACAGTGATGGCTCTTAAGGAAAGGCAAAGAACAAAAGGAAGAAACCAACAAAACCTATTAATTTGATTTGCTGTTTTAAATAATTTTCATTTTCCTTAGAAACTCTTCAAGATAGAACGTTTCATCTTATTTAGACACAATTGCCCACCTTGTGTAATACTATGTTAAAAACTATATTCAACTCAACAATTTTCTTAAGCACTTGGCACAAAGTGTATTTTTTGAGTCTCTCACAGTAAAATCACTTTTCAAAGAGGAGTGCATTAAAAAGAGGCTAGACTTCTTTCTCTGTTTTTAACGTGCATAACACCACTCAATCTCTTCTTCCTAATTTCTGTTCCCATCAACAGGGAACTCTATTACTTCAGAGATTAAGATAACTATTATCTTAATAGGCTTAAAATAATTTATTATTTTAACAGATTAAAATAAATTAACAATCTGATGAAAAGACAAAGTAACAGGATACTTTATTAAAGGATGGAATGCCAATTACAGCTCAATACATGCATAATAAAACAAATAAATTCTGGAATATTGAAACAGAGAAAGATACTGTGTTACAGTAGAATGTTTTGCTTAAGAACATATGAAACAAAAATTAAGTCTGTCCATACAGTTAAAAATATTCAGGAAAGAGCAGCTGCACTTGGTAAATAATTAAAGTCTCTTAGGAAATCTAAGCATAGCAAAACATACTTGGACTTAATTAGTTGTCAAATGTTATTTATTAGTGACTTATAAGCCATGACTTTGTTTCAGTTATGGCAATCCCCAGATTTCAGAGCACAGGAATTATGAGATTCATGCTTCATAAAAGCTACCAACCCAATTACAAGATTTATCAGTGTGCAGCTCCAGAATGCCCTGCGTCCAACCTCGGCCTGCACTAACTGCTGCTGTGGGCACCTTGGCTTTTAATGCTCACTTAGGAAATGAGAACCAACTATTGGTAATAGGCTGTAAGTTAAACTGAGACTGTAAACTGCTTGAGTGACAACAACAGCCTTCACTGAGGCAGGACAAGGACAAGATAGTGAAGGATAAAGAACTGCAATAAAGCTAGGAAGAACTTCTTCTGTTGTTAACAAGCGGGTTGCTCCCAGGCTGGAAATTAACCTGCACACTACACAGGCTGTTAAAAAAAAGTTTAAAGAAAGAATACCTGCCTGCCTCATTCTGCAGTCTGTCAAACACTCCCTTGTAAATGTTTGACTTGAAATATGCTTGTTTTCAGTTTCTGTCTGTCAGTAACCTCTATGCTCCCCTGAATTGATAAACAAGTCTGTTCCCTGCTGCTGCTTGCTCCCATCTTCTCTTTGTGCTCCCTAGAGGATCACCAGCCAGCACAGAAACAGTTGTCTTGAGCTTTCCACACAGTGTCCAACAACCTCTGCAGTAATTTGGTACTTCTTGTTAAATTTCAGTTTCCCAACTGTTTTGATATTCATCTTGAAATCTAGTGTGTAAAACAGACCACAACACCCCTGGTTTTAAATTGCTATTTTACTGTATTTTTTAATTTTTCATGAGAAGAAACCCATCAGGCTTTGCACCTCTAAATCATGCATCCTTCAAATTTTCTGCCACATTTTACAAATCCTATTTGCCCAAAGAGAGGTGATCAGAACCAGACCCATCACACATTCACACAGCTGTCTATCCAGATCACCCTGGATTAGCTATGGAACAAAAACTATTTTTCCATTACTTATTTAATCATCTACAACATATTGCCAAAACTACCAATTTCATGCAGAATAAAAAGCTTATGCTTCAGCTCAAAAGTTCATTGCAAGGTCTCTGAAGAAAAAGAATCATATTTACTAAGCATGACCTATGTTTTGGAAAAACATGTTCGTTCCCCCATGTTTGAATCTTTCAAAACATTTCCTTGTTTGTCTCCCTGTTCAGTATTTGCAAATGTTTTCAATGACTGAAGTCAAATTTGCAGATCTTTTGTGGTCACTTAATATTTTACATGCACCTAAGCTGTACAACTCTGAGCTTTTTCCTTTTTTTATTTTTTCTTTGACTGTCTTATAATATTTTTCATTAATTTCCCAAATATTTTCCTAATTATTTTTAATTAGCTAGTGACAAAACGTAAGTGCTCTAAAAATAAAAGTACTTCAGCTTCCCAGAAGTAGCCAATACATTTACCACCGGTTGTTTGCTGATTTTCTTAATGTGTCTGGCTATATCTCACAGTGCTTTTGCTTTGTATTTGTGAATTTATTTTTTATTTTGAAGAGGGTGGTGGTCTGTCTTCACATTTCTCCATTCTACTTTTCATTTTTAATATTAGCATTTCTCAGTAATATGGAAAAGATTATATATTTCTTTGTTGCTTCTGTTTCACTGGACACAAAACATTTCTTTTATTCCCACCTAGTTGTGGCTGATTTTTGGACAATTATTTGTGGTTTTCCTGATCAACAAGTAGATAATAATATTTTCTCACGTGCAGAAAATTTCAGCTGAGAGAAACACAGAAAGTTAGGATTCCTACTGTTACATAAGTTCAACTCATATTCATTACTCATCTTCTTATTTAGCTTTTTCTTCTTGCCCTTAGCATTTTTACTTTCCAGCTCAAGTGTGCCCTGCTGTTGTGCAGATCTTGTGTCTTCTGAGTGGGTGCCTTGACTCCTAGAGACCAGCAAGGCCCATGGAGGGCAGAGTGAGTCTCAGCACTGAATGAGCAGCATTAAATGGTGCCAGATGTGGTAAGGCTGGCTGCCCTAGAAAGCCACTGACCCGCTCACGGGGAGCAGATGTTACACCACTCACTTTGTGGTAGATGAAATTACTTAGGGTCACTTTAATCACTGAACAAAATTACTGCTCTTCTCTCACTGTAACTGGATGAAAGATTCATTTTATAATTTAGGATATGCAGTGATGTGGGTTTAGGTTCAAGTCTCTAACATCATTGTGGAGTGCTGGGTAGTTTACTATTACAGTGATGTATATTTACTGTAAAATTCAAGGCTATTTAAGCAACATTTCCCTCTAAAAGAGAAAGCTCATGAAAAGAGCTTGAAGTTTTCTTTTAACTTTTATGGAAAAAGTAAACTCCTCAGATAACTAAATTCCTGTATATTCCTAGCATAGCTTATCTCACTCTGGGAATTGCAGGGAGTTGGGTCTATCTTTGTAAAGAAAGATATTACGTATCAGGTAAAGAAAACATATTGTAAACATATTATGTATTATGTAAAGAAAACATAATGATCCTTGGCCTTGTCAGCACTGCATCAATACAAGAGATAACCCCAAGACAACCTGGGTACTGGCTGGAGAATCAGAAGAAATGAGTGAGCCCCACTGCAGAGTCTCAGGTGACTGGAATTCTTCAAACTGGAATTCTCCAGTTACATTGTAATCTGTGACTGGAATTGTGAGAGGTAAGAGTAGAATAATCCTAGCCGGAGATTTCTCTGTTCTTTAGCTTTTTGTTAAGCTTATCCTCATGAATATCTCCCTTCTCAACTCAAATTTTCACTTAAGATGCTGTATGATTCTTAGCCATCACATCTTCCAGACTACTGAAGAGTAATCAATGTTTATAAATTACATTGAAGATATTGAGTACAATGTAAATTTTAAGTATTATTAACCATCACATTTTAAGAAATTCAGCCAAGGGAAATGTGGAAGGGCGCATCAGCAGGAAAACAAAACTTAACCCTGTCCTGAAAAGGACAAAGGGAACTGGGATGAAATTCTGTCTACATATACTGACAAAAATGTAACAACTCTGCATGACTACCACTGAGAATTATCTTGTAGGAATGCTTTTTCAGTAGCAATTATCACTTAAATAATAGTATGGAAAGAGAGAATGTTTGAGTATATGTTATTACTAGATCAATAAAAATATACAGCATCATTTTCTGTAAGTAGTTTGGAGAAAAAAAAATTCCATCATGGATGTGAAAAAACTACGTTTTGTGATGATAGAAAAAGTTTTACGCTAATATGCACTGGTTATGCCAGAATGAATTTAATATTATTTTCACATTTCAAGCATAAAAACATATTAATGTGCCAAACAGACTTATGATAATGTGAAAATGAATGATGTTATTCTTAAAGAAGAGTCTTTCAGGTTTTATTTTCCATGTATAAGTGTAAATCTACTTCACAAACTCAGTATGAAATAGAAATCTCCTGCAAGGAAATTGTGCAGGAACAAAAATAACCTTTTAAAAAATATTAGAGGTATGACAGAAATGAACTAAAAGACAAGTAGAAGGTTATATACCATCTGGATTTTAAGACATGGGTATAGCTTAAGATAGTGGACTTCTGGAAGTATAACAGGATGCCCACACACCATGAGATAATAGTATCAGAACAAAGTCTGCAATAGTCAACTTCAATCAGTTCAGTCCTAGAGCTGTTAATATTGTAACTCTGTTTTTTTTCTCTGGATACCACACAATCCTGTAGCTGCTGCAAAAGAAATCCTATCACACTCTTCACACTGCTTGTCTGCTACCAGGAAGAGTAAAAGATCCTGTAGTTAGAAAACTGCCACATCCTTCACATTCTACTGACGACTTGAAAAACTATAGGTGGACACAGAAGTCATAAAACATTTAAGCAGCTGCCTGTCAGTCTCAGAGTCCAGACAACTGTATGTTTTTCAGACTCCTTTGCCAGAGCACGGAGGCTGCCCTAGAGCCACAGGGCATTCAGGCAGTAAAAAGTATCTTTGCAAAAGCTCAAGAAATCAAATATTAAGAAGCCTACACACAGATAGATAAATGTCTCATTCACCATATATATAGGTTGGCAGTTAAACACTGCTAATAATCAGGACTAACCTGATACTCATAAGTGCAAGAATATAATGTGCTTCTGTCATGAAAAATAGGAGGCCTCTTTTGTCTACCTCAGTTCTCATACCAAACCTGTGATCATCATATTTGAGTGTCTATTCATTCAAAACCTTTGAAGTAACACGAAAAGTCAACAAATACAAACATGAGTGTCGGCTGATAAGTAAATAAGAACTGTCAAAAAATAAGTTTCATCTTGCTATAAAATCTCAGCACTTGGAAGCAGCTCTAACATACACGACAAGGGTCGGAGAACGGATTTTTTCCCGGTCTGCCCCAGCCGAGCGGCGCAGGACAATTTACCTTTCGCACAAGGGAGGCCTGGATTCACTGAGCAGCGGCCCCAGCGACGAGCAGGGCTGCCGGGGCGGCGGGGCGATGGGAGCAGGGGGCTCCAGGGCAGCGGCTTTCCGGTGCAGGCTCTCCTGGGGCGGCCCCGGGGGCTCGCTGTCAGCGGCACAGGAGCCGCCTCTGCTGGCAGCGCCGCCCGAGGCGAGCTCGGGCCCCACGGCCCCTTGCAGGGCCGGCTCCGCCGCCGCCTGCTCGGCCTCCGGGCTGGGCGACGCCGGGGGGGACGGCCGAGCCTTGCGCTTAGTGGACGCTCCAGAAAGCAGTTTCAGCAAACCTTTTTTTTCTTTCTGTAAACCGAAAGCAGTGCCCCATTTTAGTACAAAACTCTCCCACAGGGAACTGTTTTTTTGAACGCTTCCTTCTGATCGATGACGTCGTGCTCAGAGAGGACCCAGTAAATTAGGAGGGCATACTTGACATTACAGAGATAATGATGAAAATTAGAAAAGAAGAATAAAATTATTAACATTCTAAAGAGAAAAGCAAGTAATACAGACCATAAACCAGCTAAGTCCGTTCACTTTGTTGGGTTAAAGTTTAACTTAAAATGAAATGGCTTTGTCCCAAAAGGTTGTCTTGAAAAAGGTGCGAGGAGTTAAGATTCCCACAACAGGGATCTATGAAGTAAAACATTTCACTAACATGGACGTTTCTAGGAAGACAAAGAGTCACTTCAAACCAAGCAGGGAGAAAAGCCCGCTCTGGAAGCTGCTGTTGAGGTAAGCTCCTTTTATTTATCCTCTAGTAATGGAAGACCTTCATGATTTAACAAAAATTCGCCCCGAGGGGAACGCATTGTGTTTTGCTGCTCTGCTAAAGGGGAGAATTGTAAACATTCTTTTTGCTTGTCCAGACAAGAATCCCTGAAGACTATTACCTACCCTGAAGAGAATTATTTAAGTAGATTTTGTGTTTCTCGTCTTTCTTTTTTTTAAGGGGTGTGGCAGTGATCTTCTTACCAACCCTTTGACTGAGTGAATTTAGTGCTTATGAGAGGTGCCAGATTGTGAGCCCTGGAGACAAAAATAATATTCAACCATAGACAGAGAAAAGCATGAGCAATGAGAAGTTTTTTTGATAGCCTGTGATGTAGTGGATTTAGTGAATAAAAATCCTCAGTCCTTTTTCCAAGTTTCCACTAACTTACAGCCATTTCAGCAAAAATCTGCTGTCTAGCAAACGTCAAAGATAAACTCAGAGAAATTAAAACAATCCACAGGTATTAGCATCATTCACCTTAAACTACAACTAAGTTTCTAAGTTTTCAGTCTGATTTCAATGTCTATGGCTAAAGTGATTTTGAAATAAATTTCTAGGCACATTCATTCAATAATAATACACAAAAATAACTAAAAAGTGGCTGACATTAGTGTACAGTTTAAGATCAAAATCTTCATAAACTTCACTAAGGAGTACATGTGGCTGAAGAGTAGTAACGTTAATTCTAAAACATACGAGATGTAAAGATAGTTGTCACAAGGAGAAAAATATTTTCTAACTACTTCACAACTGTAAAACAAAATCAATTACAAAGCTGGAAGAATTTTTCTGACACCAATAAAACATAATCACATGGCTTGGTGAACAGTGAGAATGAGTTTATACATATAGGAAATACTTCAAACAGAAGGAAAGAAAGCAGAATCCCTACAGACTCCACTGTCCTACATTTAAAAAAGATGGTTATGTGCATTCTTTCTTTGTCCAGTAAACATTGCTGGTAATGTGTTTTTCATAATATCTCAGTGTGCCTGATCAATAAGAAACATAACCTAAAAGAATTTTGATTTTAATTTTATTTTGTTAGACTGAAGTTTTTACATTCCTGCAAGTTCATGTGGGTTTTTAAGGTTGTGTTGTTAAATCTCTTTGAAGATTGTATGATGAAAATACAACAGTTCAAGGGAATGATTTTATTCTCTACCTACCTTGCTATCCTTATCTGTTTTACTGACAGCAGCATTTCCACCAGCTGTTAAAGCACTCTCTGGAGATGCAGGAGCTCCAGGGTGAGTGTTTGCAGTTTTTCCACTGATGTCTCCCTCCAAAGATGAAGCAGCAATGTTAGGAGAATTCAGAGAGGCTGCTGTACATGCCAGTGGGATAGTCGAGCGGTTCACATTCACCGCTGTGACATAAGCAGCAGTGTTTGGAAGCTGGGGCTGGAGCTGCTGGGAGGCAACAGAGTGGTGGGGAATGATCACAGCTGCAGGAATAAGGCATGATGGACTTTGTGCTTGTATGGGCGTGACTGCTGCCGTAGGTCTTTCTTGACTGTGTGAGGCAACTGGAATAAAAGAATGAAATGTGAGAGTTCACCTTTTCACAAGACACAAAAAGTGAGGTACAGTTACTGTGTTACAGCTAATCAATCACAAGTTTTCTTCTTACCTTTTAAACTTCCATTTATACTACTATAATGCCATGATACACACCACAAAATCTATTTCACCTGAATAAAGCAGTCGCATATGCTATCTTACTTGCTCTGGTAGGCAACAGAAGAATAACAGCACTGCAACTTCTCTGTTGTGGAGAAATCCAATCTGCTAAGTCAAACGCTTCACATACAGACAGATGCAAAGTGAAGGTTACACTTTAGCACCTAAGAGCTAGCTAAATACTGCCTGGGACTTGTTTGCTCCTTTGAATATATGACATGTAGTTAGTTGTCAGGGTGTATAAAAGAAAGTAGGAAGAAATACACCTTATAGCAGCTGCTAAAAATATAATTATATTGTTTCCCTTAACTATTCACAAAATCCACAACAGATTTCACGGGTCTTTCAAACAATAAGCACAGTGGCAATTACTGCTATGAGTGCTTTCTCTGAAAACATAAGCTGTTGTCTCTTGGGATATTTAAATATAGAAAGTGGATTTACTCATACCCCTGTGAAAAGAAGGAACATCTACACTGGAAGTTGGAGAATAGCACAGGACTGAGTATATCAACATGGGCTGCAGTGCAAAGCTGCAAAGCACACAGCTTTGCATGAACTAATTTATCCTTTCCAAGGAGAAACACTGCTGTTAAAGTCATATGGTTAATCATGTTTGCATGCTGTCAGACCATTTCAACAGCTTGGGCATCCCTGCACCACCGGGTGGTATGAAATGCAGACACCTTAACTGAACAATAAGAGGTAAAATGTAGCACCCCAGTGCTGCACAGCCTCTCTCCTTCAAATATTTTGAAACTTTCTATCTAGGAAGGGGTCATCTCTCTAGCTTGGTGCATGCTTGGTACACCTCAATTGTATCATTTTTTGATTTTCCAGATACTAGTAGAGTTTCAGACTTGTTATAAGGGAAATCCTGGAACCAAACCTCCAGCACTTGCTCTCTTCAATCAGCTTTCTACAAATTCCTTTGGTAATTTGGTTAGATTGTAGCAACAGTGTATTAGAGAAGACTGACAAAGGTCCCAAATTTTATATAACAATCCTGCAGTATTATACCCAATTACAATCTCTGCAATAAGAAACACAAATTTTTTCTTTTCTATTAAAATAAAAAGAGGGCACATCACTTATATGCTATGTCTAATTTTCTGATAACCTCTTCTGCTGTAGCAAACCCTTCCCAATTTTTGAGTAGCATGAACATTTCAAAAGAAAGATAAGGAGATTCTAGCAAGATTTTTTTTTCAAAAAACAATTATTAATGCTGGCTTTTGTTCATAGGACAACATCCATTTTCCTAGAAGTAGCTGCTACTCTTCAAGATATGTCTACACTCACATGCAATTTATGTATGACAAGCATGGTAGAGCTTTCTAGTTTTCTTTTCTTACTGCTAATGGAATTGATAGGGAAAATGCTTCAAGTCACCCTATTTTCATATAGATTATCCTTCAATGAAGTGGACAGAATATATGTTTTCTTTATAGGTCCTTCCAATCAAAGGATGCATACTCCTAAGCAAAGGTGATGTCAAGCAGTGTCTCAGGAAGATCATTTGAAGAATGGTCCTTGAAGCCCTGAGCTAAACTGAAGCTGGAGCCCTGCATTAACCTGTGAAGACCCCCCCGAAGATTAACACTCAGCGAATGTGCTAAGGAAAGCTCAAGAGGATCCTGTTTCAGATGTTTACTACAAAGTTCTCTGTAGCCTTTGAACATAAAGCAGCCGTTATTGCTCCAGTGCTCAGGCCCTTACAAGGGACAGATCTGTGTTTGTGACTAACAGCACATCTTTGCACAATCCAATGTTCTCTGTGATGAGAGTCCAGTCCCTTTGAATTTTTCATTTTGGACCTGAAAAGTCGGTGGGAAGTACGTTGTCACGTTTGTCAGCTGAATGGAAGTGTAAAAGCTTATTCAACTTGACAGGGTGCAGAGATGCAGGGACAGAAGGGCCTCTGGAGCCCACTGGAGCTTTCTCCTTTGTGTTGTCACTTGCAAGCTCCCAGGCAGCTCAAAAGAAGGATTTAGAGTGGAAACCACCTGTGCCTAAGAGGCAAGAAAGTACAGATGCTTTGCTTAGTTTCTCTTACCAGTTGCCAGCAGCATCTGGTTATTTTTTTTTTTAAGGCAAAGAATAAAGTTGTTACAGAGGACTAACACACCTGCTCCAGCTTCAGATCAGACTGGAGGAAGATGGGGCCAATTAAGGAAATAAAATAACTAAAGACATATGTACATATCCTACCTTCAAAAGCAAACCTGGTGCTGACATCTGAACATGCACAGGGTGTTTTAGGAGATGCATGACTCTGAAAAGTGGGCTAAACCACAGATCTTGAGACTGTAAGAAATAACCCTTCTTATGGGGATAACAGAGCATACCATTACCATTTTTTGCTTTCTCTTTTGCTCTGCCAACAAGAATCCTATGATTAAAAAAACCCTTTTGTCATGACGCTCAGTCAGGATATCACAGACTCTAAATTCAAGGCTGAATGGGGGAACACTGGGATAGTCTGAAATGGGAGTTTTCTTTTTTCCTTTTTCTTTTCAGGCCCTTGAAGCAACTGGAACAGATTTGGCTCCAGTTGTGTGGTATTTTCTTAGCCTGGCAAATCCACAGAGGAGAGCATGGATTTGGTAAACAAAACATCTTGAAAACACCACTATCAGTCTTTTTGGATCTGCATTAAAATAACAAGAAGGCATGTTTCTCTATGATGTGGCCTGCCCCAGACAATAAATGAAGAGTTACACCTTTCAGAAATACAGAATTCTATTACATAGATCATATGGATCTTGAAGCCAGTATAGCCTTAGTGCTTCAGAGTCAAAGCTGAAAGAAGTTGCAGTCAAGGTTAGAGAACAAACTGGAATGCCTAAGGACCAACCCTGAGCCAGAGACCTGAAAAGGAATGCTAAAGGTATTCAAAGATGTTAGAAGATAATTTAAAAGTGAATGCTAAATTAGAGCAATCTGTACCTCTTATGCAGTTAACACACAAAAAATAAGCTATGACTCAGAGTTTCTTATCACTTTTATTACTATATGAATTGCATATGAGTGGGGAAGCTCAAAGAATGTCCCCATCCCAGATACTGCTGGAACAACAACAAAAAGAAAAATTCCACCTGAAGTACTTGCATATAAATTCCCAGTAGTGGGAGGATGTACGTACACACAGTTGCTTAGAGGAGAATAATAAAAGATCTAACCACTCAGGAATGTCATTTCAGAAAACATTCAACTCTAAACAATGACATTAAGAAAAGCTTTAAAAAACCTCAGCATATACTTACATAGACCTTCACTCCAGTCATTTGTCAAGATGGACTCTACAGTTTGTCTACCACAGGTAACAAATTTGGGGTTTTTTTTACCTGTTCTGACTGCATTTCGAGCCTGGTTGACTGTCATTTGTCCTGTCACGTGCATGAGGACCTTGGTTTGCGGACTGGTTTGGATATGTGCTGCAGAAACCACTGCTGTGGGTACTGTGCTGGAGTTCACTGCCACACCATTGCCCTGGAGCTTCTGGCATGTGCCACTAGCAGTGGAAGGGCTGACCATCGTCACCACTCGTCCTGTTTGGCCAGCAGTCGACATGGGAACTTTTGTTTGTGATGTACTTGTCACCGTCCTGCCAAAATTTAAAGCAAACAATAAGACACAACTTAATAAAAATTAGCTAGGTATTAAAACCCACAGGTCTTCTGTTATGCAATTTTAGTATTTAAAACAAGAACACAATAATTTTGGATTTGAAACTAGCTAAACTATTTAGACACTTGTATAATACTGTACCTTGTAACTGGAGCCACATAATTTCCAGGAAAAACACCAATCTTGCTTGTATGCATGGAAGTTCCCTTGAACCAGCCATCTTGGCAGCGTTCAAACACCAGGAACATTTCTCCTTTCCGCAGCTCCAGTTCATCTTCCTTTCGAGGCGTGTAGGGGTAGATAGCAATATACCTAAAAGACAGGAGAAGAGAGGCAAATGATAAAACTAAAACAGTTCAAAACATCACTTGTGTTTTGTGGCACGGAGTTGGGTCAGAGATGAGAAGGCATGGCAGAAATGGCTGTGATAATCCATCATACCATTAAATATTAAAACAGAAGTTATGGTAATATTAAGAGGAAACAATGACAGTTAGGAATATCCTCTCAAGTGCACTTTAATGGAATGCAAAAGACTTGTAATAGGATTGTCCATTTCCTTAATGAAGTTAGTGATCTTAAGTAGGTGTTTATCAACTACACATCCCAGCATATCCCACTTTTCTTTCTCTACACCTGCTTCTCGTATCCCTCACACTTTGTGACACTTCAATTTCTTTTTTATTTGGAGAGTTCGAGAGAATGGAGAAGTTCTGCTAGTTAGGGAGTGAAAGATCAGAGTCAGAACTACATTTCAAACTGCAAAACTGGAAGCTCCTGTGCAAACTTCAGTGCAAAAGATGTGTTACTAGAAATTGAAGTCTGTGGGTAAGGTGGTTAGCAGCTGACTCACTTGTAAAGTTTATTTCCTTTTATGTTTTCTAAGCAGCAATAAAGCAGAATACAGTGCATTTGAAATCATATTGAGAGTTTCAGAAACATTCACATAATTCTTAGGAAAAAAAAAAGTTGAAAGAAAACCCAAAGCTCCTGTAGTTGCATCTTGGAATGTTCCTAGGGAAATTTTCAAATAGGATTGCACAGTTCTCTATTATTAGAAAGTGATACTGTTTTAAGCACCACAGTGTTCTATTTTCTGTCTCATTTGAACCTAAAAAAACCCATTTGAACCATATATACAATTATTGACCCTATGGAAAATAGCATTCTAATAAATCCCATTTTTGCTAAAATATACTTTTCACAAGAGGCAGCCAATTAAGTAGATGACTAGACTATCCCCTTTTATGAAAAGGATCCACAGTTGCTTGCAGTGCTAGTCTTTCCCACTCCTCTTGTAATCCCAAGGGCAAAAAAGTGGCTTTAGAAAACATTCTTTCATCAAAATATTCTCTTGTGCACAGTAACAATAGCAATAACTGCAAGTTTCTCCTTTTTGCATCACAATTTTATTCCTTGCTGGCCACCCAAGAAACTCTGCAATATCTACAAAAATCCTTTAAAGGCAGTATAGGTACCCAAAGCAAGCAAAAAAAATGCTTTAAAGGCAACGTATGGTACACTGGCAGCAGAAGGCCTCACTGGTAGCAGTGATTTAGTAGTGATCTACAAAGCCACAAAGTGAAGCTCCATGGAAAAACAATTGATCTGCTTTAATTGATGTTCATTAACTTCCCTTTAAGTTAATTTATTCCAAATTTCATTAGTATCCTCATACAGGGCAACCCTTTGAAGATGGAGGATGGGAGTAAATGAGATGGGAACTTGATTAACTGCACTAGGTGCAATAATCCATAAGAACCACTGTTAAGATGCCTGACACCAAGAAACAGCCCAAATCCAGATGCACTTGCTGTCCAAGAAGGGTGCTTTTTTGGAGTGGGAGGAAACCTGGTGGGAAGATAACAAGACCAGAACAAAAGCAGTCCTTATTCAAACACGTCCCATTAGATGGTTCAGCATCTCCTGAATTTCACATTTTCTTTTATCGTTCTTATTCCCCAAGCTGCACACAAAGAAGTTTTCAAGAAGAAAAATGTTGTTAGCAACACATGTTGATATACCAAATATTTTCACCCGAAAGGGTGACGCACGTGTGCTTGTATTACAAGTGTGAAGACATAATGCTAACTAGCAGCTTTCTGCCTTCGTTCCAAATTGCCACCCACTAATTAAGTGCACCGTAGAATCTTCACTCAAATTTCAATTGCAACTGACACAAGTAGTCTGACAGTAACACGTTTAACAGTCTAATTAAATACAGCACTTCCTGTGTTTTGGCATAAGTTATTCCATATGAGAATAGCCTTTTCGTACCATACATAATGGAAAACATTGAATAAATTCACTCAGCGAAATGACACTTTTGAGTTATCCAGTATTCAGTGCTAACACAAGGATTCATTCATCTTCTGCATGATAAATACTTTATATTTTTGAAGTGAGTTCTTTCTATACACAGCAACAGTCGATTATATTTATCTAAGACATAAGCAATGCTCAGTATGGAGCCTGTCTGGGGATATCACCTTTCTGCGTGCTTTTGTTTTAAGTTGCATGCTTGGCTTTTTGGCAATTGCAGCAGAACAGAGCCAGCTGCTGTGCTAAACATACTGGTGAAGTCAGTGGTCTCGTTCCAATCTTCTGACTGGAGAAAAGTTTCAATTTTACTTACACACTTGGACGAGTTTGAGGTCGTAAGTGTGCCGCTTGGTCAGCTGATCCTGCTGCAGACCTTTGGATGACACTCGTAGACTGAGATCCAGAAGTGGCCGATGCAATGATTGCAGCAGACAAGAGAGGTGGTGGCGGAAGTGGGGGATTCATATTCTGATTTTATAAGAACAAAAAAAACAGCAACAGATGATCAATATTGTTTGATGAGTTCAATCAGCTGGAAAAAAAAAAAAAAAGGCATGATATTCTAAGGAAGTGGAAAAAAGCAACTGAGTCCAGTATTGATTTACCTACTGCTACAATATAACTGGAGAGTTAGCTTTGTCTCTGTTTCTCTTTCTTTCAGTTTAAAATCTTGAAGTTTTGGCAGCTAATTAAGCAAATGACAAGCAATTTCTCAGCCAAGGAAAAATGGAAAGCAGTGTTTCTAGTTATAACATGTTTAGGATAGGGCTCGACAAAAATTCAGAAGCCTTCCAGGAGGTAGATTTTGCATCCTGCTGCTGACTGTACTTCATAACATGATTGTTTTTGTAACCTGAAGCTGAAACATAATATACAATTCAGCTGCAGTGCACCCAAAAGCACCCCTTCTGGGGGAAATTTTCTTTTGATGTATGGGTTACAAAAGCAAGCACAATATGAGACCATAGTCACTGAACTATTGTTACCTCTTTCTCCTATTCTTCTAGTTTAAAGAGTTAGCTTTTGAAATTCAGTATTATCAAGATTGGTAATCTTTAACAAATACCCCAGTAAAAAGGCACCACAGATCGTAATGGGGGTCCTGCCTACAGACTTCTGCGCCTTTTGAGAATCAATGGAGCAATTGTTACCTTCTGCTCAGTAAGGCCTCAGACAATTCTTTAGGACCTTGTGTACTGACACTCCTGGGAAAAGGCGCTCACAAAAGGAGAGCTTTTCCTTCCCCCCTTCCAAAAATAACTATTTGTGTCACAACGCACACAAAAAGAGTCATAAAAAACCTCCCACTTTTGAAAAAGTGAAACTGAATTAATTTCAAATATAATCTTTCTAAAACCCACAAAAATAGAATATTAATGAACAAAATATCTTGAAGTAGTGCCTGGCACTTCCAATACACCAGCATAGAAATGCACAGCATTACATTATCAGTTTGGAAAATATGTAATTGAAAGTTATTTTAATTCCCCTCAAACACTTTACTTCTTAAGGGTTTTGCCTTTGTTTTGTTTTTCTAAACAAAAACCTATATGGAAACTGACTTTTAGTTCTGCACTGTGTAATTATTACTTTGCTGCATTTGGTGAAAATGTTGATTAAAAGACAGCTCTTTAAACCAGTTTTACACTGCCAAGTTACAGTAAAGAACTGCATAATTAAAGACTTTCAATTCTAGAGAAAACTGATCAACTCTTACAGTGTTTCAGTCAAAATTGTTATGCTTAGTTATGGTATAAATTACATGTTATATAGTGAAATATTCCTACTTTACTTAAAGCTTTTGTTTTTCTAGTCATATATTAACACATTCTTAAGACCAAATAGGCCTTCTGTATCCAACACTAAACAGAAATGACCTGCTGGAGAAACATCACTGAGAGCTTTGATACTAATAGTTTTTTACAAAAATGGCAATAGCATTTGCTTCATATTCTACCCAACTTTTTAAAGCATCCAGATAATTCACACGGAAATATCAACATTTCTCTTACAGCTGTTTTACAGCTGAAGTTATTTGTTCCTCCCTGTTAGACATTCAACAAATGTCTTAGCTGAATCCAAGCTGAATGTGAGCATCTAACTTTAATGCAACCTATCACCAGAATATCAATTTAAATCTTTTTTTAGGCATCTAGATTTCTTTATATATAGTAGAACTTCCAAATCCACATTAGAAGATTATTAGTTGGAATTCTTTAAAATTAAATCTATTCATGCAAAATCTCAAGGTTGTCACAGTTCCATACTTCCTGCATCTCTAAAGATGCTGAACATTGCATTTTATTCATGTGAACATATAATATACACTGAAGCTTTAGCTGCAATAATGGCACCCTCACAGCTCTATTTTATTCTGCTTTATTCAGGCTCTGCTCCCCTCCCTGTGCCTATCAGTATGGTAATGAGACCAGCAGTGAGCCACAGCCCAATTAAACTCCCAAAGACTTGGCAAGCACCAAGAAACCAAAATAAACTACTTGATAGACTTTAGAGGACTAACAATCCACAGCTTGCACTGCTACAACTTGGTAAAATAGATCCAAATGATCCAGTCAAGTTTTCAAGAAGTTTTCTGGCATGTAACCATTTTTCTAGCTGTTGAGAAACACACCTACCTCCAGGGCACATGCTAGTTTTGATGGTTTCCATTGTCAACATTCCATGAAAGAATATACACAAACCACATGTGATTCAATAAAGTATGCTCAGAAATAACTAAGAGTATTTTAGATAGGTGAGGGGGAAAAATCGAATGTTTCTGCTACTTTTCAGACCCCAGGTGTACTTTCAAGCATATAAAACAGCAAATAAGTTATAAATTCCTCTTTTAAATTGGAAGATGAAAAATTACATAATTTGATAATTAATGCACGTTACAACTTCAAAAAGTATCTCTACTCATGCTCTAGAAACACAGGCGTATTACTAAAATATAATTAGGCTGCATTCCCATATCAGTTAATTGAAGATCAGTAATCACCTCACTCAAAGAATAATAAAAGGCACAGCAGTGGAAAAGAACATTCATTAACAGTCTTCACTCCCACAATGTCTAGGAAAAATATATGGCTTGCAAAATTCCCTGAGGGCTAACAAATTAAGGCTTATGTTTAACAAAATTCCTAAACTATATGTTATCAAAAACAGGTCTCTCATACAAAACCTCATTGTTTCTTCCAGCTGCTTCCTCTTCACAACAAAAGTTGATTTGAATTTTAGTTGATTAAAATTAGGACAGTTCTTATTAAAAGCTCCCGACTTACACTATTGAACTTACACTGGAACTACATAAAAGAGCTAAATGTCATCAGTGTATTATATAACATTACAGCTTGTGCCTCATTAATAATAATTCAAACCACCTTATATTTTCAACACAAAGAGCAATTTCTCTTTTTGTGCATGTACGAGAGAACAAGACCAGAAAAGATAGGTATTTTTGAATTTTTGAAACCTTCAGCACGTAAGTGAATGCAAACCATCCAAATATAGACCACCTATTTTTGCTAGTCAAGTGCACACACCAAGACACCATTTCAAAGTCAACATTTCCAAACTGTAGAAGTAGCAGTATGGACATCTAGGTCGACTGCAGTCCAAAACACTTTTCACTTCTCAAGAGACTAGAGGCAGACTGAAAGGAAGATAAGTTATCTCTTGTTGCTAGATTGTTTTTCTGCTGCTGCTTTTAAATGTAATTCTAACTTTGCTGTGGTATATTTCGTTTGTTTTTCCCATATCATGGTTCAAATCACATACTTCAAGATTATTTTTCAGTAAAATCTATGGCAACTAGATCTCCTCTGTTAGATAACTACCTTATAAATTACATCCAAGAATTTCCTTCCAAGTGAATGAGCTTTACATAATTGTATGTGCATATTTTCACCCAGCAACTACTGAACTTGACATCTGTTATTTATATTTTGCAAAGAACTTTAAATATACTAAACACCTACAAGGTTCAAAAATGCCAATGGCCAAGATAAGCAGACCAATTAATGCCCTAATTAAGGATAAAGCTGTGGTTTGAAGTCCCAAAGAACAGTGCAAGAGATAATATCACAGCTAAAAGCTCTAGCTGTCAGAAGTGTGTCTCAGTTCATAGCTTCTCCAATTTCAAAGAATTAAACTTCAAAACACAAGCCAAGAATTCATGCTGTTGTCTAAAGAACCGATGATGCAGAATAAAACTTGGAAATAAATTATCACAAGTTTTCTGAATGAAAATTAAAATTTTCTTAAATGGTACAAGCAGTACAGAGTGCATATGGTCACTTGACAAGAGCACTCTAATTCCTAAAGATTATTTGTTTCAATTTTGGCTGAAACTTTGTAAATTATTAACTTCACACAATATTGGGGACCAAACACCATCTACAAAACATTATTATGGATAAATCAAATTAATGCAATTGGCATTTTTGAACCACCAGAGCAACATAAAAAACTAAAATGCATTCCTATCCATGTACACAGATAAAAGAGTCACAGACTCCCTTGGGCTAGGAATTAATCCAAACTGTCTTAGAGAAACTTGTTAGACAACAAGACAGCTCCAAATACCTCCTGTTGACAATAAAAATGCCATCTGTCTTAGAGGAGATAAGAGAAGACACTTGCTTTTCCTTGCTTTGAGATTCAGGACAGATAAATGTAGCAAAGATGCATAAATTCAGAATTACTGTAAAGGAATATATTCTTCTCTTCTTCACTGATGGGTAATCATGCTAATTCTCTCAGATTTCTCTTTTTCTCCCTTAATCTGAGTTTAGCATTATATAAAAGAATGTATAAACAGCTTGCTTTTTCGAAGAACAGTTACTTTCAATACTGTTATAAACACCCAAACGACTGATAGGAAGCACATCAAATAAACTACCTCAATGTTAAAGAGAAACTCATCTTGTTCCCATCCAATTTCCTTACCAGTTGCTTAGTATTCAGAAATTAAGAAAAAAACTGAAGGGAGAAACTTAGAGAAATACAGTAATTTCCTCTTAAAAAAGCAAAAAAAATACAAGAGCAGAAGGACTCAAGCCAACCACTTTTAATGTATTAAACACACAATCACAATTGCTCCACAGCTGAAAATTAATGCTCTGAATGTCAGGAAGGGTATTTCCAGAAGGGAAACATCTAGAGAAACAAAAACATCACTTTCTCTCTTGACTGGTCAGAATATTTTGCACATTTCTAAAATGAAAACAAGAGGTGATGAAGCAAGAGGAAAAGTGTAAGTAAAAGATACACCTCACAGTCTGTGACTTTACAAACTGCATCATCATCTAATATCATCTATCCCAAAAGAACACAGAAATAACCTACTGTACCCTGAGCTGCCAGCTTGCATTTTAGTCATGCTAAAAACAAGTCAAGAAGAAATAGAACATTATGTACAGAAGGCTATTGACTTTTAAAGAGGGTGGCAGAGAATAATTCAGGTTCTCAATGGGAATTATATGCCTAATTGGAAACATAAGAAGGAACATGGTTATCACAAAGAGAAAGTAGCACCCCAAGATACAGGACAATCATGTGGCAGGAGTTTGTCTCCATGCTGCATTTAGCACTGCAATTTAATTCCTGTGAATACCCATGGTGAGATTGCCTTTGAACAAGCTTAAGCAACTAAAGCACCCGAGGTGGTTTAATGACTTTGCATCAGCACCAAACTAAAGTAATTTTCCATGTTGGCATCAAATAAAAAACTACCGATTCTTAATAACAAACAGAAGTGTTTGTTACTGAGAGAAAGTTTAAAAAGCAGCTTCTGGCAGAACTTCTGAAATTATGTATTGAATGCTGTCTGCTCAATCCTCTCCAAAACTTGAGTATTTCCTAAATCAAATCACTTACTCAATGTTTGCAGCATATATGTTAGCTAGACTTGCATTCTGCCTAGCAGCTCCTAAGGTGATTCTGTTTGCTCAGTTCTCACAGGTGTTTTCTGAAGGATAGGATGAAAGAAGTATAAAAGACTACATAGATTAGTACATAAGCAGCTAATTGTTTCTCATATAAGATGTACACCTCATAGGCAAAAGAAGACCTCAGGGTCCTTGCTGGTGGACACCAACTTGAACAAGAGCTCATAATGTACACAGGCTGCCCAGAGAGGTTGTGAAGTCTCCATCCTTGGAGATATTCAAAAGCTATTTGGATACAGTCCTGGGCAACTGGCTCTAGGTGGCCTTGCTTGAGCAGGGGAGCTTAGACTAGACATCCTCAAGAGGCCTTCTAAACTCACCTGCTCCATATCATTAAAATATCAATCTAAATACAATGAGATTATTAACTGTTTCCAGATTAGCATTCATTTAACAGTAGGATTACACAGATAATCCACAGATTGAAGGAGTCAACAATTTAACCACAATAAGACAAAGCATTGCTACAGCTCAATCTGCCTTACTTAGTAAGGCAGGGCAAAAGCACATGGTCCATATAACCATCAATAGTGAAGTCATCTGCCTGAGGAACAAAGAATAGGAAATACATTTACTTGGATGAGAGCAATTACTACATCACAAAAGATGACAAAAAATTGTGGCATCAGGGTGGATATTTAATTAAACATAAACTTTATACTACATTCAGGCAAATTTTCGAGATATAAGAATCAGGCTAAAAAGGTAAAAGGGTTCTACTATCAAGGGCTATACTTCACTGAAAAAGACTGTGCAGTATTGCACCCACTTCTGGCATGTGTCACCATGTATGCACCATGCCAAAAGGAAGTGCTGGAGATAATTCAGAAGACAGCATCATAATTTAAAGGACCGAAAACTGTAACTTCAGAGCTCCAAAGAAAGCTGTCAAAATGCAACCAAGCCACACGTAAGCATTTTCGTAAACAACAGAAAGTTGATACCAGAAGACAGACAATTTCTGCCTTAAATTTTGCAGACAAATGTGTAAAATGATGCAAATGCCAGAAATTGAAAATTAAACTAGATCTATTCAGCAGCAAGACTATTCATCATATTTTACTTGGTTTAAGCTGCAAAGATAGACACCTAAACAAGATTAAGTCTTGGGGTTTTTTGTTTGGGTTGTTTGGTTGGTTTTTTGAAGTGAAGATCTATTATTCAACTGTGCCCCACCCCTTAAAGGCATAATTTTAGACTGAAAGGGCACAATTTCAAGAACTCCTATGATTTAAATAAAGTTTCATTAAACTTCCTTAAAGATCTCTGAAAACTGGCATTCACAATCTTTATTGCAGCAAGTCTCTGATGAGCACAGTATGATATATGACATTCCACAGTTTTTCTAACATAAGCATAAGAAATGAAAGAATTCCAGTAGGTTTTGGAAAGAAATCCTGCACTTTTTGAAGAAAATGTCATTTTATTTGTTCAAAGGAAACAGCATTGCAATGTATTTCCTCCTTTAAAAGATAGCCATTTGCTACATGTTTTCCTGTTGATCTCCAAGAATGTAAATTCAACATGCTAGACACGTTCTTCATCTGCCACAGGTGCACACACAACTAAAATCACTTTATTTAATGAGGGGACAGCAGACATTTGAAGCTTATTTCAGATAATCGTGAAAATCTTGACTTAAGTAAGACAGAAACACCTGGCAGCTGTGGTCCCAAATTGATGTTTTTTGTAAGAACCTGCTTGCTTCCCCAAACTTTCCCCCCAGCATAATCTCTTTTCTTCTCAGGCTTAACAGAAAGACTGTTCTGGAAGGAAGTGTGCTTCTCGTGTTTACTACAGGAAAATGACAGAGGAAAGCTGGAGAGACGGATATGCACGACAAGATGAAAACATTGCAGCAACAGGGCTTTTGCTATAGTTAAATTCATACCACTGTTTATCACATAGACACAATTCCCATAAAACTATCACTTCAAATCAGTATATTGGAACTTGAGAAAAAAAATTACTATACAAGACCAAAGAAAAAAGGGAATGCTGAGTTTCCTTAAGCAGTACTTACACCAAGAGCAGCTTGGTAGGTAACTTCTGAGGGGAAGGTGAAGGAAGGCCCTGTTGTGACTGGGCTGCTGGGGGGTGGAGTCACAATCAGCCCTGTAGTGCCAATATGAACCTGGGAGAGAGGAAAAAACCCAGCAGGGTCAGTTCTGTGTGCTTTAGTAAGAGCTGGTTTTGACAGAGCTGTAAGCTTCATGGTCAAAATCATCAGTATTCTCCTTAAACTGGACCTAATTTTTTAGATACACAAACAGTGTTGGATCACACTGCTCTTTTTGGGTTTTTTTTTTGACATTTCTCAATCTTTGCAGATACAATGAACCAGCTACATGAAACACACTTTTAACCAGTGTCAGTTTTCTTTTTTTTCCATAAAAGGCTGTAAGATCCCAAAGACGTGCAAATAAAGCATATTTACGAGCTCAGGTAAAACATCACCAACCCCTCTTGGGCTCCATTGCTTTCTCTTTTCCCGAAGTGTAACCATTATATGAAACAGCCAATTTTTCATAAACTACTGAACAAATAAATAATGTCAAATAAATATTTCAATTTACCACAACCAGATTAATATGCTACAGTTCTGGAATTTATGAAATCTTCAAGTTGAAAATTTCACTTTTACAGCATGCACTTTATTAATATTCATGATTATATTCAATTTACAATAAAGAAATCAAGAAATTAAATCACTCCAGTTTCTAGTTTCCACAATTTAATAAAAATTTTTGTGGCACTTTAGAACATAACAACTGCAAAAAAACTAGCCTACAAGACCAAAACTATTTGCTATCATCACGTAGGAAGTGTTATAAAATATTTTTCTTCTCATGTTGGAAGATAAGGTTTTTTGAAAGAGTACATTCAATATTAATTAGACATAATTAATAACTTGAAATAATTGACAAGATCAGAAGCCTTTATAGCTCTAGCTGATTTCATGTGAATTACCTGAGAGGGGGCACTACAGGACAGCCCCGTCAGCTCACTTATGCGCGCTGCTGCCGTGGGGTTGCTGGAGCTGATGAGCACAGGAGGACTGATTTCCATGGAGTGGCGATTCTGAGAAGACTGTGAAGCCTTGTTGGACATGGTGAGGGAGGTAAAAGAGTGTCGTTTTTTGGTGTTTTTCTTAGTGTCGGTGTGCTTTTGGGTTGAATTGTTGTGGGCCGCCCCAGAGGTACCTTCTCCAGAGTCAACAGCAGAACCTGAGGGCTTGTCCAATTCTATCAACTGCTTGGCTGCTGTGTTGAACTACAAAAACAGTAACATGTTAGTATTTTTTTTATTTAAAAAAGTCACCTGCATGTAACAAAATGTCTCTTTTCCTTTCATTCATTAGATAATTTCAACCATGCAACTTAGACCTGTGTCATACCAACCTACTCTACAAACCAGTCAATAGAGAGTGACAAAGCATTCAGTACAAACTCAACACACTTACTGTTGGGCTGCTCTGAAATTTTACCATCAGAGCTAAAATTTCAATCAAAAAAGGACATAATGCCATAGTCCAGACATGGATTAATTCGGCAATAACCACCGCCTCTGTCATCTAGTAGTCAGACTAAAACACAGTGGTCCTCTTTGACTTTTTAACAGAAAAATAGGTGTTACAAAACTTCTTGGATGTTTATGTCATTTTCAGCCTTTTTTTTTGTTTTGTGCATGACATAATCCCACACATCTGCATGTGGGCTCTTGAAGATATTCCTCCCAATATCCCTTGGTATTTGTGAACATCTTTAACACTAATAGCAGTGAAAACACAAGCTTCCTAAATGCAGATTTAAGAACATAGGACAGACTAAATATTCAGCTGTATCAGTATACTGCCTGGTGACAGGCACCTATAAGGCATAAGGAGAAAAGAAATACATACAGGCAATTTTGTGGAAATACCTTCTCAGCTTCTGAATTTTCTAATGTAAAGGCACCACGGCTGGGCCGTTTTTCCTCTTTTTTTAAGCTTAGCTAAAGAATTTTTTGTTCACAATGAGATTGTCTATCTGCTGATTTTTTACAAGAATACATTAAACAAGTCCTTCCTTTACAATGAAGAAATGAGGAATCCCAGACATTTTCTTTTTACAATGAAATGTAAGCGATATAATGAGGAGGAGGAGAGGAAACCAACAAATAAACCCTCTATATTTTTAAAAACCCCTTTATTTTCAGTAAATCTTAGCACTATTAGAAATAATAATGTCAGAACTCTCATTTAATCATGAGTTGAAATAACACCAGCACCAGTTTCCTGAACATGTACTACTAAATATGAATACTGTAACTTGGAAAGTGTAGCTGATTATGAAGAAAGGAAAGATCTTTTCTGAAGAACATCAGGATGCAAGAATGAAATTAGTCACTGTGGAATTACTATTTCTGTTCTTCAGCATACTATTTCTTCTATTTATTTTACCATTTTCCTCCAAGTCTTGAGATACCTACTATGCTCATGAAGAGTTTTAAAGCAGTATTTTACCCCATCAAAACTTTACTAGACAAACCATTAATCATGATAGCATCAACACTGATTTAAATGCAGCTCCCACAAATGACCAGCTGATATTCTGAACACAAGTAGATATCTACAGATACAGATATATAAGGTAATGTAAAAGAACAAAGATTTCTTTTTTAATATAGAAGAGGTTGGCAAGTGATATTGGAAAGATGTCATCTGGAAGGAAAATTTCATGCATATACAGAAAAAAAGATGAAGTTCAAAACCAGAACTACTGGAACAATGAGGAGTTGACATAACCTTCTACAGAAGAGGAAGACCTACATGGAACATGCTGCAGTAGAGGAGGGGCATAATAGGGGATTTGAAACAGGATATGAAGTCAAGAATATAGAATTTTTTTCCTAAATGTTCTTCTTGTTGGTCCTTTAGAGTGGAACTGAAGAGAACTGGAATCACAGAATCATAAAATCATTTGGGTTGGAAGGGACCGTCAAGATCCTCAAGCTCCAACCCGTCTGCCACGGGCAGGGATGCCTCCCTCTAGATCAGGTTGCTCAGAGCCCATCCAACCTGGTCTTTAACACTTCCAGAGATGGGGCATCCTCAGCTTCCCTGGGCACCCTGTTCCAGTGCCTCACCACCCTCACAGTAAAGAATTTCTTCCTAATATCTGATCATAACCTATCTTCTTCCAGTTTGAGTCCATTCTCCCTTGTCCTGTCACTACACACTCTTGTAACAAGTCCCTCTCCATCTCTCTTTTAAGGAAGAAGGATAGGAGAAGACAATGTCAGAGCAGTAAACAATCCTATGAAAAAGGTGGATGCTAGACTTTCCTTCCTGCTATTACTCAAGATGGATCATATGGATCAAAATAATGTTGTATTACTTGTGTATAACAGAAGACATAAACATACTGTTTTCTCCAATGAAGCCCATTATTTAGATGATCATTGAATTTTAAATTTAGATCAAACATACTTCAAACAGACCTTTGTCAGGGTCTTATTTATCATCACAACAAACATGTAGGCTTTTCAAAGTCTAATAATTTTATCTATTTTTCACATTTTATTTTTCAACTCATACTGAAATTCTTCACGTCCTCCATCAGAATCTAGGTATTCCATACTGTTGATATGATGGCTGCAACTATTTCTATTCTTATGTAATCTACATCCCTATTTGCAAAGAACTACCTAATCAGAGAACTTAAGGGATCACAAAGGAATGAAAAGCAAAACCAGAAGCCACTTTGCTAACAGCACCCCAAGGTACCTGTTACACCTAATTATATTTGTTTACCTCCAGAAGCTATCAATGCCTGCAGAATCTGATTTCTCTATATCATGAACAACCTATTAGGGAAAAGTTAAGACTTGCCCATGGGATCAATTCAAGACTGATTCAACTATAAGCAGCATACTGTGCTTTTTTATGCAAATAAATGACAGTTGCATGAATCTGAAGATAGAAGAGAACTGATTACTGGCCTCCTCTTTGAAGTGACCTGAGGACAGCAATAGCTGCAGAATATTTTGCAGAGTGCAGTTTACTTCTCTCCCTTGAGAAAAGAAATTAAGAACCTGCATGCATTCTCCAGTGAAATGGCTAGCAGATATTCAAGGTCACCAAGGGACTGAACTAAGTCATGCTATGAAGTGTTTCAATCTAGCATTCCTTTCTGCAACAAACACCTATGTATCTAGGCCTGCACTTCCTCCATCAGTTGTTTTCCTTAACAGACACATTTTCATTGAGTCTTCTTTACTTCAATCTTTACATTCACTTTTTTTGTTTTTTTTTCCCCTTCAACATAATCTTTGCTGTAACAGGAAGCCTGAAATCCAATTCCCTTTCCCACCAAACTGCAGGCAACTGCAGAACTTTCCAAACAGGGCAGGGCAGAGGCAGCTGGCTGAGCCGTGTCTGGGTGCTGCAGCAGGGCTGAGGTCAGCACAGAGCTTCCATCTGCCTGCAGACATCTGCAGCAATTACCACTGCTGCAAGGTCTCAGAGTTGTGCTTTGCTACACCTATTTTACAAATTATTTCAGGTGTTCTTTACTCACACAAAAGGAAACAAAACCTGACATTACTTTCTACAGACAATTTGACTGAAGAGTGATTCCTCTTCCCTGATTTTTATTCTATTCTGGGCATTTATATTTGTTTATGGAATGTTAAACTAGGTCAAAACATCCAATTTGAGGTCTAAGAAATGTATATTGTACCTAGAACGGCAATCTATGCAGAAAAATTCTAAAAATATCTGTTTAACTATGAATAATCTTTCTTTTGGGAACAGACAGAACTGTAAGTGTTAACTGATTTTATAGAATCACTCTTAAAATTTCTCTCAAAATGTGTTCAGTCTTACTTTTATTATTACCACAAATTTAATAAGTGAAAGTTAGAACAGAAAAGATCAGAGTAGTGAACATTGAATCATAAAAGGGCAAAATTTGTCCTCAAATATGATCAGAGATTTTAATGGACTTCAACATTATCTAAAATTTTATCCTCACTATACAAGAAATATCACAATTATTACATCTATACTACAGAATGAACATCACAGACTGTGTCCATTTTATAGTTAATGACTTCAGAAAATCTCTAGTAAATGGAGCTACTAATTCACATTTTTAAACAAAAGGAGGTGGACTAGCATACACAAGGTAAAAGGTATGTCTGTCATTATAAAATAATAGAATTCCCTAAAAATGGGCAATGATCAAAGGATTGGGAAAGGCAATGAAAACTACCATGTAGAAACCTTTCAAAAGTATTAATTTCTTCTCATCTTCATTGTCTTTCATAAAATCAGCAAGAATAGTTTGTGGTACTTGTTTCTATCAGTTGTCTGTATATTTTCCAGAACAATAGTTACACACTCTCAGAAACCAGGCAGTTCAAAATTCAAACCCATACTTTACCACACATCTCACTGCCCTCCCACCACAGCATGCATTTCAGTTTAGTGTATACTGAAAAAACCCATCTATCTGATTTGAAGTAACTCGTGGGGTATAATTTATCATTCTAGACTTTCCATTCCATTTTAGTGGTGATTTGAGAATGTGTACCTATGTGTTGATGCCTGTTCTAAAAGGGTTAATTGAAAATACATTTTCTTAGTTGATGGAATCGGTCTAAGAACATTAACAGAAATACATTTTGTGACTTTCATTTTTATGTAGTATATTTCAAGGCCATATCTCCTTTTTGCAACTTCAGTAGAGATAGGAATGTAGCTGTTAGCTAAATAGCTCAAGTGGCAGCCCTAGGAAAGAGCTTTTTCTAACAAGGCTAGGTAATTTAGTTTGAAAAAAAACACTACAAAAAGCTTTACTGGCTGATTTGAAGGGGCAGTTAATTGCAAGAAGCTAGGAAAGAATACCCAAGGGCAAGAAATCGTTAAATTGGCTTTTAAAAACTTCTTAAACTGAGCCAAAATTGCACTAAGCAAGTTGAAACTCTTCTGGCCTTCTTGTTTTTAGAGTCATGTGAAATTTTCTATCCCCAGGTATACAGATACTTATATCAAGCTATAAAAATAAATACATATATTTTCCCTTTTAAAAATAATAAATTCTATTTTGGTTGAAAGCAGTAATGTTTTTTGAAGTTCCCATCACATCATAGGGTTCAGAAATTGAATTAATACAACCTGACTTGATTCTTAGTATGGTTACACATTTTTTCTGTGACCTGAAGTACATATTTCTCATCTCAGAGATAATGTGAAAACACTTTTTTCTTTCATCATTCTGCCTCATTTATTTAAATAAAATACCGTCGGTGCAGGAAGTGTATCTTACCAAGAATTCACAGCACACCTATCAGAAAAGGACAAACACTACTCCAAACCTTTGAATCTTTCTGTAATGCAAATCTGAATAATCACTGTGGCTATACACACTGGTCCTAATCGCTGATGTCTTTCTATATAAAAGATACAGCTTTCAACTCCTAAAATTTAAAAGGTTGGGGAAATTTTCTCAACTGCTACCTCTTACTGTAAATTGTTGTAACACATGTGAGCAGTGCAGGAAGATACAGAAGGTTTTATATATGGCTCTGTTGATGAAAAAGCCGATCCTTTACCTGTTTAACAACAACCTATATCCTTTGACGTCCTAGCAGTGCCAATTTGGTTCTGAGAGGTGGGTATTAGGGACAGTGCAAAGCTAACTATTTCTCTGACTTGCTGGCTGCTTTCATTTTGTGGCTAAGTATGGTTTGGATTGCCTGCATGACTCCACTATTAACAAGAAAACATAGTGACTGCCTCCAATTACACTCATTTCAATTCCATTCAATAAAAATAGGTATCAAATAGCTAAGTGAAAATCACTGGCTCCACTGCTGAGGCCATTAACTTTCCCAAAGAACATTTTAGGTCTAAGATTATTTATATCTCGGGTTATTTTAAAATCTTCACCAGTACTGATTATTTTTCCTTTCAGAAAAGTGGGCACAGCCTTACCGAGGACCCAGCTTTACTCACCTCAACATATGAAATTGGAAATATTCCTATCTTGTCAGCCAGCATTCCTTCTGCCCAGTTTTCATCCACACGGCGAATTACAGTCAGAACATCATCCTGTGTGAACATGCAGTGATTATGTCTCCCAGCTCTAATTTAACTTTTCATTTAATTTTCCTCCATAACACAGGAGCAATCAGAGAAGGCAGGACATGGACAAGAACCACAGGGAAGGCACTCTGTAAGAGGAGTATGCTGCTTTTGGGGTTGAAGTCAGTTCAAGCTGTTCTTTTTCCTGTTTTGTCAGAGTTCAACTAACTTCCCACATCTCAGTGATCTGACTTTGTCCTTAGTGCCAGTCTTCCTGTCATGTTCACTCCATGTTACTCATCAGCCTCCCTTTAATTCCTTGGCATTAATCAACAGAACCACAACCATTTTCCTTCTCAACTGACTCATTACCTAGCCTTCCCTAGATGTTGTCTTTCTACTTAAGAACATTGCTAGCGATATGAATTCTTTCACACCTGGAATCTGAGTGTTTCTTTAAACAAATCAATATATGAGAAATACTTGCAGAATTATTTGTCCTTTTCATATGTGTGCAGCTCCAATAAGAAATGCAGCTAAGACTACAAAACAGTTGTATTATTTCTTATCCAAGTGAATGAAATTATTAGAAGAAAATAGTAATTGTATTCTGTTTTTACCTTTGCAAATGGTAAACAGTCTTTATCTGCTTCCTTGTCTTTTACTTCAAAATCATAAAGTGCTTTGCACTGAGGCGGAGGCTGAGGTAAAGGTTTAATAATCTGAACAAAATTGGTAGGAAAAAAGCCATGGATGCCATTGACTTCTCCATGATACCAATTTTCATCCACCTGTCGACGTAAAATGATGATGTCTCCTTTACTGAATTTCAGATCTCCAGGTTCCTTTCCCTCGTAGTTATACAATGCTTTGGCACATGGTAACTGAGGTACACCCTAAAGAAAAAGACAAAAATAATAGATCATTAGAATTAGATGAGCATTACTAAATAGAGTTTATATTATATTTTTGGAGAGTATGAATGAAACTGCAATGTATGAAATTGCAACGTAAAATTATACACATATTTTATTGCAATGATTCTACTGATTTTACCCAAGCACACAAGTGGGAAGAGCTTCAGCTCTCTGCAGTCTCAAGGTCCCTCTAAGTTTCATGATGATTTTTAATTATACAAAGTTGCTAGACACAGGAAAGGCAGAAAAACATAATACTTTATTCTTTAACCCTCATGTACTAATTTATTAAGATTAAACATTAAAAAAAAACAAAGCAAGCACACTGGAAAGCAACCTGGCCACTTGAGAGACCACTGGCAGAAAAATGTTGCAAGAAAATACAACACTGGAATAGAAAATTTGCTATAAGAAGATTAAGGCAGTTTTCCTGCCTGACTTTCTTATTCTCTTCCTCACCTTATTTACTTCATGAGCAGAGAATAATAAGGATAAGGAGGTGCTTTCCAGCTTGAAAAACAAATCTCAGTTTATTAAAAATGAAAATTTTATCCTGGAGCAATTCTTTTAAATCAATTATTTATTTAAAACCACAGCTAATAAGAATTTGTGGAAAAGATCTTTTGAAGATGTCCATCCTTGGGTTTCCTTCACTTGATTCCTTCATAATATCTGAAAACTATAGATCATTAGTGCTGCTCTTGAATGCATATTAGAAGGACTGGAATTTAACACTGTCACCCTCCCTCATACACATGACAGGTATTATTTTTTTAATTGCTCAGTCTGTATCTCCAGATTTTGCAAGAGAGAGCCTTAAAACTCTACAACTCTAGTTTAGGGCTACTGTCTTCAAAAGTCCTTTTTCCAAATTTAAATACCTGGAGGGCTGCTTACCCCCTTAATGATGCAAACAGCAGTAACTTGCTTTACTAATAGAGTCTTTCCAAAGCAAAGGTAGCCTTTATAGTCACACAGAGCACAGTATTTCACATCTTTGATGCAAGCCCATATGGAAAAGGCAAAATTTAATGAAATTCAAGGTTGCTGATATTATTTGCCACATCTACTCTATGGTGTGTCTTTCCTCTCAAGTCCTCCAACAGCTCAGATTATAAGTGGAGTTGCACTTGCAATATCTCAAGAAATCATACATAATGTGAGGAAATTCTCAGAAGGCATCATCACTTTGAGTGTGTCCATTGGGCAGAAGACAGAGTTTTGATAATGTATTTCACATTTAACAAAATTTTCTTTCAATATAATCCAATTTGTTTGGACAGCTTTAATTTTTGTCCGTGCATATTAAATGTCTCCAATGTATAAATAACATGACAAATATTAACTTCTCTAGGAATCTTTTTTCTATACCAAACAGTCAAAGGAAAACCATGTTTTTATATTTAGTACAGAGGAGCATGAATTACACGTGAATATAGGAAAATCAAAGTTCATTCTACTGTCTCCAGGATGAATATGAAAAAATATTATATTAGCAGGATCCAAGCAATTGTTCACAATTTGTGCTCTCCAGACTGAAGCAAATAATATTTTTCTTCATGATCACACTTAATTAATCAGTGCACAATGATGACACACTCTGTACAAACCTGGATTTGGAAAAAGGCACCAACTAGAGAATTTGTGGGCCTCAGCTGACTGAGAGGGAAAATAATGGTTAGAATAGAAGAATTAAAAAATCATACATATATATATGTGTGTGTGTGTGTTTATGTATATTTATTTTAAAGTTTTATGTTCTCTGCAGAGTAAACAGACAGAATGAAGGAAGCAGTCAGTGTAGATGGAGTAAGAACAAGTGGAAAGAGAGAACTGTGGGAGAGAGGAAGCAAAAAGAAACACACCTCTAAACAAGAGAGGAAACACTGCTTGCTTATCCCTTTCCATCACAATAACAAACAAGCAAACAAACAAGCAAACAAAAGGATTAGGAGCCAAGAATTACTTGACAGAACGTGGGCCCCAAGCAATCATGGCTACTATAGGATATAGAAATCTCTCTTGCACTGGAGGTCATAATTTGACTTCTGCCAGGAATCGCCCCATTGTCCTGGCAGAAAGCTTTCTCTGTCTCCACACTGAGGAATAGGTTTTAGATCAGCTTTGTGTATAAAATATAGTTGGAAAAAAATCTCCTTAAAAAAACCAAAACAAGCCAGGAGCACCAGTGCAGATAACATCAAAGCAATCAAACTCATTAGTCATCATTTAATGGTTAGAACTCCATATTGCATTTATGCAGTTTATCACAAAGGCTCTGACAAACAAAGCTGCACACAAACGTACAAACATCTGTTTATGTTTTATGGGAAGTTTCTTTCCCAGTGTAAAGGTTGAGTTTCTGCAAAGCTTTGTTTCCCACGTTAAAGAGAAATGGTTCCAGTCCATAATTCCAAATAAAACAAAGTTCAACAAAACACACAGTTCCCAGTTGGACTGCCAGGGATTAAAGACATGCAGTTAAATGACTGAGAGGAGAAGTGGATGACCCTTCCTTGTGTCCCAGGGCAGGATGAAGTGAGAAAGAGTGGGTGCCACGAGGAGGGCTGCTTTCAGGGGTACAGGATCAAAAGCCCTCAAGCACCATCTTCACATTCCTCCTGCTCTGAGCAACCTGGAGCCGCGGCTCCCGGCCGGCGCCTTCCGGGCCCTGGTGGTGGGGCAGCTCCAGCCCCCTTGTGCCCCTCTGGCTGCTCACCAGCAGAGATGGCCCTGAGGATACGAGCCTCAGTTTACATTTCACTCCATGTCTCTACTTGGCTAAACATGAAACAAAGGCTTTGGAAGGAAAACCTTGCAGCCTACCCTTAACTTTACAGCTGCCACTCACCCGGCCAGCACTTTGAGGAGTAAGCAACAACAACAGTAACAACAAAATAACAAGACAAAAACCATTTTAGGAAATTAAAATATAAAATTCAGAAAGACTCCACACGACCGGTTCTTAGAATTATTTCCTTAGTCCTTATGCAAAAATATCTGGACTTCTGATGCTACTGCTGATAGACAAACTGTTTATATTAATTTTTAGCTACGGCATGGATATAAATGTATTTCACATGCCAGACTCCTTTAAAGAAAATAATACATGATGACATCAAAACAAAGGGCTTTAAAAGAATATGAAAAAATGCATATGCATTCATAAACATGAGGCTCAGGTTCCTCAGTTTTCTTCTCCTTACCCAGCTATTTTGTCTTAGAGTCCTATAGAATGCACAATTTTGCTCTTTGGATTTTCACTTTTGTTTTCAGTCACCTTATTTCAAACTTAACTTTTATTTTTATTCATGAGCAATATGCAATTATATGTATTTTTCATAAGCTTAAGCCAAGAGAAACTTATGCCTGTGGAGAAACATGAGATCTGATTTCCTTTAAAAAGGAGTTTCGGTGGCAGAAGCCCAAATGTAAATATGCTTACACTGGCACAAAACAGCGCTCATTCTGTACTTAGTGCACTTGAAGAACCAATATAAGCTACAGTAGCGAAAAACAGTACACCCTCTCTCAGGGAAACGAATGGAACAGCCACTGGATCATCGGCATCTGTGTTTCTTTCGAAGCCTCCCAGACGTGGTGCTGCTGGCTGTGGCTTTTCCAAGCAAGCAAGGCATTCCCTGTTCTCTGGTTGCACGTCTGGGAAGTGGCCTGGGCTTCCCCGTCAGCCAGGTGAATTTACCCAGAATAATTACACTGGTTTCACCTGTCTGAGCTTCTTAGACTCTGTTTTCAAGAGGCCAGGAAGTAATACCTTTTATAGAAGTACTGCTCATGTTGGTACTAAGACAAAAACACTTTTCTGAAACTGGTTACATGGACAAACAAAGCTCTATCAGCTTCCAGAAGAATCCAGCCTGCTCAGATACCTCAGCAGCAGTTTTTAGGCCCACCTCTCTTTACAGAAAATCTAAAAACTGGAAGTTGATCCATGTCACAAGAGGATCTTTAACCTCCATTATTTGCAACTTTCTTTCAAGGAACGACAGAAAATTGATTTTTCTTCACCTACATTTTGTTTTCTTTCCATGAAGTTACTAAATCAAACCAAGAGTCACATTAACAACCACAAGATGAGAAACTCTCACAAAAATATCTCAAATTACACAGCAATTGGAAGTACAGTAAGTCTAGTGATACAGAGGTATTTTTTTTAGTCAACTCTTTTTTTTTTTTCCCCTTAAAGAACCAGTATTGTAAGATATCCTTGACTGCCAGTGAAAGGTGCTTTTACAAAAGGATAACATAATGCAAATGTTTGCAGCCAAAACTTGTTTGCAAGGCAGATTTGAGTCAAGTGAGTTCTTAATGTGTACATTCTCCAGTAGGTACAGGTAAACCTGAGATTTCCTCTTCAGACTCCTAGTCCTTAAACCTTTTAAAGGACAATATTCCTTCTTTTAAGCTTCTGGTCTATTCTATTTCATATTATTGCTTTCTTGATTCAAATCTTTCAAATGCATCCTTCCTATTGCTTTTTTTAAAGTGTATTTTTGCTTTCTTGCCTTCTTTGGCTTTACTAAGCTGTCCAGTCCTGCATGCAAGAACATCTCCTTTTGCATCTGTATTTTTTTTATGTCCCTTTCATCTCACTGGCTCCAATAAGTAGTTTCAAGTCTTAATTTATATCCACCTGATCTGTGTAATTCAATTTTCTTTGTTTCAGCCTCCTTTGTTCCTTCTCTGCTTGCATTTAACTTTTCATGTATTTTGAGACATAGAGCATATGAAAATACTTTACCAAAGACCTTTTTAAACCACTTATATTAAAAGAAGTGTTTTCTTAAGTAGGATTTCCTTCTAAAGGAAGGAAACACGTTCCCTGTGTCATGATACAGGTATATTGCTTTGGCCTGAAAAAATTAAATACTCAGTTTTGTAGGACAGACCAACCTAGAGATGATAACATTTGAAACTAAATCTCCCTGGGTTTTTTTGAGCTCCAGAGCACAACCCAAGAAGAATGTTGAAAGCAGGCTCCCCTGCGTTTACTTTTCTCATCTAAGGAACAATTCAAACAAGGTCAGATTTGTGCAAAAAAAGGCTGACTTGAGTGTTACTCATCTGTACCCAACACTAACTTGTTAGAGTAATCAACTTTTCATATTTCTGCCATCACAACTATCTCAGAAGCCTGCAGAGGTCATCAATACAAATGAAGATTTTTCCAGATAGTGTCTCTGAGGTTCCTGCTATCTGGATGACAAAAAATAAGACATTTTTATGTCAGGAGGCTGTATCAAGTTGCCAGTATACTGTAATAACCATAAAAACAAACTTTTGGTAACATCTGATATAAATTACTATTGCTCTATTGAATACAGTAAGCCAGGATTTGGGGTTTTTTTATATAATAGCTCACTAGATCAAAGAAGTGAGCAATGTTAATGTTGGTAAGTATATTCATCTCTACTAATTTCCTATGATACTGCTGTACTAACTCTCATTTTTCTCTCCACACATAAAGCAAATAACCAAACATTTGACTTAAAACAGTGGAAATTTGTAGTTTTTTGGAATGTTATATTCAACTATAGTTACTTGCTATACAGCTTTTGGTTTTAATAAAAGTAGAAGTTTAGTATCAAGGGGAAACTAGCTAGCCAGTTACCCTGATCAAAGAGATCAGGTTTGAAACCCAACTGTGTGTAACTTAACCCATATAACAATCACAATTTTGAAGAAAGATTACTTTAGGAAAAATACCAGGGTGCAAAATAAAAAATATAATCAAGCCAACATATTTATTATACTTTTGGAAAAGCTGGCTAACTGCAATCAGTAAAAATGTTCAGATCTTGATAAATGAAAAAACAGGATTACATTTTTACTATTGGTTAATTCAAGTGAAGTTAACAACTCTTTAGTAGGCTTTACTAATTTTCAAGGTTTCAGCCATCTAACCAGGCTGACACACCAATCACTCCTGGAGCTCTTTGCCTGACTATTTTGAGGACTTCACCAGTTAACTTTGCTCTTGGTAACTTGCAGAAGAATTTCACAGCACAGACTCAGAGAAATCTATATTTTATAGCAGATGGGTATCTCCTTTATTCATGTAAGCAATTCTGATGTGTTCTTTTGAGGTAAATTCTCAATAGCCTACCTAAAGTAGCCATTTTATTAAAGCCCTTTTTGCTTCCTCTCTCTTAACAGCTTTTAGAAGAAAACATTTTGGCATTTTTTGCTTGTCTTAGGTTCAGAAATAAATATAAGGCTGTTTAATGTAAGTATGAGCAACTCTTCCCCACAAAGTTGTTTTGAAATTAAAAGCTGGGATACGGGAGAATGAAAGGAATTTAAAAACGTTGCCTTAAGGCCTAAGCAATCACACTAATAATATGGAAGGTTAGGAAGGGACATTTACAAAGCTTTCCAAAGGCACTTCTCCCAGTCTCTTTCTGTGTCACACCTTTGTAAACACTCTTTTTCAAATTAAAAAATGTGTCTTCAGAATGCTGCCTTTTTTTCTTGGCCTAGTCAAAATGCAAAGTTCTCAGCTACTTCCTTTCCCAAAGTTTGTAAAGTAAAGAAAATTCTGAAGGCTTTCCACTGAACTAAACTCCTAAGTTAATAAAATTGGTAAGTAAAAAGTAGGAGAAAGTGGAGGAGAAAATAATTATATTCTGCACACAGCATGTTCCCAAATATTTTAACTGTATGCACTTGACAGGTTCAAGATTGCTTCTTTCACAAGCAAACAAAATGAATTATGAGAAAACTGCTCTGCACAGGAAAGACTGAGGAGGTAATTTTCAAGATGCAGAAGAGAATGCAGGTCTGTATTGCTGTTGATTTGCATATCAAACAATTTCATTCCAAATCTTTAAAAAACCTTTTGATTAATTGCTTACTACAAAACATTTTTGCTTTGAAAAACTCCAGATCCTTGTAAGAATCTAAACAAAATCTTAAATTGTGCACCACATAAAGCTAGGATGTTTATACACAATAGCTATTTCCAAGAACAATGATTTGTTTGCAAGATCTGCTCTTATAAGGTGTTGCACCACCACCACTGTTCAAACTGAAAGTTCCACTATCTCCATTGGTTTTCTCTTGGTATGTTACAACTCGTGGGTATCTGATGTCTCCATCAAACTTAATTTTTCTTGTCCCAGTGCCTCCATACAGCAGCATGATCTCCTAATCTCTTTTAACACATCAAGTTAATATAGAGCACAGGTTCACTCTGCACTTAGATTCTCCAGGCAGTGTAATTTCCAATGCATTCTCTTTTCAGGTAATATCACCCATAGCCTCTAAAGCAAGAACACTGCATACTGCAAGAAGAAGGAAAAACATCCACCCCCCTTGGCAAGGATACATCTACAACTCTGAGACTGGCTAGTGGGACTTACTAGTCCTACTCTGAAGTGCCACTAACTTCTGTACGTCCCTGAAGAATTCTCACTGTGGGATGTGAGAACATATCTAATGTTCCCTAATCATATCCAGTTTCTCATTATTAAAACCCCCACGAATATCCAAAGTTACAAAGCCAGGAACACCGAGTGCTTTGTAAAGTTCTGCTGTTCCAAATTCCTCCACCCCTATAAAACTGCAGAAAATTACCTTCCAGTTATTAATTTCATCTTTTTGAAGAACAGTTTGGAAAAAGAAAAATAGATGCAGATGATTACTAATCCACTAATGTACTTTTATTTTTTTCTAGCTGGCTTGAAAAAAGTGTCTTTATAATTGTAAGACAAACTTTTTTTTTGGCCGAGGGAGAAAAGAAGAAAGTTAACTGGAAAAATGTAGCAAGAAAAGAAGCAAACAAATTTTAAAATATCAGGATGAGGTATATGAAGGTCAATAGCCTGACAAAGACCTAGCAAAAGACTTTGAAATAGTATATCTCGAGTATTTTTCTATGATACATAAATCCCTGAAGCTCAGAGCACAAAACTATTTGACTGTTCAAAATACGTAATTGCAAGATAGTAATGTTGTGTTTATCAAGAAGCCTCAGTTCGCACAGTTATCTAGTAAATGTCTTTCCTAACTACTCACTCACATCCAAAGTCTGTTACAGCAAGTGTGACAACTTTCCAGTGTGAAGAGTTTCTTAAGTATCACTTGCTTTTTTGGCTTGTTTATTATATGAGCATAAAATCACAAAACAAGAGGAAAAAAAACCTCTTTGGACCACTACCAAGATACAGACCATATGTCAGTGTTAAAACTTTCCCTAAATTCCTTCTTACATGGCTAATACACAGCCCTCTCTTCCAGCCCTCGTTTTCAGTTTCCACGTAAACTGGAAATTACTATCTTTGGCATTCTTTTGCTGCTACCTAAATTCATATTTATCCTTCTAATTCAGTGATTTAGAATTTATTTTCACTGTCAAAAGCCATAAATGCAATTGCTTAAAGAGCCAAATAACAAGATGTGTGCCATTCTAAGTTCCTAGTCCAGAACAAAGAGGAATTTTCACATAAACTCAGAATGCTTTTCTTTCCTATTGGTTTGATGGGAGGCTGCTAGAAAAGCCACAGACCTTCAAACGTTCTCCCACAAAAAAAGCATCAATAACTGCAACTGTTAAAGTTCCACATCTGCCCTACCAACTGAACTGCCATCTAACCTTATAACAACTTCTATCAGTCACCAGAAAGGGGAAAAAAAAAATTCACCTAAACATCCACAAAACAACATCTTGTTGTAATCTACACAGTCAGTGGGGCAGACATACCATGCATGAGAGCTGGTAAGACTTCTGTATCATGTGTAGTAGTTAAAGGGATACAGGCAACAGCAATCTGAGAGAAAAGAACCATATTGCAATGCTTAGAAACATCTCCATTTTGTTTAATACAATATTTTTTTTATACATTAACAAAAAACCTCATCACATTAGAAAGAAATAAAAGGGAATCTATACAAACCCATAGGGCATTGCTAACACCTAGAAAAGATTCCATGATCAATGCCATACTACCATGCTGGAGTAGTGGTAACAAATTGAACTATGTCATCTGCCAGCCTTTTCGTGGCTCATCAGAATACATTATCTTCTTTCATTTTTTGCATTAAACAGAAGCCATAAATATTGGATAAGTAAATGCATTTTACTGATCACATATCAAATTCTCTCACAAACTGAACTTTACAACAGCTCTTTACAAAACACATTCTGCTTGCTCACTTTACAAGAAAAAAACTCATTAATCTACTTAGTGTAGAAGATTGCAACATTTGGTTTCTGAGCAAATCACTGGGACACAGGAGGCCCTTGTCTCTACTTCAGGGATCTGATACTTTAACACAAGCTACAGAAGTTAAAGAGGGTTTACCAACAATATAAAAATTTAAGAGCAATGCTCTGTATTGTTCTAAAGGTTTTTACACTTTGATAATGAACATACAGAAGCTTCCCTCAACGTGATGTGCAAATGAATATGTTTACTTCTTGCACCAAGAAAAGGTGAAGGAATTCCAGATGAGAAGACAGACTAAAAAAAATATCTGAGAAGAATAAATGAGAAAGGAGATTGCTAAAAGCAAATCTTACTGAGCTTTGAAGGTGAGGAGTTAGAACATGATACAGGAGGAGCAAAGCAGGCAAATGACTCTGAATAAGGGAGTGACTTGGTGAGATTATTCTCAGTGAGATCAGCATGAAGAAATGTTCCTTTAATCTCTCAAATACTTTGCTGCCAAAACTTGGGCAATGGGAAAACACAGAGCTGCAAATTAAGAGGTTGCAGCATTTTTTGATGCAAACCTATCAAGGTTGACAGGCCTGACTTTTTATCTGAGCATGCTTTGCTTTCCACTATGATCAAGTGTGAATTTGCTCCCCACCAAAAGAGTACAAGCTCTAAAATTACAATGGCACTGTTAATGGTATTTAAAATGAGAGTAACCACAGGCATCTCTTCTGTCTGAATTTGATTTTAAAGTCCTGAGATAGCATCTGACATTCCATTACCTTCTGAGAGAGTGTTTTTAGGTTTATTTACCATCACTTCCACTATTTTGTAAATGCTCGGGTGCTTGTTAAGTCTTCTGAATGAACCCAACATCATAATCACACAGCCTCCTCAGGTATCCCCTGCAAACCTTTGCTGCCAGAAACTGGAGGGACTTTTATTAAGCTTGATTTAGGACTGATATCATTTCCTCTTTCTCTTAAAACCCCCTCAACTCTCTTGAAATTCATTTGGAATCAATTTGATTCCTTTAATATCCTGACTTCAAACAGCTTCTTTCCTGTTGTAGAAAAGGTGCTAATCTTAGCTGTCACTGTAGCATACACAAATATACCTCCACTGCATGCAGAGTAAATAACAAATTCTATTTGTTATTTATTCTTATTCATCTTTTAAATTTTTCATGCTTCAACGCAAAAGATTTTTATGGTACTCCACTTCAAGCAGCTGGTCGACATTTTGAAAAGGCAACTAACCCTAGCTGAAATTATGCATCTTTTTTTAAGATAAAATTCCTGTATGCTCTTTATTATAACAAAAGAGCCAGAAGAATGCAACATTAATATTTATCTCTTGTGCAGTGACAAGCTGGAGTTTGCACTTCCTGGCTATTTCATCCAGTCTGTAGAAGCAGACAAACAGCAAACAAGCCTTCTGCTCAGTTTAGTATTACTCAAACAGGCTTGAACATATAGTGCCTACAAGAAAGGATTATGCTTCACATTTCATACTGTTCAAATGAATCTGTTTTAGCATAAAAGCATTACTATAAAAACCCAAACCAATCCTCATGTCTTGAGTTATGAGGTCGGAATTGGTACATTACTTTGCATCACCACACTCCCATCTGCTGTCACTGTACCTGTACAAGCCCTCCCCAGGTTCTGGATTTTCTTTCCTGTACCTTCATGCTCAGTGTTTCCCAATTCCTTCAGCATCCTCCATCCTCACTTCCACCCTTCCCATGCTTCCTTTCTGCAGGGGAGGCCAGTGAGGAGCTCCGCACTCGGCCTGCCAAGGCGTCCTGCACGCCTATCCCACCACCCCGCTCTCCCTGCCCCTGCAGAGGAACTGGCTCTTCTCTGTCAGTAATGCAGAAAGCCATATTCCATGTGTTTATCTTAACCAACCCCTTATTCCATTAAAAGTTCCCACTGGTTTTACATGGCAGCTAGTAATGAAGCAAGACGAACTCCAGCACACACTGGCCAGGTTTCCTCCCAAGCTGCTCGAGCCTAGACTGTCCTTCACTGTACAGGAGTGCCTAATTCTAACAAAAACTATCAGCTCAAATGAAGCAAAATCTCTCAGTACTCTAGCTCTGCCATCAGAGGCAGAGGGAGCTGCATAAGCAACACACAAAGTATAACTAGATTATTCAGGGCAGACAGATAAGGATTTTCCATTTTGCCTTTCAATGCAACTGTTTCTCCAAAAGGTTTCTTGTGCTTTTAAGCATGGCAGGTGAAGAAGGGTTAGAAATGCTAGGCAATAGGAGGCTTACATTGTAAGGATAACCTGTTCATCTCTCAGTCTTTTACTGAAGAAAATGAATCAAAACTTGGGCCCAAGGAGGTCATAGCTAGTCTGACTGCTTACACCAGTTCTGCTCCTCTAATCCACTTGCACTGTCACCATTTTATTAAGAGCTGGTTACAATAAACAGCACAGATTGAACAGCGACATAGAAACTAGAAACAGTTACACTTCTTAATTGAATTCAACTACTTACTTTCAGCAACTGTGTCTGCATTCACTGTGGAAGAGGACACTTGACACTAACAGGTTGATCATTACTATGCTGTCATAACACAGATTAAATCTCTAAGTTTACACATGATTTCATCAGGAAATCTTTCACCATCTTTTTTTTTTTGGTTTTGGTAGACACTGCCTATAAATTGCAAGCTTTCAGTCCTACATGCACAAAGCTGCTTCTTGAAGGTAGTCCTCTATTTCAAAATACACAACCTTTTTACTTCAAAAACAATTTAATAGCAATTCTACTCTATCATATGCATTTTACTAAAAGACCTTCACTTCTCTGACTTTTATGAGAATTTTGTAGTCACTTTGCAAACCAACTTAGACCACAATTCATGAGTCTCTGTATCTATAAAAAAAACAAGTTTATACAAGGGTTGGTTCTTTTTATTCCCAAGTATTTGAAAAAGTTAAGGAAAGTAATTTTTTCCATTTTTCTATTATCTAAACACAAAAGAAACAATCCATTCTTTCATCCAGTTGAAGAAAAATAACCATTTTACTTCCACAGCAAAGAAAGTTTATATTTTATACTATGAACTGTTTCAGATCTGCTTATAGTTTTCATTTATGTGATCATGCCATAAATGAAAATGTATGCTTCTATATAATGTTTTTAATCAAATAGCTATGTGAATTAAAATATTTAGTAAGTAGCATATTCTGGTACAGTTTGTTTTGGTTTTCTTTCATTTTGCAGCAGCCTTAACATAACATATATGAACTGCACTGCTTTTTGATGAAACTAAAATGGAAGGTGCTTTCCAACAGTGGTCTACTCATCCAAACATTCCCTGGAACCAGAGTAGAATTCACTCAAAGTATTACCTCTGAAGAAATACGGGCTGTGGCCACCAAGTCCTCAGCATCCACTGTTTTTCTTCTATTGGACCCATTCCCACTACAGATTACTTGAAATATATAGATGCAGCCAAAGCTCTCCCAGCCTAAATAAATTTTTAGTCCTTTGGTTGTAATATGTGATATATGACATGATCTCAATTTTTTTTTTACAATAATGAAAGCAGTTCTTACTCCAGCCAGGTTAATCTCATTAAAGGTTTATTCCATTGAAGTTAATTCCATTATATTCTTCCACTGTACAAGGGCTTCCTGTATTTGAGACTCCACGGTAAGCAAATTAATAACCATCTACTTACATTAACAGGGATTGCACAGAATAATTATGTTCCATATATAAATACTCAAAAACAGCTTAGAAGAAGTACAACTTTCTCATTTAAATAAAAAGTATTTTAATTAAGCGAGTGCAACCATAATGCATTATTATGGGAAAGCACTGCTCTAGAGCCAAGAGTTAAGAATCAGATAGGATAATGAAAGGTTGACAGCTCTTTAATTCTCTCTCTTAACTATTCATGCTACTCAACTGGTTGAGGTAGATTTGGAAAGCAGAATTCAGTCATCATGCTCCAGGGTTCTCTGAAGGCTCATCAGGCCTTCCACTAAGGAAGACAACTCCTAGAGCAGGACTCTCAAATAAAGTGGAACTCCACCTCTTTTGGCCACCATGGTAGGACAGCTTGCACCTTGAGGCCCACTGCTAATGGAGCTGGTTGTGTTCAGCTCTTGCATGAGACTGTAGCTTATTTTTACAGAATCAAACAGATCAACTATGCTTAAAAGAAACACAAATATATAGGAAAAGCCCTTTGAATCACAAGAACATGAACGCATCCCTCGGCTTTGTAACTGTTCCACTCAGCACCCTTCTGTGAATTGGTGCTGACACAGAAATACAGACCTGAATAAGGCCCTGAATGTTTATTCCTGCAGGTGCAAAACCTGCATGTGGTGAAACAACACTCATCATACACACCGTCATCACACGCTTTCTGTGATCCTGCAAGGTAAATACTCTTCAGCCACTGACTGAAGCTCAAAGTGAAACAAATCGTCTTGTAAGCAAAACCCCCTCTCCATGTTTCTCCCAACTAACCTTCCTGTCAAGTTTTCTTGGCATTCAGTTTTTCTCTTTTCACCCAGCTCTGTTCTCTCTTTCTAGGATGGCTGAGGTTTAGGATTTGATGTGATCCTAGACACAGTTTTGGAAAGTATCATATAGAAATAGCAATGTATAGCACGACATTCTGTCCAAAATCTGCAGCCTTCAACAGAGCTGACTCACAAGTCTGTCCCTGCACTGCCTCAAAGCCAGGATTTAAGGTTGTTTCTGAAGAACCCATTAAGGCTGTGATACACAAGAACACTTTTTCCAGAAAGGTATCAAGTCTTTAACTGAAAACATTGATAGACAAATATTTTATCTATTAGTGGATTTTCACTGGCATCCCATGTTACAATGACTCAGATGCTTCTTAATGCACTTATGCACCCATGGTAACTTTAGTCTGTTATTTACTATCACTCTTCTGATTACAAAAAGCTGTCATTTGTATTAATTTTGCTATTCCTTCATTCTGCCACTCACTATAGGAAACCAGTACTGCTAATTTTTTTTTTTAAGTTTTGGGAAAGTAGCTTTTTTTGAATCACCAAACATATATATCAGGGGTTGCTTACATTGAACAAAGTGTTCCTTTTTTATAAGCAACTAATACTTTGTCTTAAACTTCATTATGGCAGTCCAAAATTACTAGATTCCTGGACTAAGAAGTTATATTTCAATCATAATTTATAAGGTTCAGTATGTTCTAGAAAATTAAAATAAAACATCTATATTTTAGAAATTAACATTATGTTAATACAACCTGCATGAGATCTTTAGAATAAGACTAATGTACTGAAGAATTTCAGTCTGAGACACTTCTTCCCTGATATCACATTAAAAACTTAACCAGTAAATAATTTTTTTCCATTTTTAAGATTTTTTTTTAAATTTACTTAGAGTTGAAAAGTAATTACATATCATCTTTTTCTTTGCTCTCTTCTCCTTCTAATGCTATTTAAGTTTTTCTCACCTTTCCCAACAGATTAAGTTTACCCAAGTACAAAGTCACACTTTCATAATTAATAATTATCCTATTTCATAATCTCTATCAGTTATCAATTCTGGGTGACAGCATCCAGACTGTAAGAACACATGGATAGAGTTTGTGAAGTACCATTCTTAAATACATTCCAAACCCTTACAATACAAGGTATTGTTTACATCTATCTGCAGATATTTTCAGTGAAAAAAAAAAATTCCAGTACTTCCTCCAGTGGAAGCAAACTCCAAGAAGGTATCTGGAAATCTGAGATTTGCCAAATCAGAATGGTTACATTAATGATCCCATTAATGCCTCTGCACCACACAAAGTAAGATCTCCTCAGTATCAAAGAGGAATCAAGTCACATGAACACAAGTTCTGCAGTTGTGTGATATCACCACAGGTGCATGTGAATTACACCTGGGCCAATTTTCATGTGCTTTCATAATTCAGTCACGTAATTCCAGTTTCTGCAACAAGTCTTCTGATTTCAGTATCAAAACTAAAAAGATTTAGTATTTATTTCAAAACTCTAGGCTTTACAGTTACTTAAACATACATCCTGATGTATTCACAAATAAATTTAAAACTTTTTTAGCTCTAGAACAAATAAGGTTTCAAAATGTGGGAATTAAAATAAGGTCACCTCCAATCTTGACATTTTCTTTTCTTTAAACCTGAGTTTGTAAGGCCTCCCCCTACCATCCTGAATGTTTTGAGTTGCTGGAAACAATGACTGAGTAGTCTTTAACATTATTTAAGAGACTTGAAGCGCAAGAAGAAACCAGAAAACAACCTTTCAAAGCTTTGTCTCCTCTACAGGCAACTCAAATCTTCCCTATTAGTAGGCTTGTCTGAAGTCTTCTCTGCATCCCTTAACAGTCTGTGTATAATTTAGGAAGGAAAGGCCAAAGGAATAACTTTCTATGATGATTGTTACAGGAGTCCTTATTTACTAAAACTGTAAGACTTTCCACTTTTTTCAGTTCCCTGGATTCAACCTGTAAACTTTGTAGACTGAGGAGGAAATTTAAACATAAGAAAGACAAATTCTCTACTTAAACACACCTTAAGATGCAAAAACAAGGCTACTACAGTTCTTTTTCCAAAATATCAGTTAAAATACAAAAAAAACCCAGAGGAAATTTCTTGAATATTATGTTGATTATCTATCATACATTCCTGGCAATGTCAAAAAAATTAAGAATATATAAGGTCTAGCTAGAAAAAATACCAAAAATAGTGTCTTAAGCATGTTTTAATTTTTTATTTACATTTTTGAGGAACACCAAGAAAAGTCTCTTATGGCACATATCAGGGTACTTTCCTTGTAACAAGTCTCCATTTTGGTTAGACATGAACATGATCATCTCACAGTACAAACAAAATTCTACCCTTCAGAAAAAATTGGTGTGACACCATGGTGTTCCTAAGTATTCCTCTGTGTACATGCACACACTTCTGCAAATCTCATTTATCATCCACACATCAGGCAAAATACACTGAAAATTTATTACATTGCCTAAGGGAAATAAAACACATTATCTCATTATTCAAGTGTTCAGATTTAATTTCCTTTCAGTTTTTAAGTTTACATTAAGTTTATATATTTCATTTAAACTTCCATTTAAACAGTAAATAATTAGCTCTTCATAAAAATGGCAAGAGAGTATCTCCTGTGCTCTTTGCATCACACTGTTTTTGTAGTTTTCAAACTTTCAGCTGGGAGTGCTTAATACATCTTCCTATTTGTTTTTGCAGAGCTATACTGCTCAATAGTTTGGTAACATAAGGTTTGACTGCTGGATGTTCCAATGAAATCATTTAGATGTTATGAAATGTCAGACATTGCCTCTCCTCTGCCTTCCTTAAAAAAAAAAAAACCAAAACCAACCAAACAAAAAAAAGACATTTCTGGAATGTACTTACATTGTTTGGTGCAAGTAAACAAAGCACTGCATAAAACTGCCCTTCCAAATACATGGCTAACTAGTTATAATAAAAGCTTCTCCAGATGTGTAAAATGTGCTACAGCTTGGTTTCCTACATTTCTTTTACCTGTATCTCTAACATTGTTCCTAAAATTACCTATACTCAAATGTTTTCTGTTAAATTCAACATGAGTCTTTGAACACTGTACAGAGGAGTTTAGCATAAAAACATTTCAGAAAGAACAGCATTTTAGAAATTAGCATTGTCATCATTATGAATCAGGATGTATTGTAAAAGCATATAATTGATTTCCTTTAAAGTATTAAAGACAACAATAAAAAGCCACACAAACTTTGGAATCTTGTTCTCAACAGCAACAGTTATTGTTAACATCTGCTCTAAACATGAGCTAGAATATAAACCTTAATAACGTGGATGAAAATTCCAAGATCCGATACGACTTTACAGAAAAAAACCGGATTTGTATGAAATGTTCCAGGTCTCTTATGGAGCCAAAGGCAATTTTTAGCTTGGTTACATTTGAAAAGGAATCCCTGCAGCCTTGGCCAGCTCCACTCCTCTCTCTATCAAGTTGCATTAAAACAAACAAGCACAAAAAAAGGCAGAGTGCCACATTAGTGCCATCCTCTGCCTGGTTCTCTGTAGCTGCTGGCTGCTCACTGAGCACATGGATAACCTGACACCAGCTCCAAGCATCCCTGCTCCAGATGGCTGCCAGGGGACATAAGAGTGATAAGGGACACTGGCAAACCCCAAACACTGTGGGACCAGTTAACACAGAGGATGTGAAGAGGCATCACAGGTCACTCCAGTATTGGTACAGTTCTAAATCTTCATCTAATGAAAGTAAGCAACCTCCTTAAAAAGGAGACTGAAAGCTGAAATGCCTTCCAAGAAAGTTACTTGTGCATGAATTGGAGAAATAAGGTAGGTGGTCTTCTACTCTTCCCCAGCCAAAGGAACAGAGGAACAAGATCAGTCTTTTCCTTCACTTGGGTTCAGTGGTTTCACTGCTGCAGTTTATCACTAGCTAATACTCATTGTGCTGAACAAAGACCAATCAGCCAGTAAAGGGAAAACTGCCAGAAAGCAAACATACAGGCAGGGTACCAAACTAACGACTGCACTACAACCACAGCTTCAGCAACACACAAACTGAGATAATGGGATTCACCTGCTCCTTCTAGGGAAGGAAGTTCTCTGCCTGTGCTTCCAGATCAGCCCACACCAACCAACCACTTCATTTACTGACAAATGTCCATTATTTTATAATGTCTTTGTGAAGTAAAATCATCTGCCTTGATAGGGAGTTACAAATCCAGCCTTCCTAATAAAAAAAGCTCCTATCTGAGATAACAGTAACAGGCAGACCCAACTGTGTAAGACAGCCATCAAAATCCAGACTGCACCTACCCCACAGCTCCTTGAGCAGTGACTGCTCCCCTGGACTGTGAAGGGGAAAACCACTCCTATCCTATCCTGTTCTATCCTGTCCTGACCTGTCCTATCCTATCCCTATCCTATCCCATCCCTACCCTGTCCCATCCCCTACCCCCAATAAAGCAAGTCTTAGTTTGTGAAACATGTTACAGAGTGACCACTGAGCATATGGACTTCTGATAGGTGACTCAGAGCACCAGGGAGCCCCAACACTTGCAGATCAGAAAAACTAGAAGCAACTCATTATTTAGCTGGCTCTTAGTAAGGACCACCACGACTACCCAAGTAAAAGCTCACCTAAACAGCTTCTGGTACAAACAACATCATATTGACTTCAGCTTGGTTTGTGTTCTCAAGCTGTAGATAAAGACTTCAAATTTGTCAGTCATTCACCTGAAACAATTTACTGCTTCTTCTGAACTGTTACCTTCAATTACATCAGTGTGGCTTCACAGTCAGTGAAACAGACTGGTGTCCTAAAAATACCAGACAGGCTGTAATGGCTTCTGAAACATCATGTCTTATCACACCAATGAAATTCAAGAACAAATGCAGAAATACAGTACTTAAAATCTTACCTACATACTTAAAGTCTTCTACAAGAACAGACTGCTTCCTGCACTCAAAATGCCCCTCTAGAGAAAGATCTCACATCAAAAACAGGAAGGCAAAGGATCCCACTCTAGTTTCTGTCTGAAGAGGTGATAATCTATTGGCTCATCCACAAGACAAATTTCAGATTTTCCAGAAATTAAGTTGATATTTTGGAACACAGAATGTACTAAAATACTTGTTTTACATAACCACAGAGAGATTATTTTCCCATTACATCACTCCCAAAAGGTCACTGTAATGATACTTCATTAACAAAGGTTCAACTAAAAGGCCTCCTAGAAGTTAGCTTTTTTCTTCTTAGATGAGATTTTGATACCCAAGTAAACCCAGTAAGTAACAACTCAAAGTTGAAATATTAAGCCTTTTTTTACTGTATAATATTAAATTAAATTAACAAATTAAATTATGCTAATATACAGAATGCTAATACAGTTTCTCAGTCTTAGTCTTCTGAGATTATATCAGTAAAATAGAAAGTCAAAAGAAAAATTAGCCAGAACAAATTTTAATATATTTGGACTTTATGAAATAAAACATAACATGGATCTACTTCTATATAGACACTTTGCCTTGGGGGCTTTTGTTGGGTTTTTATATATTTATGCATACACAGAGGTTATAATATAAAAAATTGGCTTGAAAATCTGAATCTAGTAACAGAGAAATAAAATTTCACCTTTTTAGATTAGAAGTTGAAGAAATCTGCACTTTTCCAAGAGTTTTAGACCTCCACAAATTATTACAAGCGACAAGATTCTTCTTGTATGGTTGTTTGGTACTTAGCAGATAAAAAGTTATATATATCTCTATCTCTATTCAAGTACCTGGACTATCACTGTGACTGCAAGGACTTGCCACACTTGCTCTCCCCTTCACATCTTTGCTACAACTGCTCTCCCCTGGAGTAGTTAAATACAGGTTAAGAGTTTTGTGCTTCTCCTGTCTTCAGTTTTATCTTCTGCTCTCCATAAACTTCAACCTGCTCTCTTCCAGTCTTTGAGGAAGAACAACTTTTCTTTATATCCCATTCTGATAGAGCGTTAAAAAACCCAAAAACTAAACAAGGCCCTATTAAACTTTTAAAGCTATTAGTTTAACCCTCTACTTTTTAAGGATGTGAATTAACTTCCCTTTTTTTTTTCTTTTTTTTTACTATATCCAGCAATTAGTTTATTACAGCAAAGACAACAGTTCTGCATCATTAACACTCCAAATATTTGCTGTTCCCTACTGCCTTGAATTTATTACTACATACAAGTATTGTTCATTTAAATCCCTTGGAACCTCGATTGTTTCCAGGTACACAGGTAGATCAAGCTAAGTGGAGTGGGGAAAAGCTTTGAACAGTCTGTCTGAGACCAGAAGAGGCTTCTATAGCAGAACTCCATACCCAGACCAACTGAGCAGCAATCCATCTCCTCAAGGAGTTCAGCAATTGCTCTGACAAAAGAATAAAAAACAATCTGTTCAACCAGTCCCTTCCAAAAGCATCAAAAGCTCAGTTTTGTTGTTTCATCCAAAGATGAAGCGATGCCACACAGCCACAGAAAACTGCACTATGAACAGAGAAAGCTTTATGCCAAAAAGCATTTGAATTTATTTTATTAAAATATTTACAAAATAAGGAACTTAATCCAGAACTTGAAGAAATGAAAGATGGAAAAGGAAGTAGGAAGAAGGAGAGAGTGGCGATAGGAAAGGTATGCCCTGTGCAAGTTATGAGATCCCTCCACAGAGTTAATACACTGTTTTTATATTCAAGAGAAAGGGTATTGATAAGACACATCTCAACAAAAGTTAGGATTTGCATCTAAAGACAACTTCTCGCAATAACTTCAGGAAGTATTAGTATTTTGCCTCGGTTTCAGACTGAAAAATCATGCAAAGATTTAACAATTTTCATAAACCAGACTGATAAGACCCCCAATTCTGACAGCCAAGTAACTGGCTCAACAAGTGTCATCCCACAGATCATCTCATATCTTCCCCTTTTACCAAAGGGGGAAAAAAAAACCCAACAGAAATCTGTAAGATATCATGCTTAACTTAATCTGTTCAGGCAACAGGGGAAAACTAATAATCCAAAAAAACCCCTCTCTCTTAAGACAGAGGAAAATATAACACAGTGATTGTATTTCACCTACTGGTAAAATACTGGGATCTGAAGAAGAAAAGCATTTTGGTTGAACAACAAAGCAACCCCTCCAGCAATACAGAAAAGCTGGTCTCACCTCATTACTGGAACCAACTCTACATTTAGACACAAGGTAGCTCTACTGTCTCTCCCTTTCAAACAGTATTTAGATTAAAAGCCAGTAACATTACATACTCAAATCCTCCAAGTTATTAAATTCTGAGAGTGCCTGCAGACCTTCACATTATCCCCCTATCATAACACAGTCTCTAACTATATGATCATTGTTTTAACTTTCTTGAGAGGAAACTGCATTACATTGTTTTCTTATCATTAATCAGTGATCATAAATCACCATGTCTTACTCATTTGACTAACCCGGAATACTCAGTTTTGAGTTTCCCTTACTAAAGTTTTAATTAAATTAAACAAAATTAAGTTATTCATAAATATTCAAAATTGCTTCAATGAGATGATGGAGTGGTGTAACTTCCATTTTACAGAGAGAGACAAAAAGTTAACAACCTAAAGTTCTCCTTCCCTCTAGCAGAGACTTGCTTGTGCTCCTTTCTCTCTAGCTTTCCTTCCCAAAATACAGAATACTCCATTTTGTATTTCAGAGTTTCATACAATAGGTACCAGCGATGGCAAACATCAACATGGCAAAACACACAAACAAACATGCACTTTTCCATATAGGAAACTCCTGCGTGGATAACATGTTACAGGTCAATATTGAAACAGCTAAGAAATCTGGGGAAAAGAAAGACATCATGCAATCACTAATTCAGATGGAACACCCGAAGTACTCAGCTGGCCAAGAGAGCAAATGATGCTCTATCTGTATGCAAACAGGAGGAACACTTTTCCTTTCCAAACACAAGCAAAAACAGAAAATGAGAGCAAATTTATCGAGAATGCTTGAGACATTGATGGGATCACAAAAAGTAGTATTGCCAGATGAAGGTTTGCACTGTGGTTGTCAAATGTGAGCTATTAAACTCAATCTTCTTTGACAATGGAAACAGATGAAAGTATTGGCTTTTGCAGGAAAAAAAAACCAGTCCCTTCCTTGCATTTCTGGTTCACAGCATTTTTCTGGCTCTGCCTACCTGAGTGGATCAGCTAAATTACTGCTTAAATACCTTGGAGAAGGAGAAAAGAAGGCTTACAAGCAATTGTAGGAATAAAGCAACTCAAACACAAATTTTTAGAACAAAGTATCATTTATATCCCATGTGCACATAACAAATGTCCCTTGTTTTAAAACTTACAACATCTGTTCTCTCCTTAGACTTTTTTTTTTTTTAGTTAGCTATAGATAATCTCATATAAATACATCTGGCCCCGGAGAAACCAGCTGCAATATGCAAATTTTACTGAATGAAAAGCATTTGAGGGATTATTTTCTAGCTGCCCCTTCCCAGAGTCCCACTCATTCCTTTCTCAAGATGGACTGAGCTCCACTTCCTCACGTGAGTAACTGAGACTTGATTCAAACACCACAACCAGGCATACATACATTGTACTTCCAAGGGTAAAGACTCAGGTGCAATCTAAACTTTAAAGCAGAGGCACTAAGACTTAAAGCCTTCAACTGTGCACCCTTCCTAGTTGTCAAATAGAATAATTGCTATAAAAAGTGAAGGTGCACATCTCTCCTGTCATCCTCCACATCCTACTTGAAAGCAAATATTCTTGCAAAACTATGTTCTGCAAATATATTTGCCAGTGTTGAATAAAACTCCAGAAACAAACTCCAGAAAACTACTGCAGTTAACATTAGAAAAAAACCCTCCAAACTATAAAATGCACCATTTAAATTCATTGTGTAAAATACTTTCTCATTCTGACAGAGTATTTTGAAGCCTGACTCATAGTTTGGATTACAGTATGTGAGGCAGGCAACTGGAAATGGAAAAGCTAATGTCTATCAGCCTAGATATTTTCTATATACCGTTTTTATTATTAGCACTTCAAAGGATCTGTGAATTAGAAATCAGCTGTCTCCAGATGTGCAGTGGGACACCAGTTACTCCAAAAACCTCACAAAATATGTCAGGAAATCCTAGAAAAAGTAAGCAGTACTTCCAAATTATTTAATGCAGTGTTAATGACTACGTTATTAGAGCTTGCAGAATGCTTTTTAAAATCACAAGTGATGATTTATAAATGCTCACACAAACACACTTATGGCAACACACACAAACTCTTCTTAGGAACTGCTTATTACATTGGTAGTGAGCATCTGTAATATGGCAGATTTTGTGCTATAGTATTTTATCACACCCGTCACAACAAAAAAAATTAATCTCTTTTTCTTCTGTTTCCCGAAACCAATCAGCAATCAGTTTAGTTAGCCAGTGCTACCAGAAGCCAGGCAGAACATTCTTTTCTGGATGAACAGTAGTGCTAGTACCCCTTCATATTTTGGCACGAGCTTGTTCATTAGTAGCTTGACATTAAAGCAGAAGAGCAGCTTTCTGCAATAATGACCTACTGTGTTATTTTTATATAAAGCATGTTTTGGACACTGAAGAAAAAAAAAAGATAATATTAAAACATATTAGAATTTTTCCTTATGATGCCTCAAAACATGTAGTAGAATGCATTAGATAAACAAATGTACACAGTCAAAGTATAACTAACTTCCTTGGGAATAGCCTTCTCTTTTGCAGATGCATTGAAGGCTTTGAGTCTTAGAAGGAAACACTCTGGAGAATGCTGAAGGTTAGTTTTGTTTTGTTTTCTCAGAATATTTGTTGCAGGCAATATAGGCTCTTGAGAAAAAATATGCTTTTCTGTTGGCCCTCATTTTCCCCAACAGACAATAGCTGCTACTGTCCAGAGTTTAAATGACCTTTGCCCTGCCCTCCTACTTTGTTTCCCTTAGGAATGCCATTCATCCTTTTGTAATACTTGCAACTCATTATTGCCTTACTTTTTTCCTGCCACTTTTGTTCTGGTCTTTAAAAGAGAACATATACACTGTTTCAGTCTCAGGGGAAAAAAAATTGAAAAGGAAGTCGTTAGGACCCGGGAGAATGTCCAGAGACAAATATTCATGTTGTACTTCAATGTAATCTGAGTTTTTACCCCTAAATTTACCAAAAGTAGTTAACTAGCTGTAGACAAAATTAATTGCCACATTAAACACAAAATTTAAGGATATTTCTATTTTTCCTCATCATCTATTCTCTCTCATTGCTCCCATGTCTTCATGAACATTTCACCATGCATTTGTAAGGGAAAAGAGGCTGCACCCCCACCCCTCTCAAACCAGTCTGTACGTGATCTTCGTATACTCACCCTTCCTTAGAAAACCTGAGCTTGTTTAGGAGAGACAAAATCCTTATCTGCACTAATAGTTTTCACAACATATCCTCACTGTTGCTACTGCTTCTTCTGATAGACAGACATGGAGGAACAAAGGCAGACTTCCTGCTTTTGTAACACACCTGTGCGGCTGAATATCAGAAGAGACTGAACTTCTTTTAATAACCACTCCTCACGTATACAGAGGTACAGTAGGTTTCTTTGAAAATTTCTTTGAAAAAGTACCTGAAAAGAATAATTTCAGCTTAGGAGTCTAAAGGATAAATGACTCAACTTCAACAACTATAAAAGAACGTCATTTTCACAGTCAGCAATAGAGATTAATAACATTTTCCTTGACCACAGTTCTTTGCCTAGGAGTACTAAAGATACTGGTAATAAAACACAAAATTATCCAAAGATTACGGGAAAGTGGCAGCTGCAAAAGTGCAAAATTTTGAACTACTTTAGAACTCCTACATATTGAAATATACTTTGGCAATCAAACCTAACTTTCAGAAATACATGAAGAGGGAATAAAAAGCTTAAAATAAGTGGATTGAATAATCCTTCAAAAAATAAGCATTACGTGGAAACATGGAAAAACTTACTGTTCAAAAATGATACAGAACATTATAACCAACACATTGACAATTTCGTTAATTCAATGAGATAGGCACAATTTAAACCATTGTGATAACAAAAAGGGTTTCTAGAGGATATGGTTGGGGCAACACTAAAATGATTCAAAATTACAACTATCTACTGTGAACCAGCAACCCTGCAGGAAAAACTATTTCTTCTCCTTTTCTTTTAATTCACCAGATTTTTTCTCCCCATGCTGGTGCTACACGCTAGCAAGAAAAATGAAGTCTTTGTTTCCAGTTTTGCCCTTATTTATAGTTCTGTGCCTCCCAGAGCTCACAGCCCCACGCAATGAAAACTGCCACTGGAAACGTTGAGACACCATGTCAAATCACACAAACATTACTTCCACATCACGCCCAGCTGCAGAAAACCAGAGCTCTCTCCTGTAAAAGGAGAGCTGAAATGTTGCACACTGTATTTCATTCTTTATGTTTTTTCTCTTCTGATTTTTTCAATCCCACTTAATGACCCAGCTGCCAGTCACCAGGCCAGTAACCAGTGAGAGGGTTTCACACAGCCGTGATAGCCAGTTCCTGCCTAACATCAGGATTTAAAATGGACCCCCCTGCAATCCATCCCTCAATTCAGAACATCTCCACTTTTGCAAACAAGTAAGTGCAAAGATGAGCCCAAATCATTTACTGCTTTGCCAACTGGCTCCTCGTTCCTCAGGCTGAAATCCTTGGCACTTCAGCAGAGATGCTCTTGTCTGCCTTCCAGCTGCCTGCTGCGATGAGCAGTATTTACCATCTTACTCTTCAATCAGAGGGCAACAAATAACAGCCTGAGTTAAAAGGGGACCAATTCCCATTCCGGGAGGAGTATTTCAACTACTGTCCTCAGGGAAAGAATTCAAACAGCCTCCCACGTACTCACCAAAACTCAACTTTAAGAGTAGCTTTAATCTTTTAGATGCAACACTGAAAATCTCCAGCCACTTCAGAGGGGAAGCAGTCAACAGCTCAACAGTGAGTGTCCTCTCCAGAGCCCAGACACAAACCTGCTCTGCCGTGAGTTTTCTTTCAGGAAAACTGTTCAGCATTTCAATGCTGGAACACAATAACGCGAGTCGCTCTATTTGGGGGCATGGTTCCATTTCAGATTAATAGGGGGAAAACATAATTTTACATTTTGCAATTACAGTCTTAAATTTCACATTCATACGTGATCATGCAGGATTAGATCTGCACAAACTTAGTGCTTAAAAAAAAAATATTATAAATTCATCTCTGTACAACTCAACATGTGAGGTAAATTATGCACCATCTATCAGACAAACAGCAATTCCAATCATATTTAGTGTGATTTAAACACTACTCAATTTTTCAACTGCATTAGCTACAGACAATTTTTACAGTTTTCTCATTAAAGCGTCCCATCTATTCTAACTACATATAATGAAAGGTTTCTGGCTAACACCAGATGACAAACGTGAACTAAAACTACAAGAATGCCTAATTAAAAAGAACTGGAAAATGATGAAATTAATTTCAGTTTGCCTTACTCTTTTACTAGAATAGGTACTTTTTAAAAGTAAAACACTGAAAAGAAGTAAAAATTAAATTTACTGTGTCAAAATATTTTACAATAACTAACAAATTGAAACTTGAAAAAATAATTAAAAAAGTCAACGTATTTTAGACCTTCTTGCTACAAGTCCCCAAAAGGTACCAAACAAGTCTGCCTTTAAAGGTCAGGATGATAGCATCATGCATATATGATCAATCACACACTTTTCCCATGTTTCAATAAAAATAAGAATTAATTTTGGAAAAAAAACCTCTAAATATTTAAATTTCTTAATTTAAAAGTGATATTTATCTTAAAAAATGTAGTCAAACGTAGCAATCATTGAAAAAGTTGTGCATTTTGGTTATTATGCGGGTTTATTTCAAGTAGCAAATCACTTTAAAAAACCACCCTCAGTTTTGAACAAAAAATTTTGGATGACACAGTTCATAGTTTACATTTGCTCTATCAAAATTTGCCTAAAGCAACCCAAAACAGGTTCTTCTATTCCTATTTTAGATAACTGTAGTAACTCATAACAGCATGATTTGCTAATAGACTTCAAACAAGTAGAGTAAAACCTCTGAATTTTAACAGTTGGGACTATTAGTAGCACCAGAACATAATGCTACTTCTCTGATCACTTGAACAAAATTTGACAGCGTGTTTAACATCACACTCTGAAATGATGCATACACACTGAATTTTAGTAAATATCATACTACAGAATTTTTACAACTAGTGTGGTAAGGTACACAACTGGTTAGTTCAGCTTTCTATTCCACAGGATAAGAGTTTCTACTCCTAAACTCCAGATTTCACTAACTAGCTGAAAGCAAAGCATTGAGCTCTGTGGGGATATCATGCTTATTAATGATCAATTCAAGGATAGTTAGACTTCAAAAGAAGCACCATGCTAAAGAGAAAAAACTCCTATTTGCGTACATGGTAGCAAACCAGTTAGAAGAAACCTATAAATATACAGCATGTCTTAGGAAACATTCATTGTAAAGTGAAATTCATACAATAAAATTTTTAAAAACATGAAGAAATTAAACAGAAGTTTGATTTTATTCTAATATGCATTATGACAGAAAAAAAAACTAATGTTGAAACTGTAGTTACTATACTTCACTCACAGCTCTGTAGTGATTCAGTATGTACTTCTCTAAGCTTTTATTGATGTCAGCAGAGTAAACTGAAACACACGTGTATCCAAGGTCTTAAAAACTGTATTATAAGATCATATAATGCAAGTAATTAAGGACTGCACGTGAAAAAAAGCTAAAGACAAGACTCTAAGCTAGTTTACTTACAGCTTTCTGAAGTGAATACTCAACTGCATATTACTAAAGCTGTAAACATACAGCTAGCATAAGCAAAAGACCATATTTCTGTTTACTGAATGCATAATAGAAGCCCTTAAACATTAATTTGAAAGAAAAAAATCACAAACACAGCATGCTATATAGGTAATCTAGTTTATGTTAAAAAAAAATCTGATTTATATTGCTATAATATACAGGGAGTTTGTAACCAGTTTTGCCAAGACTTGTCTATGTTCTTTTAATATTCTATTTGCCATTGGGAAATTTCTATTCATTCCATTTCATCAGCACAATGATTTCCATTTCAACAAGTGTGTAGATACAATCTTTAAAAACTCATTTATGAGTAAGCAACCTTAATTTCTTGTATTACAGAGTTCAAGAGCAACATATATAATTTTAAAAATACCACACAATATTCTAGTGTAAACGCCATCACTATGCAGTATTTCCATGTTTGAGATTTCTTATCATACCCACAAAGAAGATCTAAATGTGTTGGAAACCAAATGTTTTGTAAGTACACAAATTACACATGCTCATTTCATTAAAAAAGAGATATGCAGGGTTTTTGGAAAGACAAAAATGCAATAGAGAACAGACCTGCTCCGCTTACTACTCAAAAAAAAGAAATTTTAATCAAATTAGGCCTGAAAATACAGTTAGAAATATCATGTCCAAAAACCAGCTCTGTTTGCTACTACTAGCTAACTCACAGCAATGCAAGTCCACTACTGAAATCAGTAATCTGTAATTCCCATCAGAAACCACAGAACCACAGAATGCTTTGGGTTAGAAGAGACCTTCAAGATCATTTGCCTATGTACAACCCCTCTGCCATGGGCAGGGACACCTCTCACTGGACCAGGTTGCTCAAAGCCCCATCCCAACCTGTCCCTGAACACTTCCAGTGCTGGGTCATCTACAGCTTTTGTGGGCACCCTGTTCCAGCGCCGCACCACCCTCAGGGTAGAGAATTTGTTCCCAATATCTAACGTGAATTTATCCTCTTCCAGTTTGAAGCCATTTCCCCATGTCCAAACACTCCACATCCTTGTAAAAAGTCCCTCTCTAGCTCTCTTGTAGGTTCCCCTCAGGTACTGGAAGGTTGCTCTAAGGTCTCCCTGGAGCCATCTCTTCTTCAGACTGAACAACCATAATTCTCTCAGCTTGTCTTTACGAGAAAGGTCTTTCAGCCCTCTAATCACAAAAAAATAAATACCTGTTTGTGTAAAACAGTACTACTTTTAATCCTTGTTTAAGGTGTAGTAATTTTTTGCTAAGAGATTAGCATTAAATAAATAATATCTAATTTATTTAATAAATGAAAACTAATTTGCTTTGGCAAGCTTTCGGTGAATTACCACAACTGAGATATCTAGTTGCACAAGCTAGAGAAATGCATTATTTCTCTTTTAAGGTACATGGATGTTTCCTCATTCCAATATCTAAATGTAGCATACGATGATTTCTGACTCCCCTTAAACTTAGGTACAAAGTAAATAAGCAGTGAACAAAATTGTTTTTAAAAAGGAAAAAATATTATTAGATTAATTTCACAAATTAAGAACTAAAGACTAATTCAACCTCTCTGAAAGACATTACTACAGCATCTAAAATGTTATTGCTTCTATTTTCTACTCGACTTTCCTGCTGAAGATTATAGTCCATTTGGCAAGGACAATAGGAAAAAACCCCATGTGCCAGCTCATCAGCAGGCACAGTTCATAACCTGCCCATCAGCCTCAGCTGACTTTATCAGTAACCTTCAGCAGGAGACAGGAGTGATAACAGTTAAAATTGCTACAGATAAACCTCTCAAATATCATGATTCAGCTCACAAAGTGACGTGCCCAGTGTCATGTATTCAGCTTAAGAGCTGGAACTTAACAGTAGTTTACAGTCATAACCACAAGACAGCTTTCATTAAGGCACTTTATTACCAAGGGCAAAAAAATGACATTTCTGAATTCATCCTGGAAATTTCAGGTTTTTTCTGAGTGCTTCCAGTCCTTCCTTCTTTTCCATAATGTCCAACTCCACTCAAGCCCACAAAGAGTTAGAAAAACTCCACAGCTCATTGAGAATACTCTCTCTTGCAATATAGAAATCTTTCAAATTCGCATACTGTTATATTTTCATATGGCTGGGCTGGGGAGCAACCTTGACCACAGGAACCTGAACTGAAAAAATACTTCTAGATTTGGTCTAGAACACTGATACAAGCTCATCTCTTTCAGCAAATTTGGTTGGAGCTGATTCTTTTTACTCATCCTAGTTTGCTTTCTTTGCTTTCTTCTAAAAAGTATTAATTCAGCAGAGGTGCTTGCATATGTAACACTGGCTGAACACACAATACACCAATCAATATTTATGAGTGTATGAGTACAATGGGTACTAAATATAGTAGTATACTGATGGTGTTGCTGTGCCTCCATCTTCACCTACAGGCTGAAATGAAAACAACTTCCTAGTACAACCTATTATTGGTTATTACTGGCCTCAACTCCCCATCTGCTGGAAACAGGATCTCGATGGCAATCCAATCCACTGAATATATTCCAGAAAGTATTTTTGTGTCATAATATCATCTTTCTACTAAGGGCTCAGACTTCAATGGCAAGAAAAAAACACCAAGAAAAAATAGGAAAACTAATAAAATTTTATTTGTTGTCACTCCTCTCCATAAACATTTATATATATTTGCATCACCTCTTTTAAAAAGAAATATAACTTGCCATAAGTTTATCCACCAAGTGAATGACTATTAAGAAACTAAAAAATTCTTATTTGATAATAACTAATTTGCCTTTTTCCACAGTTGTTTACACAATGAAACTAATTTTCAGTATCTTCACCTCACTTATACACTTACAGAAAACAAGAAATACTAATTTTGCCACAATAGAAATTAGCACTTTATACTTTCCCACTACTACTAAAGTTATACATTTTTAAGAGCCGTGTTTAAATTATGTATTAACACTAAACAAAGACCTGGAATCCTGAAGGATCCAGTGGTTCTTTCCTTATTTATACCACTGAAGACTACAATTAAACCTATTTTACAGCCTTCTTCATCTACATATTAATTTATAAATAAGACCAGTCCATTCAAGATGAAGGCAGCAATTTCCCTTGTCAATCACTGCCACACTCGAAAATAATTTAGGGGCAGGAATTTACAAAATAATCTGTAAATCAGAAATATTGCTAAAGGAAGCAATTTCTACAGTAGCTTAGAATCCTAAGCTCTCCCTGTCTGACATATCAGGTTTTCATAAAAGAAAGATTTCTCCTCCACATCTGTCAATGAATATTTAATCTCACTACTGTCCAGTGAGGAGTTTTAAAAGGTTTATAGTAAAATAATCTTAAATCAAATTTGAGTATTGAAACTACAAATTCTTTTGGAATACAAACGCAATACTGAAAGCAAATATAAATTATCTTAAAAAAAAAAAAGTTGGTACAGGGCCTCAAAGTGCCACATGTCACTGACCTGTTCACTCACCCAGCATGCTGACACTCTTTCCCTTCTACCTTCTCTTTGAGTTAATGAAACAGACTGATCTTCACCTGAGAAATCCAGATTAATCTAAGTACCAACAGCCATTCACTGAAAATGTTTTCTTAAAATTGCCCTCTAAGGTCACCAAGATGCTCTTTATGAAGCAAGAAAAATAAAACAGCTCAAAATTTCAAACTCAAACAAAAAAAATTTTCTTACTGTGAGTCAAAACCTGCCTAACATACAAGTAATTTTGTAAACATTTAACCTACAATTACTATTCAGTCTACAGATGATCTTAAAGGCTTTTGTGCCTGATTAAAAACTTCACTTTTTACTTACTTCATATCTATTTCAATTCTATTATATCATAATTTTAGCATACTGCCACCAGTGGCACTTAAAATGGTCACCATATTGAGCATTTAAAGCAATTTCACCTTTGAGAAATTAAGGAGAAAAAACCATCCTTCATGCTGATTTGGAGGCATCTGTTATAAAGTAATACCAAATGTAGCTGATCTTCTTGAATCAGAGATGCATATTGCTCTAAGTAGCTGCTTTACTAGCTGCTTTACTCCCTCTTCATTTTCTACTGACCTTCTGCAATTGACTCAAATAACTATTTTTCCTTTTTCTGGCATGGCCTACACGAGAGTAGAAACCAAGTACAGCTCTTCAGCCTGTAGCTGTGTGCAAAGTGCCTACTTCCCACAAACAAGGGCTGAAGAGTCTACAGCCCCACACTCTGAGAATAAAAGGCCTATGTATTTTTGGAGGTACTCAAGACACTGAAATACTGGGTAGGGGGGTTTTGCTGTTGTTATTTTAATTTACTGTCCTATTTTAAGGGGAGTTTTTTGTTTGTGAAGAAAAAACAACTTTTGAAGGAATCCTCAAAGTAACCATGTCGCTGTAGAGAGGATTTCATACTGTGAATACAAATTAACCAGTCTTCTTCAGCTGTGAAGAGGCAGGATTTCAGACACTTACTATTTTTCAGAGGTACCTGTGCACTGCCTGAAGTGGATCCCTGAGAGAAAAAATTTGATGTTGCCTAACCAACGGTAAGAACAGGTTTGTGCAGAAGAGTATTACAGGATACATACACTTCCTGCTGCAAAAAAATATGCCTAAAATTAGTTTCTGAAAGTAGCATTTAAATTAAGATCTCTCACAAAAAATTGTCATGGAGAGCACACTGAATTTCAACAAGAGCAAGTGTGAGGTGAGGATTCCATTAATAAACCTTAACATTAAATCTGCTATGATTAAGTCTACACTCACAAAGGCTACTGCTTATGAAGAGATCTTTCTCATCTCAGCAACACATTAGCTCAAGAGATAGATGAACAGCTTATTTTTACTGTTAAAACGCTGGGGGCTAAATTTAGTTTTTGACAGTGAGAGCAGCTCTGATGTGCCTTGGTGGCACATTTCATTGCAATGTTATCCTTACAAACTGGAAAATCCAAACACTGCAAGCACGCACAGGAAAATGCTGGTGGATATGCTTAGCATTTAGACAGTCTTGTCTATTCAAGGACGATTCACTTCAGAGAAGCTTTCAGCACAATGTCACTTGGAGTAAGAATTTCTCCTAATTTTGCCAGCCTCGGACTGAGCAACATCCAAAGCAGAGTAGTGATGTAAGCTAGACTCCAGGGTTCTGGGTTCCACCCCCAGCCAAGAACAGGCTGGGCCATACACTGGTAATGGCCTTGGCAGGGCTCTCCTCTGCTTCCAGCACTGCCAACACTAATGAAACAAAACCAGACGCAAGAGGTTCCTTAGAAACTTGGTGTTAATGCTGCCTGGCTGGACTATCTCTAATGCTTGTACTAATTAGCCCTGAGTAGATGAGAGCAGAGAGTGCCAAGCCAGGCCAGCAGTCCTTTCTGTGCACTGCCGAGTGACTGCATTTCCAAACTCAGAACTGTGTTAAATGGTTCACACCAACAGAAACTGCAACGAAGTCACGAGTTTAAAAACCATTATACCTACATTAAGACAATCATCACTGATGCACCCTGATTACAAGAGATTAAAAATACATAAACTCAAGCAATAAATAAAAAATAATCAAGTGATAAATAAAAAATTAGAAGGCAAGCAGTAAAACACACCCATGAAAACCCTAGTTTTCCATTTTATTTCAAGTATTGCACAGCGTAAATGGAGAATGTGCAAAGGGAACAAAGGGATGGTTTTGACACACCAGTAGTTCAGCCTTATAGAGCCAACATTTTATATGGCCCATTACAGGCCCTTTTATTCCCTCATCTGCATGCATCAGGTAGAACAGTTATTCTTCATCTAGAGCCCTGATGAGTATGTACTTGTACTTCTCAATGACACTATGTTTGTAGAGCCTCAGTTGTTCTCTCTCCTTGGAGGTAGAAGACAGGTTCTATTTTACTTTTTCAAATAAGAAATGAAGCAATATTATACTGCTCACTGATGCTTCTCAAATACAGATTTTCTGCTAAGCTTTCAAACACTTTGTGCAGTAACATAAAGCACACAAAATTTAATCTTTTTTTTTTCTTTTTCTACCACCTAGAAAGAACATACCTGAATAGGAAAAAGGCTAGACACAGCGTGCAAGGTCATATGAAAAACTGAATTCCACACACATCTCAATGTACTTTCATATTAGCATTTTTAAGGGAATAACAGTAAACTAAAAGTACTGGTTTTGTTATTTCTTCCTTCAAATTCAATAGCAGTCATATATTTGCCACAGGGTCACAGAGAGACAGGGTACCTGAGACATCATATCCAAAGTTATGTAGGCTTCTAATGCTGCCATTTTAAAAGCAATTTAACTTGTAAAAAAACTCCTTATTTTATGATTTGCCAAATATTAGTTTATTTCAAAACAATAATGTTCCAACATCTGAAAGCTTATCCCAAGAGATACTATTTTCTCATTAAAAACAGAAGTCAGAAACAATTTTCTCCTAAATTAATCTCACCTTTATATGAGAGAAATGAGAAGAGAAATACCACAGCTAAGCCAACACAAATAATAAATGTTATGTTCTCCATCTGATAGTCAAAAAAGTAGAGGAAAACCACACTTTGAGTCATGTTTAATTAAGTGTTTTCTAGACAAAATATGCAATCAGAATTATTTTCTCTCATCAAATTATTCACTGTGGATATAACCAAGGAGATTAAGAAAAAAAAGAAACAAGGTCCTATTTCCATAAAAAGCATCATTCATACCTGCAGTACATGATCCAACACAGCATGAGATCTAACCACCAAACCACAGACGTCTTGGCATGGATTTCCCCTAACCTCTGCTGGAGCACTGCAAGTGATGACAAAACAATTCTCTGGCTCAATGACCCCAGCACTTGCCTGGGATGTGAACAGTTGGGTTTTAATCCTTTTTCCAGTGAATATTTTATTTTCACAGAGTGGAACAACTTCAGTTGTTCCCCCTTAGAAAGAGGGCCAAAAGCCTACATGATTAAGCCACTACAATCACTGGTACCAATCTTCACAGCACATTAAATACTGAACCAAAGGCTGACTTACCTTAATTAAGGTGATTCACTTAAGGCAGATTTAATGCACACTGACAAAATGACAAAACAGAGAAAACATGGGGCTTCTATATCGGGTACAATTTTTTTCAATGCTTTTTGAAAACATGGCATGCAAAGAAACAAAAATCAGAGAGGTAATGTACAAAATATCTGTTAACCCTCAATCTAAACAGCCAGCCAGCATTCCTAGGTCCTTGCTGACTCACCTTCCTTAGAAAGACAAAATGAAATTCAAAATATTATTTACCAAGAAGACTAATAAAATAATGATTTTATTCAAAACTAACACGATTAAGAAACAGCACCCTTGGCAATTTGTTGGTGCTGTCAGAAAATACTGTGCTCCCTAGAGGGTCGTCTGTTGCCTTGACTGTTCATGCAAAGCTCTGATACATTTCTTCCTTCTTGTTAACGCTCTCTCAAAAATCCCATTTTTCTTCAGGCACACACCAGTGACCCAGCTCTGCTATTTATGGTCAGTTTTATCAGTCTTCATAGAGTAGTCTTCCCTGTTCCAGACTTACTCTGCTGATCAGTACCTTTAGCAGCAGCTTTATTGCTTCAGCTACCAAAGGAACACTAAGACCAGTGGGCCTCTAATGAAGGGTATCCACTGCACTTACTGATTTTTACCAGATCTGCTTTTATGGAAGCCATTAACACTCCTCTGTATTCCAACAGAATATTTTCCAATGTATATTTCAACAGCAAAGTTCAAAACTGCAGTTTTATTTCTATAGCTACAAGATCCTGGAAAACATAAACATAGTGAGTGTTCATGTAAGACCACTTTGGACAGATTTCATCCATTAAATTTTATACACTGAACAGATGAAAGAAATATGCAAAAAAGTATTGTTTCAAAACACAGGACAAATCAAATGCTATTTCATCCACCAAGTACCACTACTAAGACATTCAAATTCTTTATCCTATAAAAATCAACTACCTTCTCCAAAACCAAAGCACACTTTGGCATCTAATGGTATTCAGGCTAAATTTCAATAATTGGAATCCACACCAAAACCAGAGCTCTGTGGTACTGACAAAGCCCCAACAATTTGGTGCCAAGTTTGGTCTTCTTCTTCAAAAGCAAAAGGTCTTCCTTAAGTTAAAAAAGCCGCCCTTCCACAAAAATTTCATTGCCTCTACCTCTTTTCCAAAACCAAAACATGCAGAAAGAAAATGAATCTCAGTTTTTAAATATATGCATTCAAGTCTAGTAAACTAGTGCATAACTTGATTTTGATTTATATGAAATCTTAACAATTCTTACTAATGTTCTAGCTTTGAGCACCAGAGGTACTTGACTTCCCAAGAATTAGCTGCTGTTCCCAGGAAGATGTGAGGTGCAAACCTTAGGGTGCAAACAGCAGTAGACAGAAGAGAGAGCATGATGATTTCCTTACCAAAACTGCAGCCAGTGTGCAGCTCTGAGGGTAAGTTATCTGTTTGAGCACAAAGAGGATTTCTCCAACATCACAAGGTATCTTATGCAAACAAAACTTACTAATTTCTGAAAGCAATAACTTTAAGGTTTGCTTGAAACACACAATGTGGAACACTGGAATACTTTGTTTTCCACTTAAAACAGGTGAGACAGTGCTGTGGTCACTCCATACAGGGCTTTTAAAGCTGTAAGACTTGTAGCCTAACTACCATGACCAAGTTACTGTGTGGTTTGATTTGGATAAATTACCTTGAACTTTAATCTGGCTATGTGCAACTGGTTAACGCTCTGATACCTCTTTTCCAAAACCAAAACATGCATAGTAGCATGTAGATGTATCTAAGTGAAGCAGCACTGAAATCCCTTATAAGAAAACAAAAAATTTCATACATTCAGAGATTTCTTCCAAGGATTGTACCTCTGAATATTTTAAGTCCATATCTTCCATGACTGCAAGTACAAAACTATCTCTAAAATAATTTCATTTCTTTTTTAACCATTTCTAATATAAGCTCTTACTTGTGAGCTGAGCAGTACACTACAGACAAAAATATACACCCACCTAGGCAACCACAGCCTACAAACCCCAAGAAAATGGGCACAAACTTCATCAACCAATCTATCTCAGTAACTGATGTAACTCCCAACAACACTAAAAAATAAGGAACTGTGTGGTAGAGCCTAACTGCAGATATTTCAAAATCTCTAAAAGGGATAAGGATGCCATATTACATAAAGTTTTACTCAGAGAATATTTTAAAAATGGCACTTTTTATGTAAAATTCTGATTGCTGCAGGGAAAAAAAAGGAACAGACACTTCCTGACAGTTGAGCTGGTTTAACTCATACTCCCATCTTCCCTGGATTCTTTTCGTGCAAATTCAGAAAATTTGAAATAAGTTTTATACTTCAAAAAAGTCTCCCTATCAAACACTAAACATGCAATTATGAATATTCCTTATTTAACTGTTTAAGTCATAGTATTTAATATTTTATTTTTAAATAGAAAAACCCACACCACCTGTGTATGGACTGCAGAGGAGAATTGGTATCTCTTCTGTGCCATTTAAAACAAATTCTAATGTTTTTCATGCTGTTCCATTAAATGGCTGGGTGATAGAAACCAAATAGGAAAGCATAAATGACATCAGTTCCCTGTTGCAAGCAACACAATTCTGAATTGAATATATGAAGTATGATTTCCTGAAAAAAAGAGCATAACTCCACAACAGGAGCTGAAGTCAGAAACAAGTTTCCCTTGACCTTTATGTTTCTTTCTGGATTCAGGGGTTCAGTACAACAAGATAGAATAACTAGTGGGCCATTTCTGGAAATGGGTTCCTAAAGTAGTTGAAAATTTCAATGAATGTTTTATCTCTGCACTGAAAAAACAATTCCCTTATTAGTTAAAGTAAACAAAATCCCCCTTACAGAACAGAACCAATACCTTTTGAAACCGTAGTTCTGGAAAGATAGCTCTTTTAATGGTACTACAGAAAGGTAAGCTGCTCCAACAGATTGACAAGATACTGAAAATATTCCATTGTTTTTCTTGGAGAACATGTACCATAAAATCCATTCTTCTTATCATCATGACTGAATTGAAAAGAAAAGATTGCGACCACATTCTGTAATGCTAGCATGATGTTTAAATCCTTATTTTCAGACTGAGGAAACATGGAAGCAAGATGAAAGAAAATGTCACCAAATCAAAACAGATTGTTTATTTTTTCTTCCTTCTTTGAGAATCTTTTTCAATTTCCCAGCAATTCTTAGGACACTAGCCCCACTTTTCCTATCTTTTTTTTGAGTTAATTGAAAAAAATATTAGAATTTGTAGCTCCATTGGTTCTCTAAGAGCAATGAGAATACATTATTAGTAATAAAACAGACATTTTTCAGAATCCTGTGAAGAATCTCAAAGTGCTTGAGAGACATGCCAGAAGTAATCCTCAAAGTACTGAAAGGAAGTTCTTCGACCATTTTCGAACTGTCCTAGTCTAAATGTCACATAATACATGGCACACTATTACAAAATAAACAATGAAAAATAAAGCACACAGCATCCAAATACACACATACTGAAGGAAACGAGACGGCTTCTGAGTCAACACACTTAAATTCCTTTCTCACCTCTTGTCTAGCCAACACCTCCATAGCAACTTTTCTATTTCGGTGCTCTCCAAAACATTCCTCAAACATCAAGTTACCCCTTCAACTTGCTCCTGCAGCACCTCCCCCTCATCAAGTCTCTAATTCAATTCCAGTGAGCCAAGAGTCACTTGCTTGATCTCATTTCCTCTGTAGTATTTTATCTAATTGGTCCATTGCTATGTTCCAAGCCTACCACCACAGTTTGTTCTCTTTCAGCACCACTGTCCCTCTTTTACTACTTGGGTAAAGGATCTTGGATTTGGGTCTTTATCACCCACCAGTACTGAAATTTCTCTGCTTTTCAGCCATCTCCTCCCAGAGGCCTTCTCCCACTCTTTGAATGAGATAAGTGATTGCTTTCATGCCTCAAGGCTAGCTGTGTGCTCAACTCTTCTGCCACCCTCTCCAAGCACAGGGTCACCCTTTCCATCTCCTGGACCTGCTTTGAATCCTACAGTGGAACAACTTCCCCAGGGAAGTGGTAGAATCACCATCCCTGGAACTGTTCAAAAAAAAAGCAGATGTGGCACTTCATTATATGGTTTAGTGGTCATAATGATCTTCACTCAAAAGTCTGACTTGATGATCTTGGAGGACTTTCCCAACACCAATGATTCTATGATCCACTTCCTCTGTTATTACTCCGGTGCTGTGTGAACATGTCTGGCAGGAATCCTCCTGTTAGGCTGAATTCTTCCACTTCATATGGCTTTTTTTTTAATCCCTCCAACTCTACTAGCTCAGGAGCTAGGCCCAGGAGACCAACACAGCTTAAGCTCAGCAGGGTTAGAAGAGCCAAAACTGAACAGAAGCAATATACAGACTGCAGTGATGGCCAAGGCCACATTATCAGGATAATGTTATTTGTGGTCTTTAATTTCCAGTCCATAGACTCCTAAATGCCTGAAAGATTTGCAAAAGTGAAACAATCATGAGAAGATTTTAATCTGTATATGCACAACAGCAAGGAAACAAACTGTTATTTTTATCTACTTTATTCTATATTTAAAATTTAACCTAATTTTATTGGGTTGCAAATCAGGAATTAATGCATTTTGAAAAAAAAAAGAAATCCTTTATTCACTCTTCCTCTCCCCCAAAACCTGATAGCCATTTCAACTTTTTTCTCAGGTTGTAAGTACTAGTGGTAGTGCATCTAGTGATGGAAATTCAGACCAACATTTCTCAACTTTAAGATCTGTCTTCTGAAAGATTATCTATCCATCTGCTTATTGACTATCCCTCCCCTGCTTAGTCCCAAGACCTAAGAGGATTACAGAACCTGGTGGCAAGGCTGAAGGCTTGTTAACTTCATAAGGCTGTGGATTTAAAACTGTGTTAAATTAAACAGGTTTTGAAAACAGCTTAAGCATGCTAGTGTGGATAAGATTTAAGGGTCTCCTCTCTATCTAGCTCATGAGAAAGACCACGTGAGATAGAAGGGCACTGGCAAACATGAATAAGTGAAGGTCCATAAGAAAGATATTTTTTTTTTAGCAAGCTCCCAGCTTCAGAAGAAAAGCTTTTTTGCTACTCAGGGGCACGTTACCACACTGCAGTGAACTCAAATTTACTGGATTTGTTTAAAATAAGCTTCTAGAACAGCTATGCCCTATATATGCCAACTCAGATTGCCATCTGATTATCTCTGACTATTTTTCATTTTAACACTTTTTAAAGTCATAAGTGTTTCATTCTTACCCAATTTTTTAATGTAAGTAAAATAAAGACTGTAACCTAAAGGGATAAGATAGCATACCGAAAAAGAATAACTGAAGAGACATGTCTCAAATTATTCAGTATTGATGTTCTGCCACCCCTGTGCAAGTAAGACTACATTCCTTCTCCTGAGTTCAGCAGCTTGAAAGTCTGGAAGAAAAGGAGTGCTTTTGTCTTTAATCAGAGCTTTTCAAAAGCTTGTCTTCTAGAACTGTGGTTCACGCAAGGTAAAAGAGTGGTTCAGTTCTTTAAAAAGCTTTCAATGCACATGTATATTTTGAAAGCTTAGATGCTGAAAAGAGGAAGTCAAGAGAGGTAATACACACATCTTTCCTTTTCAATTAAAGGAAAGCAGTTATCTCATCTTTCTGCAACACCAATGCCATGAAATAAAATCAGTTTTATTAACAAGAAATGCTAAAGACTGAGGAGCACTTCAGGTGTTAGGAAGTCCAACAGGACACTTGACTCCAGGCTTATCCTCTGAGCAGCACTGGCAGCAGTTCTTCACTTCAGAGAGGAGGAGAATGCTATCTATATTAATATTTAAACAACACTGAAATGCTTACCTCTGATCAAAATGCATTTATGATTAATAGCATACTTCCCAGCTAGAAACTATAAAACTACACTTTGCAAATTTACAGAATATAAAAATGGACTACCTATATTTGACTCTGAAAAATCAAGAAAGATAGAAAAGAACAGGTAAACACCAGAACAGAGCTTTTAGCTCAATTAAAAACAAAACAAAACAAAAAAAAACCAAACCAACCAAAAACCACTCAAACAGAAATTCACACCGTATTACAAAAATTAGATGTGGAAGGCCAAGCATATCAGCAATATTTCAAACAGAATTACTGTGTGAGAGGGATGGTGCACAAGAGAATCTTGTTGTCCTCGTTTGTAGGAGATCAGACACATCCTGGCAGGTTCTGGCTTTTCAATACTTGAAAATTTAAGTGCTTATGCTGGGGGAAGGGGAAGGGACGGGAGGTAGAGGGGATTATTCAAGAACCAAGTGAGAAAATGAGATAGGAAGGAAGGCCTAGACAAGAAATTACTTAAAATTCTGAAGTGTTTATACTCTTACACTACAAAAACTTTATTTTGGACAATAAATCACATACTTGAGTGCTACAAGTGTAAAAGGAGAGTCACAACCCAAAGCTTCTAAGGCTACAGGGGACTGCTCATACACACCACAGTTAACCTTCCTACACCTGGCAGGCTCAGATTCTGAGACACTTTGGCAACAGCGTCCGTAAATGAAATGTTGACTTCTGTGTTTCACTCTTCCTTCAACTTAATCCAAATCCTTAGGTTTCCAGGAAACACTGAATGATATTTTAAAGATATGTATATAAGCATCACAAGTCTAAAGAATTCAAAATACTGGATTTGATTTCTCTCTTTGGAGTGGTTTCCCTTATCTCCAGAGCATCTTTCTGAGTCCCAACGATTTCCTGACATTTTAGAGGATGGAAATGTGAAAACAGACTTAACCAATTGTCTTGTGCTGACCAGCTTGGGTTCTGCAGCCAAACTGCATGGTCTCTGGCAATACCCACGGGAAAGGTTAAGTGGCATGCTCAGTGCAGCAAAGCTCTAAGCAGGAGTCCCAGTGTTCAGTCTGACAGGCAGAGGACAGTACTGTCACCCTCCCCTCTGTACCTAAGAAAGGTAAGGAGTGCAGAAAAGAGCACACTTGGATGTGGGACTCTCCCACCTCAGGACCACTTGCTTTCTAAAATTAATCCAGCCCACCTCAAAGCAGCAACTCTCAGTCCAAATAAAACCAAAAAACTGTTCTCCAAAGATACTCTGATTTAGTGAAAAGGATTTGATCTAGTTCAACTGACCCAAGAATTCACTGCTGATTTTCCAATACAAGTTTTTCTGTCCAACACAGAGGGATATGACAGGAAATGAGGTTTAACAGAGGTTTTCTTCGGTGAAGGCAGTAACGAGGTGTATGCACTAACAGGGCTGACCAGATGATATTTCAGCTTTAATTACTGAGATACATTTTTGCCCACTCTAGGGTGAGGACATAGTCAGTGATTTAAACGAGAAGAAAAAGCAAAAAGGAAGAATAATCCCAGGAGGCTAGGCAATACAGTAATATTAATTTATGCTCTTCACGTATTTGGCAGATCTTAGTCATATATACTACAAGATTGTACAAAGTCCAAATACCTCAACAGAAAATTTTCTTTCTTATTGTTTATTTTTTGTTCCTTATGTCTGACCCAGTCATGGACAAATGGGACACAAGAGATGAGAAAACTAGATGTTTTCTTTTTCTTGGAAGTAGTACAGTAAGATCAGAGGCAGGAGATCGTTTGAATAAAGGACAACAAATGGAGCCAAAGAAAAGACCAAGGAAGGCGTTAAGCATATCTCAAGGAGAAGGGCAAATGCACAAGGGGAAGTGAGAAGAAAGACAAACAACAGATCATAACAACTTTCCAGTTTTATTATCACAGCTGCAGTTAAAGGCTGTTTTCTGCAGCTCCTATCCATGCACTAAACACTGAAGTTCCATCAAAAACCATTTCACTCAGTTAAAGGAGAGGGGAGAAGAAGGATTTCTAGCTGACCCCATCCCAAGCAGCCCTTCATACCATACACGATGCCTATTAGGCCAGCAAATGCATTGCAGAAAGCCAGACACTATGCACAGAGAAACACAGCAACAGCACTACTGACTGATTTTCCTAACCAGATCCTGGATCACCTATGAAAAGCAATTTTATTGGCATTTTATTTTTTTGGTAATATGAGAAAAAATTCAAGGACTTTTATTCTCTCTAAAAAAGCTTCCCTTCATGAGCCCATTAAAAGTAAGGGCTTGAGACTTCCTTTTTATGCAGAAGTTTAAATTTTCTGAATGATCAAAGCTTTTTGAGCAGAGCAACTCACTGGCCACATTAAAGTGGAAGAAAAAAAAGACACCATTTTATTTCATGCAGGTGGTTTTCAACAAATCTACATAAATGGAAGAATATTAAACTGGAAAATGAAGGGAAATAGAGACAGCCCTCTCTTCCACATCAAGACACCAAAATAACCAAACAAACAAAAAGCAAAAAGAAACAAACAAACAAACAAAAAAAGCTTGTAAACAACTTTAAAAGGGTTTACACTATTTTGACAGCTATTTTATCAAGCAGATTAATGTTAACTGGCAGGTTCAAGATAGCTGTGCAGGTTCAAAGTATGGAATTAAACATTTCTGTATTACCCACACAATTTACACCAGATATTCTCTTCTTATTCTTTTCAAAACACACATCTGCACACCAGTGTGCCAGTCAGATGCAGATTTCCCCAGCTGAAGGGCAGACTACCGCTTAGACAGATGTTTCAAGTGTCTGGCTTTTCCTCACAGAGGTATTCATGGGATTTCCTATTAAACATCCAAACACAATTAAATCCTCTTAACAATGTGACACTAAGCATTGCACCATCTTTGGGACAGGAAATGGATTATGAACAGTTCTCCAGTAATGTGGAAGTCAATGATTTAGAGTTAACAGCAGGATATACTGACCTCAACTGAGACTGTGGAACCATTGTAAAACAACCATGGACACATCCAATATTTTAAAAAAAAGTCAATGTCTGCCCTGGAGAGCATGAAGTCTAAATAGTGAGTCAAACAAAGAAAGTACTATCAGTCATATCTGCAGATGGGAAACAGAGGCACAAAGAGCTTTGAGTGACTCTGTGCAAGGTCATAAAGGATGTCTGTAGCAAAACCAGGAACGGAGCCCGGAAGCTCTCAATCCTAGCCCAATGCCTTTGGATACAGAGACAGTTCTTCATTTTGCTTATCCTCCTTTTCCAGCTAACTATTTCTCTGAAAGGGAACACATTAACACCATGAGAGTCAGTCTACTTTCCTTTTATATTTATTATCCCCATTACATTTTCTCTAGTTTCACATAGGATACAACAACGTTACACAGAAATTATTAAAACTGTAGAAGCAATTGTTAATATAAAAGCAGAATCTGGTATCTCAGCAAGCATGAAATGAAACAAAAGCATGCATATATGATTTGCAAAGACTTTACAAAACGTTTTCTAATGATCACTCCAGAACACAAATAGGTATCTATCTCAAGATTCTCAAATGCTGCTTGAGAACTTCCTCCCCCCCACTCCTCCTTCTTTCCCCAGATTTATGAGCAGAGCATGATGCCATATGGTATGGAAAAACCTTTCAGTCGGGGGGTCACTCAAAATCAGGTACCATCAAGTGATGATCCTCCAGCCTACGATCACAAATAACCATCATGGAACTAACTGCATCAGCCACTGTTTTTTGCTTATTTCTACAACTACTTTTTCCCTTAAATGGGTATAATTTACAATCTATTATGACAATGGGAACCTCCTCTAAGAGTACCCCTCCAGCAGACCTTTACTGATACATTTCTTTGTATTATTTTATTCCACTAACTCTTGTTCCAAGATGATTTAAACATCTGTTCCAATCTACACCTGCCGCTATGTTTGGCAATCCCCATATTTATTTACAATAATGTAATAAGTTATTGATCTATGAACATTTTCAGTTCTACTGTTATTTTCCAGTCTAAAAGGTTTCTTTTGATACTTAAGTTCTGCCAGGATCTCCATAGCCCAGCAAGTGCCATGACTACCAAAGCAGTTGTTTCGGCTCCTGTCATATTTTTGCAACCTGCTCAACAGTCAAACTGGGAGAGCTGCACTCTGAGCTTTGCTCTCCAGGGTGGTTAGGATAAAAGAAAACTGACTGGTTACACCATCCATTGAGTCTGACAGAGAAGCCCAACCTGTTTAAGTCCACACAGACCAGAAGGTGGCCCACTGTCCCTATTGCCCCAAGATGTGTGGCAAGGTCAAACACCCTGGCTACAGGTGGAAAACCTGGCTCCATTTATTTTCCTTTCTGCCATTATGACTCTTTCAGCAGCTCCCAGACAAGCCTACTGGATCACAAATGACCACTGCTGCAGCAGTACAGATGCAGGAATTTAAAGTTTTAGTATTGCTTTCCTTGTTAAAAAACATGAAAATGGATGCATAGGTTTACACTACACAGAACCACTGCTAAACATTAGCAAAAACTCATGAAACAATCTTCTGTGAGTGGGTTTTTTTCTCCTCCTCAGTGTAAAAGAATTTATCACAAACAACTCAGTTGCTCAGACATTAGTGGCTCCAGGCCCCTTTAACACCTAAAGGAGCATTTTCCAACAGCCTGTAATGATTCTTTACCCTCTCATTTCAAGTCGACTCCACGAGCTTGGTATCTCCAGAGGTTTCTAGGGGCTTTCCAGAATAAAAACAAACAAAAAGCTAAAAGCTTTAGGACTTTCACATTGCACTGTAACATTTCTTGATAAGATTTTCCTCTGACACACAGTGTAATATATTCAAATACACCATCAATTCTTACTCAGCATAAGCATCAACTCTATGAGGAATGGCCAACTTTTGAGCTATTCATGCTTTTCTTTTGTTAATGGAGATCATTTGAATTCTTCTGTTAGCTCATCCTGCCTACATTTGGTCCAGAAAACAGCTGAAACCCTTATTACAAAATATTTTCAACAGTGATGAGATTTCAGACTATCTAGACAACACTCCTCTAGGTTCTCTGGAAAAGATAGCCCTAAATTCAGAAAGTTGGACTATAAACAAAGTAGAAGGAAACTCAGCATGTCTTAGACAAATACAAATTCAAAGGACAAGTTAAATGTGGATCATCTTAAATCTATCTAGGAGAGAACAGGTCTCCAACATCTAGCAACTTATGCACACAGGTACATTTAAGTCTCCTGCAATAAGCATATCCTTGTAAAACTGCTATAAAGAACTTAGGATAATTCTTGTTTGACACACTCTCTGAAAATGAAAAAATAACAACATGAGCATTAACATTAAATCATGGACCCTAACATTTCTGAATGCTCTTTTGAAGGAAACAAGGCTCATGTGATCATGCAGTCCCTCAACAGCCCTCAGTAACTTGCTCCTCATGACCAGTCTCAAGAAGATTTGACAATAGCTGTGGCTCTTACAGCTCTTCCAAGCTGTCAACCTAGCTGAAGGTTTTCACTTGAAAAAAGGAGAAAAGCATTAAATTCACATCCACACCAGAGAGGAAGCTGCAGTGTAAGTGTTTGTTGTCCCAGGCAAGCTGGCTGCCCAGAACAAAATTGCTGGGCAGACAGCAAACACAAGTTTTCCATCAGGTGCAGCAGGATCTGCTGCCTTTGTCCAGCCAGTACCAGGGAAAGGCACAGGAGGATTTGTACATCAAAACAGCAGGGGAACGAAACAGATGAAGAACTTGTGCAGAGAAATTGCAGTTGTGACAGCAGTGAAAGTTGATAGAGGTTACAGAGAGAAACAAGGTTGCTCTAGTGGGGGAGATATTAGGCATAAGATTTGTTAATCCCCACCACCCAGCCAGCTTCATTAATTTTAAGACTCAAGGAACCATTTGTTTGTTTACTGCCATGTGTCACCACATACACACAGAGAATGCAACAGACTGTGCAATTACAGGGCTGGCCACTCCACAGTCATTGATACAGTTCAGGAAATCATGCTGCAGTACATGCTGTATTAACCTTTTCTGAAAATTATGGCATTCTCTGAAAGGGCATTTATGAGCTTAGTATTACTTCAGGGCATAAGCAGAATGTTTATAACTTGACAGCCCTCATCCACATTCACTTCATTTAACATAACAGCAACTTTCATTTACTAGTTCCCCTTCAGCAAAATTAGTTTAGGAAATCTGACTCTGCCACTCATCTAGAAACACATTTTCCTCTTCAATTCCCAGGGAGGAACTGTATTTGCAAGCATCTTTATGTTAGAGTTAGCAAAACAAATAGGGCATTCATTTCAACACCGTCCATTAAAGTGGCATTTTGCTTTCTCGACTTTTTTTTTCAAAACCACTTTTCATATAGAAAATGGAAAAGTAGTTCATATCTCCACCTTTTTATCCATCAAAGCTGGTTCATGTTCTTAAAAGTACTGGCTTCTTGGTAAAAAAGGCTCTGGACAAAGTGGACAAACGATGAGATCATCATCTTTCCCTGTCTCCCAAAGGAAAGAATGGCTGTGAAACTCCAAAACCAAAGATGGAATAAGACTTACTGTAAAACACTGAAAGCTATCAGTAATATACAATGAGTAGCAGTTAGCTGCAGGAGGAATGCACAGGGTCACAGTATTAATGGCACATGGTGCAGCATAAGCTGAAGCATCCTTCCATGTGTTATCACTTCCTACTCTGCACAACATCTGGAAATGCAAATGTTGAAAAACAGGATATCATTAAAAAAAAGGAGAAACTATTCCATATTCAACTTATTTTGTCTAATAAGGCTTTGGGAAACTCTGAAGTACAGTCCTTCATGTACAGTGCTGCACTGGAAAACGTTCTGGAGGAGAAGCAGTCTCTGAAAACACAGTTATTAACAAAGGTCAACATAAAAATATATAAACAAATTATAAGGGTTTTTTGTTTTAAGTTGAAGAGCATTTGCAAATGCAAGGTATCATGATAAACACCTTAAAGTTCTGGAGAAGACCATAATGGTTTTGATACTGCTGATGCTTTTTTCCAGTACTTTTTAAGGATTCTACGTTCTGGGAAAAAAACCTCACTAAATACACAAAAACAAACCACTAACAGAAAAACCCCACAGATCACCTTCTCTCCTCACCAATTAATACATATACAAAACAAAACTCATTAGCAGGAAGTGAGTTGATAGTTATAATTTCTATATTCTGAAGAAAAGAACCTAATGAGATCTCTAGCAAGCAGAGAAAGCAGTATCATCTAATGGAAAAACAACTGTATTTTAAATCCTCATGTGAACTTAAGAGGTGTATCTAAGAGCTTTTGGAGAGATTCCAATCATGTCAAGTACAACTGAGGAAAATCAGTGTTAGGCTTCCTTCACTGGGTAAGGAAACTAAATAATTCAGATACACTTCAAAATGGAGACTAGTCCTGCCAAAAACCAAGTCCTCCTCTTGGAACTCTTTAGGACATTTCATAAAAATCGAATAAACTCCACGAGACGGAAACCACCTAAACCATTCAGAAACTCCACTTCAAACACAGGAACTCCAACTGGGCAGCAAAACCTTTCAGAGAAGCTGTCCTGCTTTGTCATTACATAAAACAGAGCAAGGCCTGTCATCTCATAAAACTGCATTTCCTGACACAGGTTCTAGAATGAATAATCATAAACGAGGCTACTGGGTCTTGATTATAAGGTATGACAGTCTACAGCCTGCACAGCTCTTAGGAAGGAACTAAAGTATATAAAGAAGGTAATGTCTTCCCATCATGGTACACAGATCTTCCAAACACCCTAGAAAAAAAAAAACACTTGAGCAAAAACTAATAAAGAAATGATGAGGATTGAAAGTGCAAATAACTTAGCAGACTGCAGGAATTCAAAAATTTCTTTTTGAAGGAAAGAAAGTAAAAATTTAGGTACTTAGAAGCCAGTGGCAAAACTTTGCTGTTCGTATTTGTTATGTCTAACTTAAAGGAAATTTTCTGATTGTAAGAATCCTTTCAGAAAGTGCACGAGCCAAAATGAAATCTCTAGTCTTGCAGTTGACAAACTAAACATAATTTTAAATGTTCTTCACAAGATCTCTGCCCTTAACAACAACTTAAGCTTTCCACATAAATTTTCTTGCTATATTTGACTGTCTCTGAATTGGACAGTTAAGGATTTCTTCTTCTTCTTCTTGCCTCAAAAACCAAGAGTTTTAATAAGGAAGCATTATTAGTATTTATACAACATTAAACCAACACTGATAGGAACACTTACACGCTGTGCTAGAAATCTACAGAAATTCTCAAAACTACATTGTTTTGCCGTATTAACCATCTGACTGCCCTTAACCCGAAGCAGAGGCCATCGGTGGTTCTGAAATGGTGCAGGAAAAGACAGGAATGCAACAAAACACTGTCCCCACGTGGCACTTACCCTAACAGGAGGGCTCCGCGCTTGCACCCTTTGCTGCTGTCCAGCCTGGGAGCTCGGCAGCTCCTTGGATCCGCAGTTAGCTACAGTGTTGATGATGGGGACCCTTAAAGCGCTTGTGCCAGCAGTCCCACCCCCGGCGCCGGCTTTCCGAGGCCGCTGTTTGATGCCGTCCAGTAGTCTGACAAGCAAAATGTTACTGGGGAGTTCGTCAACACCGCAGTCCACCAAAGTCCGGCACTCGGGACATCGCAGCTCGTTGCGGGAGCTGACAATGCCCAGCAGGCAGCGCTTACAAAACGTGTGCTGGCAAGGCAAGACCTTTGCAGAAGCATCAAGGCGTTCTAAGCAAACAGGACACTCCAACAGATCCAGCAAAGCCGACTCATCCATTTTCCTTGTATTACTCAACGAAAAAACAAATCTTTGCAGAATTTGTGTGTTCTGAGCACTGCAAGGGTATCATGTTACATCCATTCCTCTTCTGACCGTGCTCTAAATTTTTTTGAGGGAAAAAGGCATTAATAAGCTGGAAAAAGTCAGAAAGACCATTTTATATGACGATGTACGTACAAAGAGCAAAATAAGAGATCACTAAACTAATTCAGCAGATATTTTCAATAAATGAAGCATGAATACAGTAATAGCAATCCACATTAATGTATCTATTTATTTAAAATATTTTAACAAATGCTAACAACTAAGGTTTTTAAATTCAGGTCCCCATAAATTTCAGTCTGAGTGATTTTATTTTCTCCAATTACTCCAGAACAAAGAGTTATCTCCAGTACAGCAGTATAATAAAGCTTACTTTTCATAGTTCTTAATACATCAGTCTCTCTGAACATTTGAGATTAGCTTTCTTTCACAACAAGAAGATGGAAAAGGTAACTACAAAGGGGTCCAAGACCACACAGCTTACACCAACAAGGCACAGCAAGGGGAATATGCAAGAGGAACATTTATGCCAACACTAAGCCAACAGTGAACTACATTTCTATCCTTCCTATGAAAACTACTGCAGCACATTACACAGCTCAGCCTTGAAAGCAGCCTCCAGCTCACACGGTTTTAAGCTTACCGCAAGCACTGACAAGAGGGTTCATTACAGTGCCGCCTTTAAGAAGCGCTTCAAAAACTATCGCGAAGTGATTTACAGCAGGAAGTGCTGCTGCCGTATCGTTAGGACAACACAAGCGCTGCGTATGCAGCCACAGAGGCAGGGGCGAGCCCCCAGCCAGCTCCAGCCTAGGCAGCGAGGGGCTGGGAAAGGGAGGGGGGGGGAAAAACAAACACCACTAAAGAGCTCCCCCCTAAAAAAAAAACATTCTGCGAGAAGTCACACCAGGATGCTTCACGGGCAGAAAAAGGCTGGCTGACCTCGGCAGTGCCCAGCGCCGGGCGAAGTTGAGCGCCTCCCCCCAGCCCCCGCAGCGGGAGCGGCTCCTGTGGCTCGCCGGGCGCCCGTCCCGCACCTACCTACCTGTGCTGGGGCTCCGCGCCCGGACCGCCTCCCGGTTCACCGCTTCACAGCGCCCCGCTCCCCGGGGGCACAGCGACCCGCAGCCGGGCGGACGGGCGCGCAGGGGTGCCTGCGGGGACACGGGGCGAGCGGGGCCGGCTCTCCCGGGGCCGGGGGCACGGCGCTGTCACCCCGCCCCAAGGCGCTGGGCACAGGCAGGGAGGGGTCGGGCCCGCGGCCCCTCCGCCGCGCCCAGCCGCCCCTCGGGGAGCGCAGGGGTCCCCGGGGAGCTCGAGCGCCGCCCCCTCCCCGGCCCTCACCCGGCTCTCACCGTGCGGCCGCGCCGCCCCC